>VZZY01021977.1:0-56577 GCA_013400335.1 Eurystomus gularis
TTTTGCTGCCCCTCCTCCTTACTGATATTGCATATATACATATGCATATTCATGGGACTAGGTATGACTACATCAGCCAAGGTTTGGTCCCCTTGATGGATCATGGCCTTTTCAGAGGTGCCTGACCCGTAACTCAGTTATCCACTCTCTTAGCAAGGAAGTATCTTCCTATCTGATCTGATAATTTCTTTGGGAAGACTTGCTTATTTGCGTGTACTGGATACTCTTTGTCTTCTAGCTCTCATTAAAAAAAACAACCAAACAAAAAAAAAACCACAAAAAAAAGAAAGAAACAAAACAAACCACAAAAAAAGTATTTGTAATCCTCTCCTGAGTTCTTAAACTTTGCTGCAGAGTATACGCTGTCATGGTATCCAAGTATGAATCCTTTCAGTTTGAAGATTTTGCATCCTTTTACATCAAAATTGAAATAGGTCTCTGGTAAGATACCGGCTTCCTGTGTATCAGGTCAAACAAATATTTGCATGTTTACAGCAAATGTTATCTTTTTGTAATATATAACAAGATATTAACTGTATCTATTGTTTTCAGAGTCATGATACTAAAATATATAGGAATATATAAAAAACTACGTACATGACCATCTTTATGAGCTCATTCTTTCCCACTTTTCTTGCTGTAGCCCAGGAAATTTGTAGTTTTGTTTCAAATTCGATCACTTAGTTCTTCAAAACTTGCATTTTGTAAGAACCCCATAAACGTCCATCTCCTAGAGCCTTTGTCTACCTTTGCCGTTTTCCTTTCCCTTGACAGTGAACCATTTTCCCCCACCTCTTCTTTACAAATTGCCTCTGCCTAGTTTTACTAGTTTTACCTAGTTTTACATTCTCCCTCGCTTTGATATCAGTCACAGTGAAGGGTCTCAGCAGCTTGCTTGGTGAGGCTCCCTCTTCACTTTGTGCCACAAAGGATAGGCACTGTGGGAATCGAGCATGGGCAGTACAGTGATGAGTGGAGCAAAGAGTTGAGCTATTAGGAGAGAGGGACTTCTGAAGTGGCCTCTTTGCTTACTGAAGAGCCCTGTCATGGTGCCCTGCCTGAGAGCAGACGATGAGTAGGGAGGAGACAAGCTGAAACTGGGATTGCTTATCTCCAGACTCTTCTCAGTTGCTCTGTTTTTCATGCCTCCAGCCCAGCTGTAAAGCAATAATTAACCTGAGCCTTTTAATTTCTCCCAGTTGGCTTTAAATTAACTCTGTTGTCATGTTGTGTGGAGTAATCCTTCATGCATCTGTGGGATACGCTACAATTTACATTTGTTATGAGTGCATGGGTATTTACTATTTGGTCAGTATTTATTTTACAGTTATAATATTCATTATTTTGGGGATTTTCATGTTTGTGGAGGAGCTGTAATAGTGGGCCTTACTGTCTTAGATACTGCACACACAGAGAATAAAAAGCAAAATCCCTGCTCTGTTGGTGATGCAGGGAAGTCCAAAGCTCTTTGAGAGTACCTGTGCCCAAACCTCCTATTGTAAAGTAAAATTTGGAAAATTAATTTGAGGAAATTTCAGATCAAAACCCTGTTGTTAACAGAGCTTGTTTTTTTGAATAAACTGTTGCTTGTTTAGATGTATTGAAATGGTATTGTTTGCAGTTGTTTTAAGTGCAGACAGCTCTTTTCAGGGCAGGTAGTTTTGGATTTCTTGTAAATGACCTTCTTAATAGAATTTGTAATAGCAAAGAGTAAAGAAAAAGACAGGATTCGTTTCAGCCAATTAGATCTTTTGCACAGGCTCTCATAAATCTCATATTAGTATCAAAACAGTGAGACAAGAGGTTTGTTGTTATTTTGGTGGGTTTGTTTTTTTTTTTTCTTTTAATTACAGGTTTCTTTTTGCTCTATTTAATGGAGAGTCTAAAAGTGCTATTTTGTTAGTGCTATGCAGTAATACGGTCCATAACTACAGAGCCTATTAAACACTTCATAAAGTCCTCAGGGAAACTTCTTTCAAATGTTAAACTGTGTTTTCATAAGTTATAACCCTCTGGAAATAGGCTTATTATCAGTTTTCCATCAAAGTGTTCTAGGAGAGTGGAGGATGACCTTATGTGATCTGGATTGAAAGCATCAGTGCAACTTGATGAATATCCTTGTTTTGATATTGTATATGTTAACAGTAGATTCTTGTCAAAACAAATGTACCTAGAAATTAAGGTTGCTGCTTGTATCACTGTAATAATAATAATTTTTAAAGTGAAGTTGCAACCCTCTTATTTATTTGTGAATTGAGTGGCAGAAACTCCAGCACAGGACAAGATAATATGGATATGTGAACTTTAAATATTCAGAACATGAACTTGCTTCTTTGCATTTGGAAAATGATGGTATGAAAATCTAGTAGCGTACAAAAACTAATCTAGCAGTGTGCCAAAGTAATTAAAGCAAAGTAAATAATCTCCAGTGTTCTTATTCCCCACAGAAATTGTTTAATATCTTATCTTCCCAAACTAGTTTTCAGTTAATTCATGATGTCTTTGTAAGACTCTCCTTATTCTCCTGTTTTCTATGGTGTGGGAATATCTCTGCTCTTGTCCTGGAGGTGGCACATATCGGGTACTGTCCACATTAAAAAAAAAAATGTTTCTTCCACACGGTGGAAATGCTGAGCATGAAGCCAACAACTGTAATCCTCTCTGGCCATTTATTGTTTCCGTAGTAGAAAGACTTTGCCTCACGTGTATGTGGTGTATGACGCTTTCTAACATTGTCTTGGTGCTGTGGGACATTTTGTTGCTGAAAACCAGGGGCACGATGCTGATCCTGTTTTGATACAAATTAGAGGTAGCTCTGTTGAAGTAGCTGAAGTGTAAGGCTGTTGTGAGGCAGATCAGATTATCTGTCTTTGAGTTGCCCTCAAGTATTAGACTCTGATGACCTGTGGCTCTTAAGGTTCCCTGTTCTCTTAGAGTTCTCCTGCAGACAAGGCAGAAGAGATGGAGTAGGACATAAATTATGTTAAAATTGTCCAGTATTCTTACATAGGAGAGTGTATTTCCTTACATATCTATATATCGTGCAGCATAGTTTTAACTAGAGAAAAATAAGTAAAGTACAAGTTGGTGCAGTGGTGTGACCTGAAACTTTTCCTCTACTTTTGTTTTTGCTGCTGATTAGAAAACTATGCTGTTGTGTGTAGACAAGGTAAATGACGCAAGACTGCAAGAGGAGACTCTAGGCAATTAACATCCTTTTTTTGGCGAACAAAAAAATAATTTGGCTATTTCTAAACAAAAGAGCCTTCGGAGACTGACATGACAATCTTTCACTTTGGGCTTTTTGTCTATGCCACAGCTACTGTGAGAGGATCACAACCACGACAATTGGTGGAGAATTGCCAGTTGTATCACACTTCTTTTTTTCCAAATAAATGTTAGTTTGTCCATGATGAATAACACCTTTCTTGGGAATTCCCAAATGTTATGGGAAGGCTGAATCCAGCAGCTCAGTTGAGATGAGGCTGCCACAGCTCTGTGTCCCTAGGTCCAAAGAGCAGCAAGGCTGGGCAGTATTCATAGAATCATAGAATCATTTAGCTTGGAAAAGACCTTTATGATCATCAAGTCCCTACCATAACCCTACTCTACCAAGTTTGCTGCTAAACCGTGTCCCTAAGCACCACATCTACCTGGCTTTTAAACACACCCAGGGATGGTCATTCAGCTACTTCTCTGGACAGCCTGTTCCAGTGCTTGACAGTCCTTTCAGTGAAAAATTTTTTCCTAACGTGAACCTGAACCTCCTCTGGCACAACTTGAGGCCATTATTCCTACAGTAGGATGCTAGTAGGTGCACACACACAGACCACACTTATGCAGTGTATGTATACATTATATACGTGGCCAGCTGCACAGATCAACAGACACACTCAGTACTCATGCAAAAATTAACAGCACCAATGACCACATCCTGTTCCCCTCTCTGGCTGCGCAGGATTAAGACCTATTAGTGGGGAGTATATAATGTTTATGTATGTACAATATGGATTGTACATACAATGTACAATGTCTGGGCTTAGACAGTCACTGTCACCAGCATCTGGCCCTAGATATCCAGTCTCTGCTGATGCTTGCTGCTAGAATATGAGCTGCCAAAGCCTCTGCTCTGGTCCAGTTGCTGGTACAAACTCCCTGACACACAGACATGGACACACATGTGCACTACAGACCCCCCAGCAGCTGGACTTCCACATGCCAGTCATCACGTAGCTAGTCCTGGATCCTCCCTCTCCCTCATCCCCAGACACAGAAATGGGTCTCTCAGTTCATGCCCAGGGTCCCCAGTCCCTCCAGCATCTGGTTAGGACTCTCCTGGTCCTTGCAATAGCTGCTTCCTCTGGTGGCCTCACCTATGAGGACATGGCTGGCTCCCAGACCAGTTCACTAGCTCACCAGCTAGTCCACCTTGGTGTTCACTAGCAGTCACGCGGTGATGCACACACTCTCAGTCACTCTGGGTGTCGGTACCCTGGGCACAGTGTGCTCTGCAACCCCTGGTCCCATTCCCGCTGCTGCACTCAGAGCCCTCAGCCCCTGCACACTGGAGAGAGCCCTTTTCCCAGGGGAAGAGTTAGAAATAGTGTTTAATGAGAAGACAAGACAGGCTGCACTGATCAGGGTAGGGCATGGCCGGACAAGTGCGGTGACTAGCTGCCTGTTCACATGCAACTGGCTTCTTTTATCCCTTCATCCCTCTGCTTTCTCATTGCTGTTCCTCCCCAAATCACTTTGATCACTCTCTCTCACTACTTTGGTTCCTCCCTTAGACATTTGGGTCTTATGCAATCCCAAAATGTGGGATCGTGCACCCCACAGTGTGCCCCATGCCCCCAGGCTGTGACCCTTGTCAGGCTCTGGGGTGACCCAAATAACTTCTCCTGGTGATGGGTGTCCCACCTGGTACCCAAGGCTGAGACTCCCCCGGGGAGTCTGTGCTGGGGCTTGTGTCTCCCAGGGATTATTGGGACTGCCCCAGATGCCACAACACCTCCAGGCTCCCTGTATGCTGCAGATGGGATGGCCCCAACAATGAGCTTGGGCAGAGTGGGGCAGGATATGATTGGAGTCCCTCCCACCACTGATCCCCTGTGCTCCTTTGGGTGCATATAGAGCAGTTTTTTATCACAAAACCTAACACCAGGTAGCTAGGCAGAGAAGTTCGGTGGAACAACTTCTTTTTAATGTTTCTTGACATGAACAGCTCCATTTCTCAATTAGAATGGAAAATAGGGTTGATTATACGTGTCTACCGGGTGACACTGTACTTTTGACCAGTAACTGTAAAATAAATGGGAAAGGTCACCATAAATAGTATTTTAGTTTAATTATTCCTAGAAGACCACAGTGACTCACTGCTGGGGTTTTTGTTGTTATTGTTCCTACAGCTAACAAGCAATGTTTAAAAGACTTATTCTATATACTTATAAGGGAATGGATTTTGATGACATGCTACTAGCTTTTACAATGATGCTTTCTGTGAGTACAGAAAAGTTGCTGTATATGTTTCCATAGTAGCATTTCCACGTGCTTATTTTGGTTTCAGCAAATATTAGAAGCTTAAGCCTGCCTATAAAACAACTTCCATCTTCTCATGCAATCACTGACAGCAACTTCATTCTGAGATGAGATCTACAGATGATGATATTTGAAGAAAATAGTGGATTTGCTTAGATAATATTGATGCTTTCATAGGGTCATTAATAAAGATCTGCCAGAGCTAACGGAAACAGTTTAGAGGGTACAAAGCAGAAGCGTTTAGTGTTAACTTCAGTTTTATTTTTGCTAGTTAGACTGCACTCGTTTCCTCCAAGGAAAACAGGACTGATTATTTTTGCTAATTAGAAATACATCACTGGTCTGAATCACATCTGTAATTAGTAGCAAGATTTTAAGTAGATGTTGGAGATTTTTTTGCAGTATGATTTGCATTTAATTTACTATACATGCGTACATATGTGTATCTACAGATTTAATGAACAAAAGAAACAGCTGGTTGTTTTTCAAAGCAAACAGCTAAAGGTGCCTCACAGGCTGACACTGCTATTCCTTCTACTCAGGTCTGAATTTGCTGCTTCTGGACAGCTCAAGTTTGTCACTGGAAAGTAAGTGGGTTGGGAAACCAGAAAATAAACCCATGCTTTGCTCTTGTCATCCACTCAGCCTGGTAATTCACTCTGCAGAAGTGCTGGTGAAAATAGCACTCCTTAGGTTGCTCAGTTTGTTTCTGAGACAAATAGAGAAAAAAATGCTGAAGGGAGGGAGTGATTTTGAGGGAAGGCTTGCAGTGAAGCAGGCCTGGAAGATGGAAGAGCTGGGCTGGAATGTGGCTCGTGTTCCCCTGCTGTGTCCAAATTGAACCACTGAATAGGTGCAAATGTAGATGGCAGGATAAAAATGGAAACTATTCAAACCAAAAGCAATTAACTTGTATACAGATGGCTTTCTGGCATTCACAGCTGCATAGATTTTGGTTGCATACTTTTTTAGATGTGCCGTGGAAGGTTAAAGCCTCTATATGTCCATCTCCAGCTGTTCATGCACATAAAATAGATAAGGAAATGAAGCCAAGCGAGCATTGTGTATAGCATCAGACTTGCTTGCAGAGATAGGCATCTCAAACAGTAGTGCAACAACTTGTCCTGTCAAATGGCCCTTGTATCGGCCTTTTATGAGAAGAAATTATGTTTTTTACATCAAAGGAGTCACTCCAATTTCATAAAAATGAAATATGGGGAACTGGTAAGTGTATGTCATATCTCTAGGATAAAGCCTAGGGCTGAGAATCCTCAACAAAAGTGGAGCATTGCTGAACATATGAAACATGAGTTGTTCAAGAAGCTTCAGTATATCCTGATGACTGTGTATCTGGAAAGCCTAAAATTTAAGCCATTTCACATAGAACAAATTACGCTGTTCGTGTACTCTGATCCTTTATACCGCAATGCAAGCAATTAACTTTAAAAACAACTTGTTAAGCCAAGCTTTAAAAAAAACACCAGCCTTTTTGAGTTAACATGCGGTGTACATTGATTTACGTTTTCATGCAGAACATAGTAAGTGCTGGTCTGGGTCAGTGGAAACCTGCATTTTTGTCTTGCGCTCTTTTTAAAAATGTGTTTGAAATACCATGTTAAGGTCATAAAAATGTTTAGACCAGGCTCCCCAGACTTGTGGTGTAGGTACCTCTCTGAATATTTCAAGCTGGTAGAAGACCACCATTGCAGCTGCAGCCCTGGTGCAGACTTTTGTGAACTTTTTTTATCAATTTCTTTTTGGTGACACTGTTAACTGGAATGATTTGTCTGTAGCTTCAGGATTAGGTTTTTTTAGTGGAAAACCTATTTGTCTGTTTTACTTTTGGTCCAGCTTGCTACAGAAAAGCACCATATCCACCATGTAGTGAAGCCCAGTTGGTCTGCAGACCATTGGAGTGCCTCCCAGAAGGCCCCAGTCTTTTCTTAGCACATCATGTAGTGTATGGATCACTGTATGGATTGCTCTAAATCTCTGCCTGATCCTGCTGTGTTTGCACAGTGGTGAGTCTGCAGTTGTAGGAGACATGTACTTTCTCTTCCTGCTTATTTCTTACGGAGTTCCCTTTCAGCAAGTAGATACCTGACAAGGGTTGTCAAGAGTCCAGCTTGGGTTCTATGGTGAAATGTAGGACCTAGTCCTTCAGAGAAGAATTTTCTATGGGAAATGAGAGGGCCCATCCTGCCATTTCTGGGGGACTGTTGCACCTGTTTACTCGCCACTAATAAGACTTCTCTATTTAATGTTCTCTGGGGTATGTGTTTCTCCCTTGATCCACTTGAAGTGATTTCTCATGGTTAATGATCTGAATTTGCCAAGCACACTGACTCATTTCAGTGCTGTTTTTCATTATGTAAGCTATTAACGGGTCACTGCTCAGATGCTGGAAAATCTGTTTCAGGCTAATAGCGAGGTGCACAAGTGCCTCTCCATGGTATATTTGCTACCTGTGCACACATGTTCTAGCTTGATAGTTGGTAGAAAATCCCATGGCAATATGGGATGCAGCATCTATGCCGTTAGCAGTCAATTCCTAATCAGCCTTTCATTAACACATACAACACTTCACCTTCTCTAGGATTTTTGCACAATGTGTCTGAAGGAGGGTGAGAGGAAACACGCTGATGTGCAGAGGAAGGTGTTGATAAGTAAGGAAATAAAACTCTTCCCGGGAGAAACAGTGTCCTTGCAGTAGAGGAGGTAATAACGCAGGATAAGGAACTGTCATGGAGGTGCATATGAAAATCTGTCTCTCTGGCATAGAGTATTTTCCCTTAAAGTCAGTAACAATGCTGTGGAGGAATGGGAATTTATGAAGGCAGTACAGAAGAGAAGCAGTTGGACACAGCAAAGCCTTGAAGGAAACATGGAGGGGGTTATTTCAGGTCCTAAGTTTTGACAGCTCAATATTGCACTGTTAGAGCCGACAGTAATTACTACAGGAGTAGACCCTCCCGTTGCCTTTTTGTTGTTGCACTCAGATAATGTCCTTTTGCTTACAGATGGTTGCCTTCACATGCACACAGGTATTTTTAATGTTTCCTTCAGTGTACAGACAACTTGTATGAGAACAGGGTGAGGGAAAATTAGAGATTGTTCCAAGCTTGGATTTTATTTCAGAATTTCACATTTTCTGGGAGGAGAAGAGAGGATCACATTTCCTGGATGTGGCAGAACTTCTAGAAGAAAACACTTGAAGGTTATTTTCTTTTTATACATTGTTTCTGTGGCTAAAAGCTATTTTTGATCTTTTGTGTCTTTCCCTAAATGGTATCTGAAAATCCTTTTGGGAGCCAAGTAGGAGAGCAAAGAGAAAACAAACCAACCAACCAAACAACCCACCATTCACACCTTATTCATTTTGGAGAAAGGTCTAAGTCAGCTTCTCCTAACTAGGACAATCCTAGGAGGAGCTTTCATCCACACAAAGATTCACAGCCCAACAGGTAGAGCTGAAGATCTTCGATGTCAATGTCTTTCCTTACCAGGGAGAAATGAAAAAGACAATCTCTGAATGTACTTGCACAGGAAAGAAATATTAGAGTTACTGTGTATGCTGAGGTCTGAAAAATCTCTTCAGCATAAAGCAGTGCAGAGACAGTTTCCCAGCAAGGCAAAAGGGACATTGAAGGATTCATTGTGTTGTGGTATTTATTATGTAAGAGGTATTTGCATGGTAAAGAGAGAATGCAGATTTTATTCAGAATAAAGAGTACAGGATGAATGATGTTAATGAAAAGCTGATTGATGGACGCAGGAGTTTGTCTACCGTACCACTCGTATTTTCTGAACCCCAGCAATCATTTTATGGACATCTACGTTAAATGATGGGTAGATTAATCCTTTGGCATGTTAAATTTGTATAGAGAGTCTGCTGTGCCAAGATGGAGGAGGGATGGATATAGATCTGATCCTACAGAAGTTAGTTAGGTGCCTGTTTTCCCTATGCTGTTGAGAGAGCAACTTCAGAGAGTGACAGCCCAGCTACATTTTCAACTGCATTTCGGCATTATCTATCTCTCCCTACACTGTACGGAAATGTACATACACTATATGGAAATGGTGATACAGCAACAGCTTGGATTTACTCCATCCACCCCTAGGTCCTTAACCAGACATCTCAGTCAGGAGCCCAGTTGCCATAAGCTCCTTATTTTGCTCCACTGAATATAGAGGGGAACCTAGACAAGGGGTGGATGGTAGTTTAGATGCCTCTTTGTTTTTCTTGAAATACAGGAAACCTCGTGATTAATCGGTGATACTCTTGACAGCTGGGGATGTTCTGTTTATTTTAGTTCTTATTCTAAGAATAAGACTGCTTTAGTGGCTGTGTTAATAAATATGATCCCAAGTAGAGGCATGTGTTTTGCAAACTTTTTTTTGTTATCTGATCCGGCTTCTCCAGATCCTCCTTTTATGACTAAGTCAAACCCACAGTCTGCTTAGTGTCTGTCAGGATGAGAACCCAGCTGCCAGACTCAATGCTATTATCATTTCCTTATTTTGTTTATTTCGGCTAACATGTCTAAACATCGTCTAGCAGTTCCTGACAAGAGCTTCTCGGGTAGATTCAGTGTCCTCGTCTCTGTTTGACATCTACTAGTGTTGTGTCGATGGCCATAAATGGTAGGCCACAGCATCCCAAGCAGTTCTCGATGGCATTGCCACAGCTTGAGATTGCTTTGAGCGCCTTCTGTAGCAGATACAAATTTCTTCTAAGAATTTAACTCTGCAGGCATCTCGAGCTTGTAAACCACGCATTCAGAGTGACACCTTGAACTCAGGGACTGTGAAAAGCCAAGATTTTGTGCCCTCACTTGAAGGCTAGTAATCAAGCCAACAGTGCAGAGATTGCCTCATGATACAGTGTTATCAATTAACCACCTGTCAGGGATTTTCTGTCACTCCAAGAAGTAATGGCTAGCTCGCTGGTGCTTTCTAGGTAGTCCTTCATAATACGGTCCCATGTCCTCTGTCTTTGGTAAAATCTTATCCTTGACATTGCAAATGATTTGTATTCATTCTCATTATGTAATGCGTGTCTGTGAGATGAGTCAGCCCCACAACTCATCATGACCAAGACAGCTGAAATTATGCTGTGCTACAGAAGATACTGATTTAGTCACTATTATTGTTTTATCTAATATAGGGGAACTCAATCATATGTTAATTATTTTTCTTCAGAACAGCACCATTAAAATTTAAACTGGTGTTATTAGTGGCTAGGAAATCTCCTCCAGTCATGTGAAAACTGTGTAACCAGCAGACCTCACAATCCTGTACTTGGGATGTAAATCCTTCCAAAGCTGGTGTGCCACAGTGTGCCTTTCTTTCCTAAGTGAAAGATGGGTCTCCTTAGTCTTCCATATTTATGATTAGTCTTGATTAGTTACACGCTTGGGTTCTTTCGCAGTTTATGGACAACTGGTTTCCCTTTACCTGAACACATCCATAGAGGAATCTAATGCAGGAGGACTGTACTATGATTTTTAAGATTGCAGTGGGGATGGCGGTCAAAGAACTCAGGCCTTCTGAATGATAAAATCTGTACAATGCTTTCAATATTTAGTCCTCTGTGTTTTAGGGAGGCTTAGGATGAAAAATCCAACCCACTTGGGATCTAACAGGAAACTAGAAAGATTTTTTTCTTTTAAATATTGCATGGCTTATTGTGCAGAAAGGGAGTATTATCTAACTGATTGGGATCATTTTAAAATATGATATGTCTGCACTGTGTGAATAAATTTGACAATTTAGGGCTTAACTGGGTAATGCAATTGCACTCACAAACACTTCGACAGTGTGGCAACAATTAATGTGTGTGAACTTGTGTGTAGTTACAGTATTTAAGAATCTCCATTGTAATGAATTAGTCTCCTTCTTCTCTAATTCAGAATGCCAAGCAAATTTTTATATCTTTTTGTGGTTTTAGACTTAAAAAGCCCTGCAATTGTTACATGCTCTCAGTGCAATGTTACACAGTGGAGGAGGAGACAGGAGCATCTTGGCTTTTCAGGGTCTGAGTATGTCACTCGCTGGACACAAAAAGCCTTAGTCCCTAAAAAATCTTGGGACACACCGCAGAAATATATGAACATTCTAAATAATGATTGTCTCCTTCTACTCCCTTTTGTCCCCCTCATCCCAAAAACTCAAAACAATCTGAAGAAAACCTTGCAAGAGTCCTCAGGACAGTAGTTGAAAATGTGCGTCTCGAAGCAAAACAAGAGAGGTGCCTTTTATAGCAATCCAAGCTTCAAAGTCAAGACTCAGACCCCCAAAATGTTAAGAATAAAGAAAGCTTTTTTCTCCCCAGTCTTCATGCATTTTAATTTCCCATGACTTCTCTCACTGTGCATGTGAGGGAGTGGGAAATAATTTGATGTTGAAAAGTGCACCTTTAATTTACAGCCTTCTCTGCTTTCTCTAGTAGAGACAGACAGTTTCCTTTTGCTTACCCTGAAACAAGGACAACTGTTCCATGCTTTATCACTGTCCTGCTTCTTCCTTCCTATTTCACCATCTGGTCTCCTGGAGTCCCTGCTGCAGGAGGACTATTAAATTCTAACATACAAAATCCCAACCCCCCAAAAATGCTTTTCCTAGCTTTCAGGTTATTTATTTCAGTTGAATAAAGATGTATTCTTTTTTTTGCAGTTTCTTTCAATTTCCCATTATCTTTTCAATAATAATCCGAGCTTGTGGGAGGGCTTCATATCAGGCAGTTTTGGTTTCCTAAGAGTGAGCACACTGAATGACTGACCCCCAAAATTTCTGGTTCCTAATGCTGAGTGTTACAGTGTGTGATACTACGCTAGAGCCAGATTATTCTTAATAGAAAAAACTGTGACCTACTGTGAAAGACAGCCTGAAAAAAAGGGACTGAAAACAGGCCTACCCCCCTGCAGGTGGTCTCCTTGGGATAGTCTCTTCCTTTGGTCAGTCTTTGCAGCCTGCAGCTCTCAAGTTTAACCACAGATGCAATGGCATCCTTACTGGAAGATCTCCATGAGTGAAGTCCCTTTCTTTCTGTCATCTCTGGAGCCTTGCTGTGAGTCTGGTGCCTTCTCATCTCTGCAGAAATGGCCATCTCTCTCCCTTTCTCACCCATTCTTGAGAAACTCCCTGTGTCATGTCTGAACATACTCCATGGTTAAATTATCTGTCTCCAGATATTTCCATGTAAGTGCACAAACCCACTGTAGGAAATTATGTAGCCTTCATGGCTGCTGCCTGGCCACACATCTTCTAACAGAGCAAAGCAAAATTGGACAAAGAAATCAAGTAGTTACTCTGCTGTAAAGCTGGAAAGGCATTTTCATGTCATAGCATCTTTGCTATGTTGACAGTCCTGCTAACTGCTGGAAAAAGCCATCCTTCAGGCTGAGCTTTTTGTAGTCCTTACATCTGATTAGCTTTCAATGATTGATTCTCAAATGTTTAATTAAAACAGAAATACAATATTTCTTATCATTTTTTTTCATAGTTCTTTCAGCATTGTAAATTAGTGAAAAATTACAGCAAGGCTGGCTTTTGATTACAGTATTATCATTAGAAATGGCAGTCTGACTTAAGTATAATGCGACCAATTTCCTAGTGAGAATTTCCTAAAAATAGTTAAAAAATACTCCTTCCACTTCTTCCACTTCTCCCCTGATCTGCCCCTCTGTGTGGGACTTTGAAAGTGCTTTAATCAGCTTTTCCATTCTTCTGTCTCATCATGCCCTGGTCTTGGTATTTGGTTTTTGTTTTTCTTTGCTAAGACATAAAGCAGAAAAGAAGCCCAAGGGCAGCAGCAGAGACTTTGTTGCTGGGTCTGCGTACAGAGCTCTGCCCAGGTTGCGCAGAAAACTGCAGGATAAAAGGAGCTCCTCATCTTTAGGGCTTCCTGGTAGGCAATGTCTTCTGCCTCATGGTCCTTTTGGAGATGTTAAAATACTGCTTCATATGAACCCCTTCCCCATCTGCTTCTTTTCCTACCCCTGCCATGTACCCACACCCCTGTGGTCCATTGACCTTCCTCTTGTCCCACAGTGCCTTCCTGCTGATTATCTTCCATTTTTCACAGCATCTCAGGCCACTTTGTGAACACCCTACTGCAGCAGTGTATGTCGAACTCCTTTGAAATGTGATGCGGCAGCCAGCTTTTCTCTTGGCATCTGTTCAGACCAATTAAAAGCGGTAGGTTGCTTCTACTACAGCAACCTCAGTTTCAGGTGCAGGTAGACTGCAGGGATACAACTGCTGCTTTATTGCCTTAACTCTGTCAGCAGAAGTGGAAATTAACGGTTGTATTGGTTAAAGGGTAATTCATGTTTTATGTCTCGTGTTATCTTAAGACAAGAGAGAAGGAAAAATCTCAAGTGTATGAGCATTTTGAAGGACTGCACATGGTAAAATTCTAGTATTTGCTTTCTCTTAACTCCTTTGACAAAGGAAAGAAGGTGCGAAGATAACTTGGGTTCTGATTTGGAAAGTTCATAGGAGAAGGGGAAGAAATCAAGGAGAAATTATGTAAATAATTCAGAATCAGTGGTGTAAACTGTGAGCTGCTGATCACTGTTTTGTTATGCAGACACAGATTTCCATTAATATTCCATCTTTTGAAAAACAGAAATCCTGTCTCTGCTGTTGTATGTTTAATTGAGCACCTGAGGCAAAAAAAAAACCCACAACAAAAAACAAACCAAACCAAAATAAAACCAAGCAGAAAACCTGTGGCATGCAGTTCTATTCTTCAAAAGATGGTTTTCTTTTGAAATAGTTTTAAGAAAAATTGTCCCCTGCTATACATCTTAAATACGTTATCTGAAATCTCAGACCTGTCCATGAAGTGTGTAGGAAAGGTTTGGTCAGCATTACAGAGTGTGACTGCTGTGGGAAAAGTGGAGTTGCAATAGGTTGTAGAAAGCTAATTTTGCACTTGGAAGCACTTTCTTTGGGAAATATTTTTTTTTTANAAACAGGTGCAGTAGGTAGCACCAACGTCCTGTACCTGGAAATATTTTATATATATATATATATATATATATATATACACACACACATATATATATCTTGTTAAGACCATCTCATATTCTCTGGAGAGGGAAACCAAATGCACAATTAAATTGAATAGTCATTCTTTAAGAAGGCTTGTGTTATTTGCGGTTTAAGTGTAACAGAAAGCAGACATTATATTAACACAGACTCTCAGCAAGATATTTTAGCTATAAAATGTCAAAGCCTCTTCAGAACTAAAGAGTAAACTATTGCGCAGCTTTAGAAAATGAGTATAATAACTTTAGGAAAATATTGCTACACTACTTCTTGTAGATCAACATGTGGCTAGATTATTTCAGTGGAAGGATGTGCCTACAGGCTATTTATTTTTTGTGTTTTGTTTAACACCAATTGGCATCTGAGATCAAGAAAGATTAAACCAATTGTGAATAGCTGCTGCAGCAAAAGTAATGATTGATATATTTGTAACGCAGGGTCAATTCTTCTGGTATTGTTATTTTATGAAGGAGTGGAGCGAGGGGGGAAGGGGAGATCAGGCATACAGCTCCATAGCATCAAATTAACACGGTACTCCGACCACATGCAGATGTTTCCTCCCTCCGTGCAATCAGTGCAAGACGCTTTGATTGCAGCGTGCAGACCTCGGAGAAGAGACGGCTGTGCAGTTGTTGCTAAGCCTATTTCCCACTTCCCTTTGGCTTATTGGATTATTTTATACAGTGGAATGATAGGAATTTAAAAATTAAAAAATGCTGTTGAGTCATCTAGTCCATCTTGCAGCTAATGCAGGATTGTTCTCTGCGGATCTTCGTCCAGTTGGCTTTAGATGTGATTGGACTTCAGCCAATTTCCTTTGGAAGATTATTCTACAATAGAATACACTTCATTATTAGGATTTTTTTTCCCTGTCAGCCTAAATTTTACTTTACTCAGTATAATCACATTACTCTTAGCTATAGTTTCCTGAAAATCCCTATTAAAAAAAAATCCTTAGTGTGTGTATCCTTCCAGAGCTTGTAGATAATTATCATATTTCTTTTTCAATAGTGGCTTTAGTCAAGCTATACATATTTGGTTATTTTAATATTTTCTCATAAATCCATCTTCCTAGATTAATGATGACTTTTATTGCTGCTATCATTGAGCCAAATCTCAAATTCTTCTATTTAAAATTCAACAAGAAAAGGCTAGACTGAATAAAGACTTACAGATTAGATCATGGTGTCATTGAAAACCCATCCTTTGAACCCCTGTTTGTAACTTCAGATCTGTCTGAATGCCAGTTCTCCTGAGCAGATTTCAGCAATAAGATTTGTCTCAACTACCTTGAGTTATCTATAGTGTAAGTGCCTACATCAAAGCTACTGTCCCTAGATTCCATTTATGATCATTGGACCCTATAGTTTTGTGCAATTCATCTAAGCCATTTTAGATATCCACATTAGGATGAGAGGAATTGATCCTAGAGGCACCTGTTTCTCTCAGTTAAGGGTATCCCCAGGTGATGAGCTCAGATATTGGCATGTGCAGTTGGTGAGAAAAATCTTCCTTAGGTGCTGATGTCTGGGAGATCGATACAGAGCAGCTGTGCTGGAGGGCCACCTGATTTACATTGATCAGTCCCTCTGTCCTGGACCTCAGACATCCTTGGGTATTTAAAGGTAGGGTCTGTTGAATTTTCAGACATCATGGTTCAAGAAGTGAGAACTCTTGGATCTCTCCGTGGAAATACCACTGCAGCTTGGAGGCAGCAGTGATGTTCTTTGGCACTCAGAGAGGCTTGATGTATTGTGTGTCCTGAGATCATTCCTAACATATTTGGATGGCATTGAATTCAACACAAAAGTGTGATGGTTACCTTGAAAAACAGGAAGATGGATAAGATTTCCTTTTGCATAGACATAGAGTAATAGAATTGTAGAATCATAGAATATCTCAAGTTGGAAGGGACCCTTAAAGGTGACTGAGTCCAACTCACTGCTCCTCACAGGACTACCTAAAAATAAACCATATGACTAAGAGAGTCATTCAGATTCTTCTTGAACTCTGACAGGCTTGGTACTGTGACCACTTCCCTGGGAAGGCTGTTTCAGTGACCGATCACCCTCTCAGTCAAAAATCTTTTCCTTATGTCCAATCTGAACTGAAGCAGGTCTAGATGCCAGATACATTGGTTTTCAAGTATCTCTGGGCTGGAGGAACTCTGCGGTCAACATCTTTCACTTTCCAAGGCCTCTAAAAAGATGGCTTCTACATGACAGAGGCCTACTGCTCTCCTCTCCTCTGCTAGGTATTTGGTCTCCCTTGACAGCTGGAGAACACAATCCTCACTGCAACCCTAGGCAGATACCTGCTCAGGTGCAATTCTTGCCTCTTGAATAGTCATAGGTTATGGTTTGCTCTCCATACAGGTATCATTGTTCCTGGTTTATACTGGAGCAACTAAGAAAAGAAATCAGCATCTGCCTTTTGTTCATTAGTAAAAACATAAGTTAAATATATTTTTCCAGTGGATGGTTACCTTTTGTCAGACTTTCTGACAAGATATGCTAAGCCTCTATTCCCTATAATTTGCATATAATATGGGAAAAAACTTTGTTCTAAATACCTTTGAAGGGCAAACACTGGGGAGGGAGGAGAGCTGTTGAAATTGAAGGATAATATCAGCACAATATGTTTATGAATTAGTCCTGAATGAATTTAGATGGAAAATTAAAAGAATTTTTTCAAACATCTCAAGAGGTGAAGTTGTAGAATAAACTCCAAATGAACTAGTTGAGTAGAAAATCAAATTAACTTAAAGACAGAATTTGGTAAATTTAGGGAAGTTTTTGTGAGAATGCATAGAAGCGTTTAGAGAGGTTAAAAAAGAAATAATTAAGCATACAATATGAAGTTACAGTGTCACCAAAGGGACTAGAAAGGAAACTGGCCACTGCTCATGTGTTTGCACTATCACCTATTTTATGTTTAATCCAGCAGTTGGTGGATTCTGCTGTTGAGATGCCAGGAGGTCCTAGTCTGAGGTCAATGTAAGGAATTCCTTGCTGTTGCCAGACCCTTGGAGCTGGGGATGTCAGCTGCCTTTCCAGAAAACATTTGGGACATTGCTCTTGGTCTTTTGGTGGTGGTGTTAGGAATGGATTGTGTGGTGTGCATGTGTCTCTGTGGAACAGATACTGTATCCTCCTGGACAAAGCAAGATCAGAAAGCTAGGCAAGACCCACTTTGTTGTTCTGAGTAGTATATTCCACCAATACTACAGCCCAAGCACTGTACCTAGACGTTTCCTGAATAAAGCCTGTGCTGAAAGCTTCCCAGGCAATGGGGTTCTGCTCCTAATTCACAGTAACTGGAACAAAACTCAGCTATCCTCATCATTCATGCAGACATGCAGTCCTCAGAGACTACATGCCTACCACAGCATACAATGTTTCATCTTGATGCTAGCAGACAGAGTGCAGGGTTGTCTGTTGGGACAGTTAACTTTGAAGTATCACCATACTGGATACCAGAAGGACTTGAAGGAGTGTGCGTTGGGCAGGTATTTTTAGTGATACCTTTCCTTAAAATTGCTCTGCTTTCTTAATACTGTTTTATCATTACTGTGGTGAACTAGTTCTGCCACTAGCCTGTCTGCTATAATCCTTATCTTGATAAGTTATTCTCATTATTTCTGACTTTTCAGAGAATGACATCTTGGTGCCTGTCCTCCACTTTTAGCAGGAGGCATGACTGACTGCTTAGAAAAGCTTGATAGGCTCCTCTTAAGTTGTTCTATCCTGTTCCTCTTCATAGCTCCAGCTTCTATATTTGCATCTGAGACAAGAGGGAGTGTTGGACTTTCTTTTCGGTAGCACTAAAATAATATGAGCAAACACCTCCAAGGAGGACGTGATTGGTCCTCTTGTTTCTTCTATGGATTTTTTTTTTACTTACCTGTGGTTTCTGAGATTGGATGTTACTTGTGGCTAGTTCTGAATGATTCCTCCTTCTACGCAGGAATGAGGTATCATAAACTTCAGTTATTGTGGTACTAGACGTTGTTTCAGGACCTTCCAGGATAATTGCATGTCATGAGCGTGCTGAACTTACCTATGCTGATCTCCTAGGTCTTACTTGTGAAAAATATGATCTGTATTCAACTTAATAGAACCCGTTTTTACATTCCATGTGATTATTTGAAGAGGGTTTTCCCAACAGTTGTCACTGTAGTTAAAAAAGGGAAGGGTTAGAGGTTTGCTGCTTCTATTGCATTCAGCTGCTTACCCAGTCTTTCACTGGGATAAAATAGTGCAGCTTGGTGCTTCTGTCTTTCTTTTAAAAGAAACCAAAACCAAAACCAAAACCAACCAAAATTACGTATTTTCTTATGGAGTTTCTATTGCAACCTATAGACTGCAATGTTGGCAACACATTTCTGCATATCTCAGACCTTCTGTAGAGGTGCAGCAAGGTAGCTTGGGCTTCATGTTGTCAAACCAAAAGCAGTGGCTGTGTTGTGTGCCTCTTCTGCCTGTGTCAGGGCAGGTGAGGACCCTTTCCCTTTGGAAGTGTTCGATAGCTGCTCAATAGTTTGTTTCACAGAAATATTCTAGGCTGGAAGTCTCTGCACCTTGGGTGCAACTTTTGAGACAGACTTTAGAGCAGTGAGTCCTTTCTTGCATTTTCCCACTAGTCAGGGAAACAGGGCATTTTCAGCCATTAGAAATCAGCTTTCATGGAGTAGAAAAAGGTCAGCATTCTTACAAACCTCCTCATTTTTCTTTGTTTCAACAGGGACCATGGCTTTGTACTAGCTTGCCAAGAAGCTAATGGAAGAAAGGATTTCACTTTCTAGTCTACTTCACTGTCAGTTCAGGATAGACCCAGAACCATTTGCTGTTATTGATTACTCTGCTGTCCAGTATAAGTACTTTTTCCGTAACAGCGACAGGTGAATTACCCTCCCTGTGATGGGTGGCAGGAATCTGCTAGCGGGTGGGGACATGGAACTGGGTAGATTGGCTCTGTTTCCCACCTATTTTGTTAAAGCAGTGTACCCTGACTCTAAACACTGATGTCCCCGATGGAAAAAAGAAACAAAGTAACAGGTTAAAAAAATGTTTTATTGCATTATCATGTAGCATGCTCCATTGCATACAGTGTGACTGTAATTTTGTCAATGATGGTGTACAGGTTAATATACTTTACTAAGCTGTTTTATTTGACTGAAACTGAAATCTTACAGCAGGCTCTTTTTTTTTTTTTTAATCCTGATATCTATTAGAAGTTGCATCTTAAGGGAGCTGTAAGAAGATTGACTCCCCAGAATAATAATTTCCTCCCTATTTCAGGGAAAAGTTGGAATGTTTGATTTTACTTACGATAATTACTATAATTTCTTATGGGTTCAGAAGATAAGAGAGGAGGTGTGAGAAGGAGCTTCCTTAATTTGCCTTTATTAACTACATCAACTGTTGGCTTCGATGTACAGACAAAAGGGGAGATATTTTTCTGTACTTGCAGATTTATGTTAAAAAGAACATATTTAAAATTGGGATTGTAATAATGGAACCTGAAAGAGTTACTCTGAGTAATGAGGTATAATAAAGAGAGGTTTGTCATGTTCATTTATTCCCAGATTTCAGTTTTTGACTGAGAGTGAAGCCAGAGAACCCACCGTCTTGCAAATTTGAATACAAAAAAAGATGTAAAAATGAGAACAGCCTGCTTTGTTAAATATTGCTAACTTTCATCTAAAAGTGATACAGAGTATTAAAGATATTACCCCTTAATTGTTAGTGATGCAAACACAATTCTAGAAAAATGTTATAAACACTCACTCTAATGTATATTCATTTGCAGACAAAAATGTTTTCCACAGTGCCTGGCACATACTGAATATTCAGTGTAACAGAATGAAAGGCATTTTACAAGTTAATGCTTTTAAAATGAAGAGACCGCAATACATTTCTGACATGGTGTTGTATACCTGGACTTGTATTTTACAACTTGGTTAATTCTTAATGCAGAAACTGCGGTCCTGTGATGTAGAGATTTGAGAATCCTGCACCAAGTACTGCCCAACTTAGTCATTTTGCCTAAGGCACTGAGCAAAACATGTGTCTAGCTTTGACAGCTGCAGCAATTACTTCTGTAGTAAGAATTACTTCAGTAGTAACGTGAAATATATAATGGATGATATAAAATAGGAGTTGAAACTGTTTATCTATGAGACCACTATATCAGGGATTCTTCTCCTAGCATAATGTAACCAAGAACCTCTCTTGTAAGCATTACTTAGAGAGTGTTTGTTTGCTTTCCTTTTGTGGTTCCATCATGAAATTTCCTTCGGTTTCCTATGAAAACTTGAATTCCATAGAATGGCATGGACACTGTCCAGCTGGAGAGTTGTAGGCCTAATAAACAGAGTGTACAAGAACTGGCAAACTGCACCCTGGACCTTGTCCATCACAGACTCCAGAGGAATGTGACTGAAGGGAAGATGAAGAGGCCAGACAATTTGTGTTCTGTGTCCGTAGTCTGTGAATGGCTGGGGGTGCTGAAAGTGTACAAAGGTGGTCGAAAATTATAAACTATTAAGAATCAGTTTTATGTTAGTACACATGATGATCTGAAGACTTTTTTTCAAAGGGTGAGTAGCACCTCTACTGAAAAAATATAGTGCAGAAACAGTGATGTAATCTGTTTCAGCCTTAAGGCATCACTAGGTGTACCTAGGCTCCTCTGACAGATGTTTTCAGAGAAAAAAAAGGTCTTTAAAAGGAGATAATCATGGTACTTAAGTCTTCTTTCTCTCTCACACTTGCCTAGCCTCAATAGTAGAGTCAAGATCCAGAAACTCTGCACCTTCTAGTTTCTGATGTGCTTAGTATACTGTGCTCTCTTAGATGTGATTTTTTCCAAGTAAATAATTAGAGCAATTCTATTTATTTTCCCATAAATTAATGGATTTTAGCTTCTTTGACAAAACACTTAAAAATGCTTTTTTCTTTGTTAAAGTAAGTCGGGGAAAAGAACTTTCAGTTGTTAGGGGGAAAAAAGCTCTAGAAAATGTTGGGTTTTTCAACAAAAATCATTTTATCTCATAAGCCATTCTTTCCTTACCTTGATGAAAAGAAAATGATCAGACTTCTAGATAAATAGTGCTGAAAACGGCACCAGCAGTGATCATCCTGGATCCACATTGTTTTCGGATGTGCTTTCTATCTGAGCAGTTCCTCATGCTGTAAATATCAACCTGACTTACACTCAGGCTTCAACCTCACATCATCAAGCAACGGTGAAAAAAATAGGAGCTGTTTAAATGCAGCAAGGCTTGGAAATAACAATTTTTTTAAAATGCCAGCATGTCAAAACATTGAAGGAAAATATTGAAGTGTACCAGTGTGCTTCCAGTTTGTCTGTTGCTTTTTCTATTGAATAATCACATCTTCTAGGGTCTAAAGCGGTGGTTCATTGTATGTAATGCATTGCTGTCATGCCACAAGGCATTAAAAAGAAGAGATTGAAATTATCTGGAGGAAACCAAATCACTTTATTTCGAAGACAAATTAGATTGATCTATCTTACCATTCTCCATAGATTTCATAAGCACATTACTTGTTGAAGTGGTATCAGGCATTTTATATATTATAGCAATTTGCATACTTTCATTAAGCTGTACTTTGTAAAGCTTTCTGACAGGGGCATTTGATGAATCCTTTCGTGAACTGCATTGTTTCTTTACATGGAGCAATCTGTTAAATCATGCCTTTGTCCTTCAGTTTGTCAGAATAAGTAAATGAAGCAGATGTTAATAACTGTGGGAGGGTTTGGGGGTTTTTCAGTGTTTGCAGAATATGGGATAACTGTGAAGGGCATGATGTGTTTGTAAAAGCGACAGCTGGTGTTATTAAAGACAGAAAGTGTGCTACAAGTAAAAACTTTCCCTGGCATCTTTTAGCAACTCTGCGAGGTTTTTGGAATAGTCAGATAGGTGGTCATTTCTAAAATAAACAGTGCTAATATTATGCACAGCAAATTGTGTGCTTATACTTACATACTGTTGTTCTTATCTTTGACTGCAAATGTTCTATCACAGAGCTATCTGAGCCATGCAATGATTCATAACTTTTCTCCATAAATATGTCATAAGAAATTCTCGGGTCAACAATCCCTTGAGACATGTCTTTGAGCAATATAATTTCATGCGTTATTGCATTAGTAGAGTTTTACACCCGGTTGGTGTTTTGAAGGTTACCTTTACAACACAAGTTTTGCTGGACCTGACAGTTCAGTCCCTGGAATCTACCACCCTTTGTGAAGATCACTCGGCTGAAGATGTTGCAGCTGGGGAATAGCATGCAATTAGGTGGTTAACATGCTTCAACTGAGGGGTGGCAGCTCCTGTGAAGGTGTGGTAACACGTGTGCTTGTAGTCAACTGTAGAGGCCTTGCAAGTGAAAATAAAATAGGCAGCCATAAAAGTGGTGATGATGGGGATAAGTAAGAGGGGAAAGCATGGCCTAAGAAATGCCTTAAGAGGGACAGTGGAGGTGGAGGTGCTGCTCTTCTCTGATGACCAGCAACAG
Organism: Eurystomus gularis; assembly: GCA_013400335.1. Classification (NCBI taxonomy): domain Eukaryota; kingdom Metazoa; phylum Chordata; class Aves; order Coraciiformes; family Coraciidae; genus Eurystomus; species Eurystomus gularis. The sequence continues at coordinate 23,136 of VZZY01021977.1, forward strand.
ACCACAATGAAATTGAGGAAGTTCAGATTAGACATTAGGGAAAATGTTCTCCAGTAAGAGGGTGGTCAGTCACTGGAACAGCCTCCCCAGGGAAATGGTCACGGCACTAAGCCTATCAGAGTTCAAGGAGTGTCTGGATAGTGCGTTTAGTCATATGGTTCAGTTTTAAGCAGTCCTGTGAGGAGCAGGGAATTGGACTTGATGATCCTTATGGGTCCCTCCCAACTCGAGATATCCTGTGATTCTGTGTGGAAAAGGTGTTACAAGGCTAACATGTAGAAGGACATGCAGAAAAAATCGAGGACATTACTGTAGAAAATAAAGAGTAAACTTTGGCCACCCTCTGATCTTGCAGATATTTATCGGTATTATCTAGTAAATATCTCCAGCTCCTGGCTGATTTTCACATTAACTTTAATCACATTCTCTTTGTGATTTCTTTTCGCCTTATTGTGGAAATCTCTTTTGGGGAATTAAGTAGGAGATGCAAAGGGCAGAGAGGTAGCAGTGTTACTTGTGCCTCTGTGGTGGAATCTGAGCTTCTGAGCCTGGCTTGTCTGCAGTTGACATGAACAGCAGGAATGGCAGCACAGTGCATAAATAAATAATCCTAGAAGTTGTCATGTTTATAGAGATTGCCTGAAAATATGTAGAGAAGACCAGTGAGGGATTTCTGTAGTTGTTGTTCTTGTACATGAAAGTAGGCAGCAGCTACAAATCAACGAACTGTTGCTTTTATAGGAAGAATTGGCAGAATCTTTCACGAAGTTGCTGGATAAAAATTTCTACTGCTTCTATTTCTCAGAAGGAGCCATATCTTTCTGTCTGATTATCTTGCAAAAAATGAGCAGTGAAATAATTATCCATGCTGATATTTACATTTTGTCTCTCTGCTTGAAAATTACCAACTCACAGAAGGGAACAGAGGGAGTCTAGGGAGTCTTCAGTGGGCTGAGCCTTTGGAGAAGAAAATGCCTGCTCTTCAGCTGGAGCACATAGGTGCTCCCAGCCAGTTGACCATTGAGGCGTAGTGGGTATAGGCTTTTCTGTGACTGACTCATCTTAACTCTGCTCAGGTGATTCACTTTGTGTACACTGTGAATCATGTGGTGGGTATCAGTACTGCAGATGCAGGCAAAAGCTCAGGCAAAATTGTGGGGAAAGGAAAGAGGCAAGACTTTTACTAATGTGGGCTCTTTTTTTTCTAAGAGCTGTGGCTGTGTGGCAGCACTTTGTGAAACAGTGTTTTCTGCTGCGGAATTCAAGGTTGCTAATGCTGCCACACAGAAATACTCAATAGAGCATGTACTCATGATAGAAAAGCTGATGTGATCATCTCAGAAGTCATTGTCCAGAGCAAAGAGACCAAGTGCATTTGAACACACAAACTATTTTTTCCTCTTTTTTTTCCTCCTTTATGTCTTTCCTTGGTCTGCTGAGCCTGTTTCTTTCTCCTTATGTGTCATCCTCCTCTTTTTTGCTTTCTTAAGCACATTAGACTTATCAAATGCATTACACTCAGGGTCACTGTGTGAGAATCACCAGGAAGATTTACAGAGACTCTGGGACTAATTGTGATTAGCTGTTATACATATGCTTACAAAAATTACATCTAGAACTTCACACCTGTAGCAGAACTGCCATGTTCAGCATTTTTGGACAAGAAAGACATAATGCAAGGTTATAATGATATCCTTGATTTTTCATGTAGTTTCTCCCTTTCATGCCACTGTCTTGTTGCAAACTAAAGGCAGAATATTGCTTAAATGTACACAGGGATGCTTCTGGTTTCCTAAATCATTTATATTTTCTGATATGCCACTGGCAGTTTTGCATATTCAGTATGTTGGTTTTGTTCTTTCCTTAAAAATCGTTGTAGCAAAATTGCTATTTTAAAATTTGATGTGTTTTCAGAGTTTTCTATGAAATTTGGACTTGTATGTAGAAGTTGCCTAAGTATCTATGCAATATTATGTATCTTAAATTTAATACCCTATAAATTATCATATCATCATTGTTATCACCTACAACATCTCTCAGGTGATGCATAACTATAGAAGGACTAGCTCATTTCTAAATAGTAATTTTGCACAATAATCTTTTTCTTTTATATGCTTAAGCCATATACTTTTGGTGACTTTTAAAAATACGTATTATCTCCTTTTCAGATCTTGGACTCTGAACTTGAAGCGATTCTTGATTATATGCTTCTTGAAACTTGGAGAGTATCTGCAGTAAATAGGTACGTGTAATGGATACATTCAGGTTCTGCGTTGGATGATTTGGAGTGTGTGTGAGTTTTGTTGACAGTTTAATGTTGAACTTCTTAAAGCTCTTAATAAATCTCAGCTGCCATGAATGGGACAGTATGATGGATCTTTGCAGGCTGAATTTTCGACAGCACCTGTTGTATTTGTATGGCAGAAATTGGGAAGAGTATGATGCTCACAGTTACTCAGAGAGAAACATGTAGCCGAAACTTACAAAATTATACTTCAGACTGAACAAAAAGGTGAGTCTCCATCAGGAAGTAAGAAGTTTGGAAGGTAAAATCAGTGACTTGGAAGAAGCAGCTCTAGTCTTGATCCCTCTGTACTTCAAGGCAGTTCTTTAACTGACTTTTCGTCTGTGTTTCCTTTGGTTTTCTTTGCAGCTGCTAAAGGTAGTAAAGGTACTGTGACTAAATACTGGGAAGAAAATGGCCATAAAGGTTGAAAGCTTGGGTACATTGCAGTTCCTGGAAATTTTCTCAAGTATTTCACTGAAGCTAGTATCTCACTTGGACCATTTACAGACAATATTCAGGCAGTTTCAGAAACACATTCTTGCATATAACGAAGCAATTTTTAGGTGATTTCTTTTTCAAAAGTCAGGTCACAATGTATGATGCTTGAAACTCTGCTGAGCTACCGGTAATGGTGAAAGAGAAACGAGATTTAGAAGGTTTTATTCTTTGTGAAGAGTTTATACACCTAGAGAATTTTTTGAGTCTTGGCTCTGAAGAGGAAAAAGTTTCTTCAATACATGGATGTAACAATTGAACTTACCTTGATCTGTATGAGAAACTTTGAAGAGATTTATAATAGGGGAGAAGTTGAATTCTCCTTGTGAATAAAATCTAGGACCAGTTTTTTGTGTAGAGGACCCCTCCACAAAAAAGGGTTTTTGCAGTAAGTTGCTTGTTCTGTAAGAATCAGAATGCAAAACTTTTTCATAGTGTGCTTTCACCTGTAGGTCCCAAGATGTTTTGCAGAAGCTGGAGGAGAACCTTTGTCTCCATTTTATGTATGGGGTTGGGTACCATACACTTCATGTGTGGTTATCCTACTACTGGATCTCCTGGATGTTCAGACCTGTGTCCAGGCCTGTCAGAGGACTTTATGTCTAGTGGTGCTTTCAGAGTGTGCATAAAAGATCTTAGCAGTGTTTCCGATGATTATGTTTCCTTAACATTTCTCATAATTGTTGATGTGCCTTTACTTCTCTCCTTTTCTTCTATTCCCTCTTGGTGGTGCATTTCTTCATTCTCATTTGTTCTGCTTTGTTTTCTCCTTTGCTCTTTAATTTTGCTTTCCCATAGTTTTTTTTCCTTTTCCTTCTCTTTTTTAATTCATTTTCAGTCTCTGGAGATTGGCAGCAGTGGGATCTTACACAAGGAGGAGCTTCAGAAAAAAAATCAGCGGAATGAGCTTCCCTTTTACTGCCTCTCTAGAGAGCCTGCTGTAAAAGGCAACTTGCTGTCATTCCTGTAAATTTTCTTTTGCAGCCAGCTCTGCTGGGTGTCCCCCTTGTGCCCTGTGAACATCTGTGTTGCAGCTTATGTCTGAACCCAACTGGAGAACAAATGTGTGAACCTGCTTCTTATCTTGAGCAGGAAGCTGCTGCTATTAGTAGGGCATGTGGCCTTGGTTCACCTCTGACTTCTGAACCCTGTCTAGTAGCAAACCAGCTGCCTGTCCTCTCTGCTCCTGCCACCTGTGCCCTTGTCCATGGCAGAGCACGCTTCCCTGCTTTCCTCAAGACGCTGCCCAATGCCTAGCAGTTGTCAGCATTCATTTTCTCCCTGAATTTTTCCCAGTATGTCATGCAGAAAGGAAGAAAGAAGTAAAGCACTGTAGGATTTCTATGGCATTGCTTATTTTCCATTGCTCCTGGAAATTTCTCCCTGCATTCACAGTCATGCAGGCAACACCCAGTAGCACCACCCTTCTGCATAAGGAAGAATTCTTCAAGCCCTGAAGTATTCAGGCTCAAGGGATGCTGGAGCAGAAGAGGAAGCCCCATTCCCTAGGCTGTGCACAGGATTCCAGGAAAAGGCAATAATGTTTCCGTGCTGATTTTTGGAGACAAGCACAAGACAACTCATTAAGCATAAATTGCAAATTTAACCTGAAGTAGACTTGCTTTAAGCAACTTTTTACTTTAACAGAAAAAAAAATCAAGGGCAAGGAGAAAGAAGTAGCAGTGCTGCCCTGTTTGCAGAAGTGCTATCCAACTTGAGCACGCTCAGCAGCCTTTGAAAAGCATAGGCTTTCAAAGTTTTTGTGGCATATGTGTGCCTCCAAGAGAAAAACGAAATCTGTTCATGTCAAGTTGTCTTCGGCTTATGCTCAAAAGGTGTTGTGATGAGCCTGGAAGGTGCGGAAAGTTTTGTGAAAGATCAGGTGTGATAGTAGAAGATGACTGTAAATCTACGGGGAGGAAGCTGGGGGATTTGAGGTCAGTCTAAATCAGCAGCCATCAGCTCAGAAAGAAGCACACACGATTTAGCAAGAGCGTGCACCAATTCAGCAACTTCCCTCAGATGTTTGGGTTGGAAGGACTCAGAAATAGAAAATCCTCCCAGTTGACGTTAGCTGAAATGGCTACTGGGCAACCTTGTTTTCCTTCCCTTTCAGTAAATGAGCTCCCTTGTGGCAGAAAGGTACATGGGTTTCAGAGCTTTCCAAGCCAGGTTAAAAAAAGTTGTCCCCTTTCTTTCCAAACTAACTGTTGAGGCAGTCCCAACACGCTGCAGATGTCTTTGTGCGTGTGAATCCTGCGCAGGCAATAGTCTCCCTTGTTCATTTGTGTATGCACTTGTTACAGAGCGAAGGGTTGGTCTGGCTGATTGTACGATTGGGAGTGCTAAACAACCAAAATTTCTAAACAAAAAAAATCTGGTCCTCTTTAAATGTTGGCGGACAGATATCTGTCTTCCTTCTGTGGCAGCCTATGCCAAACAGCAGAAGAATGGCGATGTTTATGTTCTGAAACCTCAGAGAAATAACTGGCACGCTCCAACTTTTTTTTAAAACTAAACACAAATGTGAAACATTAAACACAGAAAGTAATGTTAAATTGTGACAAGCAGGCAGAAGCTGGGAAGTTCAGCTGGAAGAATTGTGACTTCTCTGTCCATAGGGCAAAGCTCCTGTTGAGGGCATGGAGCCCTTCAGCACTGCTGTGGGTTAACAGTGGGCAGTGGTCTCCCACTGGCCAGGCAGTCCCCTGGCTGTCTCCTGCAGCTGGGTCACCCAAGGTGTTGCACAGCCTGATGGAGCAGGGAGGAAGGTGACTGGTGGTCTTGCAGGTGTGTATGGCTCACAAGACACCTCTGGAGGTTCAGGGTGGTTGTTTTCCTCCCCTTAAAACCAGAAGGGTTGTACGCTGAAGCAGACAGTGACAGATTTGTATGGCTCTTTCCTCAAACAGTTCCTTGCTGGAGTACTTGAGCAAGGGAGCTCCATTCAGAGGAGGGGAGAATGTGGATGAAACAGCAGGCTCTAACCACTGATTCACTCCACAGGACTGTAGCCTGCAGGGAAGAGAGTCAGAACGGCTTTGAGGCTGCTCCAGCAAAGTGCTGGGTTTGTAACGGCCCTCAGCCAGCCCTGAGCCAAGACGTACATACAGATGTTTTGTCTTTTCTTGTTCTTACTTGGGACTTTATCCAAAAAGGCTGTGTTGCTCTTGATGAGCTTTGGATCAGCCCCATGGTGCAGCTGGGAAACAAAGCAGGACTGTGCATCAGCCCATATCGACTGGGCCGTAGCAATTTGGTTTGATTAGAGAAGGTATCGACTTCTAGTGGTTTCCTGTTCATGTTTAATTTGCTTCACCATCTAGTCACTGCACTGTATTTAGTAACGTGTGTCTCCACGGTGTTGTCCCTTCTATTTATCAAAGTTATGCAAAGAAGTTATGCGTTAAAACGATTTCCCTTTTCTGAATTGGCTTGATGTTGCAACCATTTGTCTCTCTTTGCAGTTCTAGAAAATGTGTGTTGACAATAGGTGAGTACAAGGACATCACTTTGGAACCTGGGAACCTGGGAGCAATATCTTCTGATTCACTGGAACATTCGTGGCTGAGTCATGCTGCTTAAACATGCCGCGTGTTACCAAGTAACACATGGCATTATTAATCAAGGATGTCAGTAAAGTGTTACACAACTGTCAGACTTAAAAATTAAAGCACTAATAAGGAGCTTTGAAATAGTCTTGTCTAAAATTGGTTACTGTTTATAATACCAGTAATTCTGAATACAAATTTAATTCCAAATGCAAGAAAATGAAGGAAAATGAAGACACTCTTTCTGCTTAAATGCCTTAATGATTTTGAGTATTTAAGAAAGCAACAGTCGCCTTAAGAGGTGTGTTTTGTCCACCTTACAGTACTCATCTAGCTGGCTGTCACCTACAAGAACCATTTCTATAGATCTCCTGAACCTCCATTGCTGACTTGCTGCCTGTCACTACTTGCCATGCACGTATGGGGTGAAGATGGTAAATGTCTGAGTGGGGTTTTGAACACTCAAGATACCGCTGCCGACAGTGAGGAAGTGGATACAATCTGCTGTTGATTCTGTTATGCTTTTGTACTGTATTTGCTTGAGGAAAAGGTTTCGGAATTGGAGAGGCAGGTGCACACTCATGTGTGGTGCTTTCTGTATAGATACCAATCATGCCTTCTGCTCTCTGTCCCTGTGCATCCCGGCAAGGTGTGTTGCTGTGCACTGTGCAAGGATTGGGTTTGTAATCCTACCCATGCACAAAGTGTGTGGTAGCCAAATGTAGCAACACGGGAACGAAGTATCATTATTTTGTCAAGACAAGACACCCAGCATAGAGTATCATAAATTGATCCCAGGGGGACAGACCTAGAATATAAACTGTAGTGCTTTGAATATATATGTGTGTTATAATTGTATTAAAACGCTTTGAAGCAATTTGTATTGTATTACAGCTGACAAAGTATTTTACCTCCTAGTAACTAATGTAAATAGTGTTAATATTTTTCTTTTCCATATTTATAATTACATTAATTGCTTTGCGTATTAATAACAAACAGTTAAGTGTCAGTGCCCAAGCCGTAGCTGGCAGTAATCCTCAAGCAACTTGTTTGCATATTCAAAATATGAAACTGAAGAGTAACTGCCCTTTTTGCAAGTGCAGATCTTCATAGCTTAAATTTTACACAGAAAGGCCCGCTGTGTTACCTAAATATTGTCATGTTCAATATCAGATCTAGTGCTAATAGAATGTCTTTTGGAAATGAAGAGAAACTTTGTGTGAAGAGATCAGAAGACATCCAATGAAAAATAAATGAATAGCTCATATTAGCTAGGAATTGTGACTTATTTCCAAATACAGCTAAGCTTTGAAAAAGATGCTTCCTGCCTTTGAAAATAGCCGTTTTTCAGAAGCCAAAGCTGGAAGATCCACATGCAGTGCAATTTTTGTTTTTGTAATGTGATTTAATTGGGTTAACAGAGTGTCACAAAGAAGCATTTGAGGACTGACTAAATTTTTCAAATGTAGCCAGAGAAATAATCTTTCTGCACTGGTATCTTGTGGACTTCAGCTTTTTTATTCTTAGAGACAAAGCAAATTGAGATTTCAGTGTAAGTCTGGCTAAAACTTCAGTTAAAGAAAGCTTCCTCTTCAGCTTTCTTGTCTTTTTAATTTTTGTTTTCTCTGTAATTATTATGATTTATTGGCATTGAACTCCTTGATGGAGGCCAGCATTTAATCCAGTTGATGGTTTTTAAAGGTTGCAAACCACTGGTATGTGTGAGGGCTGAAGAGTAAACAGTCAGTTCCAACTTACTTAATATTGTAGATGTACACTGAACTATCTGGGGAAGAGCAAAGGTTGATTAAATTCACAAAATAAGGTGATTCGTAGTTTTCTAAATATGTCACTCAACCTAAAATTAACTCAATTATTTACCAGTCACACACATGCTAATGAATCCTGACAATCTCAATCGACCTGCTGCGATGAACTTCACTGTCATCTAATATTATTTCCTCAGTATTTTCCCTGAAAGGAAGGAGTGATTGTAATATTTATCACATGCAAAGCAAAAGTGGTCAGGGGGTTTATTATTTTTTTAATACCTGCAATTCCAGGGCACTAGTAAATTAATTACATTTAATTAATAAGGCTATAAAAGAGGCACTTATTTTTGTGAGAGTGTCTCCTAAAGTTTAATCCCCCAGAAATTTCACGTATGATAGTGATAAAAGTGGCTGCTTCTAAGTCAGCATCCATGATTAAGAAATAAATTATTTAAGAAATAAAGTTGAGGTTATCTTTTCATGCAAATTGGGACAAATTTATAAAGCTTTAAGACATTAAGATAATATGGTGAATATGATTTATTATTGCTTCTAAAGTTAGAATCACCTTGGAATGTCATATTTAGCTGTGTTGCGAGTAGCTGTAAGAAATATGTAAGAAATTTGTAAGTCAGCCAAAATCTTAAATGGGTTTATCTACTTTCCTGCTAAATACAAAAATATATTATTTAAATTAAAATGTAGTTATCCTTCATTTGTACTTGAGTTATGGGTAAACCTCCAAAAGGCTGCCCTGGATTATTGAACGGTATCTCTCGTAGAATCATAGAATGGTTTGGGTTTAAAGGGCCCTTAAAGATCATTTAGTTCTAACCCCCCAGCCATGAGCAGGGACACCTCCCACTAGACTCTCTTTCACTTTTCCAGGTTTTTCCCCCAAAGCTTTACAGAGTCCTGGATGAAAATCAACATTGATCCATAAAATAGACATCACTGTAGCATCGACATAGGTAGGACAAAACAGCTGAAAAGATTTCTGGCCTACAGTTATTTCTGTTTGGAAAATGGAGATACAGGGAAATATATATATATATATATATATAAAATATTTAAAGCTTCTGGGCAGTGGCAGGCTGTTTGCAGACAGCTGCATGTTCAGCCTCTTTGGCTAGAATGGTTAAGTAGCTAATTAAGGGGACAAGTCAGGTCTCTGCACGCCCTTGGTGTGAACAGTGCTGTGCCTCAGCTTCCCATGAAAGTTTTGGCAGACACAGGTTTGAAGCTGCAGCAATCTCATAGTGATATTTGGTGTTGAGTATAAGATGGGCTTGCTAGAACCCATTTTACTGGATTTTACTCGGTGGCTGCCACCCACAGAAGAAACACAAAAAGTTAAAGAACCCCTGCAATTTGGAAAACTGAAATGAAGTCATCACATTCAATTGAATTTCTTTCTAGGTTGTTCCAAATTGTTAGTAAGTTTATTTAGAAGCTTGGTTATTTTATTTTTTTCTGGTTAAAAAAAAATAATCCATTATTTCCTTCCTTGATTAATTCAGTGACATCAGCTATAGGGACCAAACTGTTGTTTCCGTGGTGACAAATTGCAGTGTTACTAGCACCCTTGTATGAATCAGGTAAAAGAAATAGATCAACTGAAAATGCAGAAAGTTTTCTTGCAAAAATAAACCAGAAATATTTGGTAAAAGTTTGCAGGAAAGTGGCTTGGAAGTCTGAAAACTATTTTAATATAGCTGAGTCTTCAATATATCCAAAGATACCAGCACAGCTGGTTTCATAGTGAAGCAGAAAGGGATCTGTCCACATCTGGTAACTGCAACCAACTGGAGAACACTTCAGATAGATAAGTAACTCATTAAGAGTGAATGAATTTAACCGCAATTAAAAAAATACAGGTTCTTGCTTATCCTCTAGACCACGACAACTAGCATCACAGCTCATTGTGATTATGGTCTATCTCTTTAATAAATTGCATCTTGAAAGGATCTTGAGTACTTCTGTTACGTCACAGATCCAGTTCCCATTCCATAGTGGTGTGAGCCAGAATCTTGACCAGTGAAATGATAGTGTTGTATTGGGCTTATGTAAATGCAAGTAGAATCTGACTTGCATTCAGTATATGTAGAAAGGAATGTACATCCAAATTTAGGAGGCTCCAAACAATACTGTTGTATGGTATACCGTATCATCATGGATTTAAATACTATTTAGGGTACATGCTAATAATGCCAAAAAGACCCTCAATGTGTACAGTGACAGTAAGAATTAATTCCACTCCCGTCTTGCCAACTCTCAGTGGGAATATTGTGCCTTGCCTGGGCTCAGACGTTATTTCCAATAAGTATGGAAATAATGGCTCACAGCACTGCAAGGTGTAAGGAGACCTCAAGGGAAATCTCATCAGATTATGTGATAGGTTTGAAATTAATCCATGTCCCCACTGTATTTACACAATATGCAGTTGTCTCTCTGATGGCTTATAAGGAAAGGTAAACGCTACCATCCTAAATCAGCGAGGGGACTTGCTGCAATACATTCTCTTGGTAGAAACTACATTTCTTTCTAAGCTGATACAGGCAACTCAGAAAATGATTATGTAACTTTTCTACACTGCAGACGTTGTTTTCTAGTTTATAACCTTATTATGCCACATCATCATCTTTCTTGCAGTTCTCCTTGCTGATGGTTCTACAGACATTAATTTTTACATTATCCTTTTCAAAATCTGAAAAGGAAAAATTGTTGAGAACTTCTTGTTTCTAGCATGGATATGGCCCAGCTATAAATCCATACATCCCCCTGTCATTCCTTATGTTGCTCTTTGGTGGGCGCTTCTTTATGGAACTGCTCTCGCCTCTTTGCAGGCTGGTTTGAGATTGTGCCAGGCTTTGCCTAAGTGCAGGACAGTGTCATGTTAGACCAAAAACTGTCTTACCATCCTTCCTCAAGGAGCAAGGGATTATTATCCATGGAAGAATGTACGACCACACTTGCAAGTATTGAATATCTCAAGAAGCATATGACAAACTTGCCAGCTTATGGGTTGAGGTTTTTTAATCCTGCCTGTTCTGGAGGGCATAAGCTAAAAGCTCAATTATGAATCACTATAAGATTTTAAGCATTCAGGACAGATGTTCTCTGGTCAAGAAGTCTTAAGAGGAATGGTCTCCTTCAGTGGTCTGCTTAGACCCTGAAGTTTGAATACCAACACTAAGTAGTTTTGGAGACCCAGGGCAAAAAAGATGTTAGCACCATAGAAGATGTGCAAGGGCTGCTAGCCTGGACTAGGCCTTTACTTTTCTAAAGCAATGTCACTTTGTGGCACTTCAGGACATTTTCTGGGGATCAGGGAGATATTGGGATGAAGGTTGGACTTGATGATCCTAGAGGTCTTTTCCACCCTAAATGATTCTATGATTCTATGTCTACATTGCTTTTGTGAACATGGAAATAAAACAGGGGAGACACTGTGCATCTCTGCAGCTTCTCTCTCCTCTCACTGATTTAGCTTCATTTGTATCTGGCTTCCACATTTAGCTCTCAGTTTTCCCTGGGGTTTCCTTCCCATTGTAAAATCAATCCTTTCTCCAAAAGACATTTTCTTTGTTCCTTTGTAATTTCATTCTCTTCCTCGAAGCTTCACAGTGAAGAACCTCTAGGATCCTTTCTGTTGACTTCTCTTCTTCCTTGCTAGACTATATGTCTACAGACAGTCTTCTTTTTCCTTATTGTCTGTACTTGCCTTTACTCTTAAGAGAAACCATCTCTCCTTTTCCTTCCAATAGCCACCAGCTGTGGCAGGCAAATGGTAGATCAGGCAGCTGCCTTTATATCTTTGTGCAAATTTGGAAGGTTCACACAGACATTTGGTACAAACAGTGGTTTTGATTTGCTATAAACTCTGGTTCTATTTAGAGCTTCTGCTTTTTTTTCTTCTCCAGTTTGATAGACTGTTGGATCAGTGGATCAGCAGTCACATCTGACACTAGTGTCAAAACACAATAGATACCTGGCTCCCTTTAATTAATCACATAGAAGAGAAAACAAGCGAAAGCACACATAATAATTTGTTTCCTCTAATACTAATGCTTCCAGATTCCAATCATCTTTATCAGCTCTTAAAAACCATCTGAGTATATATTAGAATCTCGTACATTTTATCTGATAGGTACAAGTACAACCACCTTTTTTTTCTACCTCTTGTTATTCATAGTAACTGGATTTTATATGTCATTTGTAATTGTATTTTCCCTCTTGTGCACTGGGCGAGGAGGAGGGACTATATAGCTCTTTATTCTTGTTTACCTTGCTGAGCCAAAGCAGTTAGAATGGGGCATGCACGATCCAAAGGGACATATGCTAAATTCCGATCGATTAATCAGCAAGATGACCAAAAAGGAAACATAGACGGGTTATATGGATGCTGCTGACAGCACAAATACAAGACAGTGAGGTTGCAGCAGGAGGATCTGAGGAATCATTATGACTGATAATGATATATGAGATGGAAAGAAATCTTTTTTTTTTTCAAAATCAATATTGGGTTTGTAAGTGACAGTCTAGGGAAAACCAATTGTTATTATTTACCAGCTGAACTGGTTTTCAATTGAATTGTTTGGGCTTTTTAAACTTTATGTGCTGAGAAATTAATAATTTAAGTATACCTCTTCGTGCTTTCTGAAGCATTGAAAAATATGAACCTGAATAGCGTATGGTACTTAAAATTGTGTTCCACATAGAGGTATTTATCTATTTGTCATGTGGAAGGAAAATTAATAATCTTCTTTGTGCACCAAAACTTTTTACTGAATGTTTTCTGAAATTTCATTATGTAGAAGTCCTATGGAGGCTGTGCTGTTAAAAAAATCTTTGTTTTCATGTACTGTAATGTGTATTTGTTCAAACAAAGAAATGCTTATCTGTTGAAAAGATAGCAGTGATAAATTACTTCAGCTTTCATGCTTACCTACTGTTTTCCATTTGGCATTAAATTCCTGGTTGAGGTAGATAGATCTGAATTCAAAAAGTTACCTTGATGCCTTTTTAGCCAACCTCTGTGACCTGATAATAAAAAGGAAATTTAGTCGTCTAAAGGACCATCCTTCTTGTATAGTTTAAATCTCACTAGATACTGAAAGGATCGCAATTTTTAACATTTTCTCTGAACTGTATTGATTTTCTGAGGATGTACAGGACCTCTACCTTTACTGTCACAACAACAGCACTTTAGATATCAACAGTGTAACTATCTGTTGAATCTAAATAGCATGCAAATTGAGCTTCTCATACTCGTCCTATCTCATTATGGGTAATGCTGCATATGCTGTTAATCCTTTTGAAAAATTATTGACTCCGGCATAATTTTCTTTTACTACTTTAAATCATATCTTCATGGGTTTTTTTTTCTGTCATTGACTTTTAAGTTCAAGGGTCTGTTTTATTTCTCATCAGAAAACAAATTTCTCTCTGTGCTTCACATGAAGTGTTCCAGGCTCATGTTTTCTGTTTTAATGGAGGTTCATCAGTATCTCCCACCTTCTCCTCACTAAGTGGTCCTTATGCAATGCACAATGGGAGCATACAAAATCAGAAGAGTAACAGAACAGTTCAAAAAGCTAAAAGGCAACATGCTGTAAGTTAGCTGTATTAGTGTATTTGAATGTGTAAGAAAAAGTAATTGGGAGCTCTCCCCTCGTTTGCTGATCTTTACCATGCATCGCTTGATAGAATAATTCTTATCTGAAAAATGGCAACATCGGCCTTCAAATAGGAGATGCTGTACATCCCAACTGATTCTTGATGTCTGTATCTTCATATACATTTTATCTAGTCCATAATGGCTACCCACTGAAGGACTGTAGACATCTACTTGTGAAGGAGATAAAGTTTCTCACACTGTTTAGGAGGAGAATTTCCTGCCCTGAGATGAAAGAATATGTGCACTTGACCAAGCACTTACCATCAACGTGTTAGTTTCTATCCGATGAGTATGAAAGGAGCAGGAGCTGACTGGGTTTCATGTGGATGGTGATATTTTATCTGATGAGGCCAACCTGGTGAGTCCAGAGATTCCTGCCTGCTGATTTTTCTTTTGATGGGCCAAGATTTCTCCAGAGCAATTTTGCACCATTATTTCTGCCACTGCTCTTCCTTTTGTACTGCCTTCTGATATGGATTATGACAGAGGCTCTCTTCCCTCAATCCGTCTGCAAACATTAGGAGTCTTGTGTTTTGGCAAGGGCTGAAATGTAACTACTGTGCTACATAAGCTGAGATACGAGACATCTTCTTTTGTAAGGTACAATTCTGCTAAGCTCAATAGAAGTACTCATTATTAGAATTATTATTAACATCATTATTATTATTTCTGGATTCCAGCTGGGTTCTCTGCATTCCTAAAGGGATTGTTTGTAGTCTAAAATCCTACTAAGAAAGGTGCACTTCTAAGTAATGAAAGTCAAGGACATTTAGTATCTTGCAAAGCTGGCTCTACAGCAAAGGCAATATTACTGTTACTTCGGGGCCATCAGAATTCAAGCCCTTCCCATGTGGAAGAGCTTTCTGACAAAATGATTTTTAAAATGCTACTTCACATTAAAAGTAGCAGGAGAAAATTGTTCCCAGGACGGTATTATCTGTGTGTAGCCAGTAGTTTAACAAGGAGCTCTTCCAGATATATTCCTAGTCTTCTGAAAAAAAATCTATTTTCTGGAGTACATTAGCCTGCAGAGGGGAAGAAACAGGGAAGCTATTAATACGTTTTCCCATTTAAACACAAATGATTTCTCCTAACTCTAACTGAGAATAGAGGTAGTTCTCTTTTGGCAAGCAAATGCCTGTTAAGGGCACTTTGCTGGATGCATTTGTGCTGTTCTGTAATCTTGGTGGTCTGCAAAAATGTGCACAATGCCCAGAAAAATGACAGCAGGCGTATGTTAATTAAACAAAAGCACCACATTGGGGTGGTTGTGGAAGAGGAGAGCATGCAGCTCACCTCCCACTGATAGTATGGTTGACTTTGTGAATTATTTCCCAACCCTGCAGTGCTTCCTTTTGGTGAGGGCAGGATTTTGGTGGTGGGATTTAGAATTAGTGTGATTTTGGCAGGAAATACCCTCTCAGTTAAGAGAACTGGGCTGCTGAAATTCTTTCTTCCCAAAGGAAATATATATATTTGATTTTATTGACAGTGTTTAGACTGGGTAATTTGAAATGCGAGCAGAGCAGGCAAGCTGTATTTTGTGGAGTCTGAGAGCATCCTCCTTCTGGAAAATCTGTCTGAAATTATCTTGTGGTGAGTAGAATTTGATCCATTCTATAGATAAGAGGCTGCTGTTTGCATATTTTGATGAAGTGTAGACACTGTCATGTCTAGATGATATGATGGATTTCTTTATACTCGGGAGGTAATTCAAGCTTGTTAGAGACAAGTAAATAACCTCTCCTTCCTCTCCTTCTTCTCTTCCTTTCTCTCCTCTTCTTTCCTTTGTAGTGCCTGAATTTTAACAATGAGTTCTTACAAAAGACTTTGGTGCCCCTGCACACATCCTATGTGAAATTTTATTACGATGAAATCATCAGGGGAAAACAAGAAATCAGTGTGGTCCAATAGTTATTACTATGTTTTAAAAAGGTGAAAACCTTTGGAGACTAGAGTTTATGTGGACTGATAATGCCTCATAGCAGAGCTGTCTTTT
The DNA here is from genome assembly GCA_013400335.1 of Eurystomus gularis. Lineage (NCBI taxonomy): Eukaryota > Metazoa > Chordata > Aves > Coraciiformes > Coraciidae > Eurystomus > Eurystomus gularis. Next base: position 38,920 of record VZZY01021977.1, read on the forward strand.
CACCCTGCAAGTCCTTGTCTGAGATGATGGCAAGGAAATGAAATACTCTGCCATCAGGCTCTTGCCCTCCTGCTACCCCACCCCTAACAGCAGCAGGATGTTTACTGTTGTTAACAGTAGCCACCTGCTTCCCTTCAAATCCTCCTCATGCAAAAAACATGGTCATTTCAGAACAGTCATTATACGCTTCGAAATGGCAAAGCAATTCTCCAAGTCCCACTGATTATGTTGTATAGCAACCCTACTGTATGCCATTTCTGCTGCTTGGAAGGCTGGTAGCTGCTTGGCAAGCTAAAGAAGAAGCTTCTTTCCAATAACAGTGTTTTTCTTTTATCCTGGAGTGTGGTATTATTTTTCTAGTAGTATGATTAGAAAAGAAAATATATACAAAGCTAAAGAATTATTCCAATATATTTATAATATAATATTATGACGGGCATTAAATAAAGTCATTCAAGTGCTTGAGTTCATTCAAGTATTTTTTGTGGAGGTTTAAAAGAAATAATCGTTGCACAGAAAGTCTTCCCTGAATAGCAATTATTTGATTAAAAGAATACTGGCTCAGGTCTTGTGCTTGGCTTTCTATAAGCTTAACCATGCAATCATTTTTTATTGCCATTGTTGAACACAGATCGATTTAAACAGGGCTTCTCCTACGTAGGTTCTTTAATTATACTTTTAAGGAAGAGAGCACAAGTGAATTGAAATGAAATCCCGAACCCATGGCTCAGGAAGAGTGAGGGGCAGGGTGTGAAAGGAACCCTGGAGCTGTCAGAAATGACAGGAGTAGCACAACACAGCAAGGAGATCAGAGAGCTGGAGTCTTTCTTGAGGATGGAAAAATGGCATTATTTCTTCTGAGAGCCCTTTGCTTTGACTGGATGTGAGCCCCGTTCTCTCTGAACCTATTGCTGCCTATAACAATACTTCCAAATGCAATTGGCCCCCATTCCGGCTGCCTGCAGGCAGTTACAGAAAGCAAGCTGAGTTTCTAGGGTTTCTTAGACCCACCCTACCTAAGAAATACAATTTCTTAAATGTGCATAAGGAGAATAAAAAAAAAAAAAAAGGAAACTCTTGCTAAAATATTTGTAAAACTTGGAACAACTCCTATTCTGTCCATTGTAATTGAAGTAATGAGCTGGTAGACATATTGCATTGTTGCAGATCTCGACAAGGAGTAGATAAGTGCCAGAGGTTGAGCCTGTAAGATTCTGGGCAAAGCTTCATGCTGCTGAAAATATTCTTGTTTTGCAAAGTGAATAGTACTTGATTGTTAAAGCATGGTCCCTGCTGATGGCAGGAGTTTAGAAAGTGGCTAAGACTCTCAAATGAAATACAGTGGAAAGTCAATTTTAAGCAACAAGAATCCTGTCTGCAAAAGCCCGTGTGCGGTAAAACTCCTCCTGCCAAGAGTGGAACCAGCAGGAACTCAAAAGAAATATCAACAAACAAACTCATCTTTTCCAGAGGTGATGGAAATGTGCTCAGAGCAATGATGCAAGCCCTTGGTGATTCTGGGTGTGTCACCCACGTCTTTCCCTTGCAAAGAAGTCCAGAAATACTTGGTGTGTCCTTAATAGTATGTAGAGACTTGGCAAGAGAAGTCACTGCATGTTTATTTGAAATGTAGTTCCAGGGAAGTATGGAGCAGATATTCATTCAGTCTCAAGACTACAGGAAGAGTTGAAAAAAAAAACCCCAGATGTGCAATTGTTTACTGTATGGCATCTGATCTTTACAGGTTCAAAGAAAACAGTTGTGTTTCTTGTCTACTGCTGTTGGAAATTTTGCTGGGTTTATACAGAAAGTATTCTATTTATCAACACATGAAATGTCTTTAAATGGTTCTAAATGCCAATGAGCTTTATAATGGAATTCTGGAGAATTACCACAATGGTCTATTCCTGTTAATGTAACTGACAGTCTAAGAAGCTGCCACCATAACTCTCTCTGTTATTAGTGTTCTGGCATATATTTGTATTAGGTCACTTCTGCATGTCCTAAGAAATTGTTACAAGGTTTTTTGATCTGAAAGAGAAATACATGAAATTAGTGGGTTTTTTTCAGCAGCATTGTAGAAATTAAGGTAGATTGTGTAGATGGGAGGAAGAAATCATTGTTTTGAGTTTTTTCCTAGGGGTCAGGATGGAGATGGACTGAATAGACACAAGGAAACTCAGTTCTCCAGGAGCATGTCTGAAGATATCGTAGAAGGGCATATTGTTCTTTTAGTTCCACATCTGGTTTCCCAAGCAGCCAGAAAAATCCAGAGTTAAAGGGTTTTTTTTTTGTTTTAATAAACATATATTTCAGAAAGAAAAAGTAAAGTAAAGATTTAATGGACTATGCCTGCCCATCTTTGGTGGATGGCTTCATGAACAGGAAAAGATATAAAAGAAAAAATAGCATTGAGTACTATAACTTCTATAGGAATTTCGGCACCACAGGTCTGCATAAAATCAATACACTTAAACAATTCAGCTTCAGCTGTTAGGGGTTTTACTGAGTCCATTCACTTCATAGATGTTCTGGGTTAGTACAAACTATTTCTGTTACACACTTTGCATGAGCCTGAGAGGTTCAACATCCCCGGAGAAGATGTCAAACAAAGACAGGGTTTCTAGCAGAGAATTCCCACTGCTTATTTGCTTTGGACATAAGGCAAAAAGGTCTTGCTGGTTGTTATTAGATTACCCCTGTTCAGAGTATTAAATAAGATTAAAATTTGAGTAATTTTTTTCATCCAGACACTGTGACTCAGTGGGAAATGGGTATGCCTATTTTGGGATAGGATTTGACCTAAATTTGCTTCTTGGTCAGATTTGCATGCTGACCTCTTATTTTTGGAAATTGTGAATTATGTCTTCTGTGGTCTGAAAAAATTGCTGACAGATCAGTGTTATTGATTTATATTTCAATACCCAACATTTCTTCGCCGTTCTATTCTTTTTGCATATGGCTGCTGGTGGATTCCTCGGTCAATACTAGTGTTTCAGGAATTTAAGGCTATGTCTGGGAGAACTTTTTTATGTCAAAGGAGAAGAACAAGCATTTGAGGTGGTGTAGAAGGGATGGGACTGGGCTTTAGTCTTGTCAGTAGGGTGAAGGAAGGAATGAGTTTGTAAATGGTGTTCAGATGCAGCAGTTGTTTCATGTTCATCACCATTATGCTGTGAGCAAAGAGTAGCAGAAGAGGAAGAGAGAGAGAAGGGTCACTCAAAGGGTAAAAGAAACGGGGGGCAAAAGTAGAAAAGCATAATATGGAGCAAAGTAGGGAGAGCAGGTGGAACAAGACTGCTAAGACCTGGAGAAAAAGGCCAGATGAAATGTGATAAAGCCCCTGCCAGGTACTGTGTAAGTCTGCTCTGCACTTAAAGACAGCTTTCTCCAGCTAGCAATTACATCTAGCTGGTTTGGGGAGTTCCAGGTAGCAATGAAGATGCAATGGCAAAGGCTTCAACTTGGCTGTTCAGGGATCCTAGGAATGTATTTTGGATGCTGTCAGACTGATATCTATGTTTATTTTGTTTCAACAACTGCTACCAGCCAGGAAAGACAGATTAGGATAGCGCAGTCATGTCTCTGTGCTGCAAATGCACCTTCGTTCTCTCCTTCCTTCCCCTATTGCCTTCCCATTGCCCAAAGGCTTTTTCTTCTCTGTTTCTCCTACCAGATAAGGGTCTCTGACTAAATATGTAGTGAGGAAGACTCAGTGAAGCAGGTTCTTGACCTGACTTCAATCCAGCTTCAAATTTGTGTATGAAGATGTAATAGGGTAATTTATCACCTTCATTCAGGTAAATAGATAAAATTGCAGGCAGCTAACAACCTTCATTTGTATGCTGAAAATTAGGGGGAAGTTAGGCAGTTAGATAGTAGCACCTTTCCCCTGTCTGACATGGATTACTCAGAAGGGAATAATCATCATTCATAATTTTCCATTGGCGACTTTACCTGATACTGACAGGTAAATCAGAGCAGAGCATGGTGCTGTCCTCTAGCTTCAATACTTGTAATTGTAGCAGTTCTTCAGCAAACATCCGGTATAACCCATGCAGGACTTTCAGTATAGCTTTTAAAAAATAACTAAGGCATTTGAAATAACCATGATCTATATAAGAGCAAACAATAAAGCGCATGTGGAGGAGGCTTCATTAAGATTGCTTGACCTATGAGCAAAATAAAAAGGAGGACAAGACAGGCTTTCCTAGTGATTTACTTTCTATGCCCATGAATCATGTTTTTTTTCCTCTGTTATTGTGATTACATTTTTTTCTCGGCACTGCTTACCCTGTCATTATGGGTAGAAAAAGTATAGGGATTGTGATATTTTCTCAGCAGTGATGAAAGGAACAGGACACTTCAAGGACATACTGTAAAAGTTGTTAGGGCTGCAAGATGCTGTAGCTTCTTCAAGATGAAAGTACTGTGTACGGTCTGTATTGGATTAATATGAGTCATGCTGAAGGATGCTAGCTCTACCATAAGTGATATTGATCTTACATGTTTACTTTTTAATTTATCAATTATATTAACTTCCTTTTTTCCCCCCAGCATTTGTGGGTGAGTACACTTTTGAGGCTGTAAACCCCATGGGAAGGAGCTAGGCAGTTTATGTCGGCAGAAAATCTGGCAAAAGACACTGTTTAAATATTTACCACCAACAGCAGAGGTCTGTTTAAAAAATAGCTGTATGTTTTAGCGTATTGTCTTCAAGGGGCTTATTGGAAAAGAAAAAAATAAAGGCACAAAATTTTGAAATTTTAAAAGAGCTTTCAAAATGTTAAGGTGTATTTGCAAAGTAGTGCGAGTTAAATATATTATAACATGGATTGATGTGGTTTGGCCTTTTCCCTATTTTTGGTAGAGAGGAAGGAAAGAGAAAGCAGGAGGGGCTGGGCACTCTGCAGTCAGTGAGAAACCCTGGGATTGGAAACCAGACAGCAGATGTGAAACAGTGGCTTCTGACTTCCTTCGTGTGAGCACAAATGGATCAACTTAATAACAGCGTTTAAAACTCCTCTTTTGGGGCCATGGAAGAAAAGAACATGGAAGTAATTAGCACTAGTCTAAAAAAATCCACAAGGAAGACATTCGTCCTTGGTAAAATGTTTCTGCATATTGTTTGATGGTTTCTATTTATGCAGACAAATTATTCCCTGGACGTAAAGCAGCACTTCTGACATCATATGAGATTACTATGCAAGATTGTAACGTGGACGTGCCTTTGTCAGAAAAGACAAATGTTCTTTGGCTGTGGAGCAGAGCAGGTTGCTGACTGAAGGGAAGGAGGGAAAACCCCACAATATAACAAACTTCAAGCTGTAGTTCCCTTCAAAAATAATAATTTTAATCCAATTATACTAGCAGGTCGGAGCATCAGTGTGCTTTCATACTGGTGGTTTTGTGTGAGATATTAGTTGAGCTATGCAGCTGAATAACTGGAGAGGATTTAATTGTGACAGTTACTGGTGTTTTTCAGAACATCAAAGACCTAGCCAGCAGATTATGCAGCAGATATATTACGTGAAGTAGAAACTGGTCATGATTTTCTGGATATTTGGGGTTTTTGTACCAAGTGAGAATGTAATTATTAAGTAACTTCTACTACAGTTCTTACCGGTGTTTTTTTGTTTTGTTTTGTTTTTTTCCCCCTCCCCCAGTAGTTACCTTTATCTGGTAGAATAAGAATTTTCCCTTAATTGAAGCTGTGGAGAAGAAACATTGGCTTCTAATTAGCTCAGTACACTTAACATTGTACTGCCAAGCATGTGGTTTGACACATACAGAGGCTGAAGGTAGACTGGTTTATCTTCAAGTTGATGTTTTTTAACTCATGCAACCTGAGTGGGATTTTTCTTCAGAAGGAGTTTAGGCAGTAAGAGTGGTACAAATCTTCTTAAGCTCTGCGAGTATGACAGGAAACATAGGCTGTTATCAACAGAGCAAACACGGGTCACTCACAGGTGGGCTGAAGGATATTCTTTTCCATTTTGTTAAAATATCTGCAGGCAGCCAGGAACAGTCTAATTTTTTGTGGTGCTGTTTTATTAACTGAAAGAACCTCATGAAATTTTTAGGTAAGAGCTGCATTGTGAGGTCTCATCTCTTCTGAAGACAGCAGTTGCAGTGGATCATGTTTGTGAGAGATCAAGGTAGGCGTTATAGCACCCGTATCACATGTACCATGGTTGTTGCTTTTGCACAGTGTGCTAAGTCAATACTATAAACACCAACCACTTCCACAACTGGATAAATTCCTGGGCTGAAGTTAGAGAGTGGACATGACAGACCAAGGACTGATGGCTATGTAGTTGTTTGGTGTCTCCACCACATGCCAGCTTCTCATCAGCTATGAAAGGAGGAAACACCACTGACATCAATGGGGTCATTCCCCTTTTTACCAGCAGCAGAGTTAGTTCTGTGACATTCAAGTACTACAGGACTTGAGGAGACTTGTGGCAGATTTCGGAGAGCGTCTCTGAGAGTGGTTTTGTTTAGGTCTCCCATGAAAAACACAAAGCCAAAAGGCACCACTGGGGAGAAAAAGCTTGTCCAGAGAAGGGCAACCACGCTGGTGAGGGGTCTGGAGAACATGTCTTAGGAGGAGTGGCTGAGTGAACTAGGACTGTTTAGTCTAGAGAAGAGAAAGCTGAGGGGAGACCTTATTGCTCTCTACAACTCCCTGAGAGGAGATTATAGAGAGGTGGGTGTTGGACTCGTCTCCCAAGTAACTAGCAATAGGACAAGAGGAAAGGGCCTCAAATTGCACCAGAGGAGGTTTAGCTTGGCTATTACGAAAAAAATATTTATTGAAAGAGTGATTAAGAATTGGAATGGGCTGCCCAGGGAAGTTGTGGAGTCACCATCCCTGGAGGTGTTCAAAAACATGTAGACGTGGCACTTCAGGACATAGTCTAGTTGTCATGGTAGTGTTGGGTTGATGATTGGACGTGATGATCTTAGAGGTCTTTTCTAACCTTAATGATTCTATGATTCTATGTTCAGAGCAGTGTATTTCCTAATGATCACACTGACTACAGTAACAGATAATCCTCTGTTATCTGCCACACTTAGTTCAGATTGAAAGCAGTACACAAGTGTGAAAACATCCCTTTTTACAGTAGCAGTGTCTAAGGAATTTCTTCTCGGAAGAGCAGTGAACTGGTAGATCACTGCTGAGGTTCTTTTGGCCTAACAAGCCTTTTCCAGTTCTGCAAAGCTGACAATAGTTACGGGAAAAGATGAACAGCCTTTGCTGGGATGCTGCATCGGTTGTATGAGAAATGGAAGTGGGTCATTCTGGACATAAAATTTCATGGAAACATGTTTGTCAGCATCAAGATATTTGAAGACTCATCTGCTGAGGGTGTGTCTGCTTCTTCTGCCATGACATCTGTTCAGAGGGAGGCTTAAAATTCCCCTTATGATTCATGCCAGTGCTATAGAGCTGGGAAACTCCTGCTCCTTCTCTCATTATGTTTGATGTCTCATCCTTGAATGGGAAGGACTGTGGTTTGCTAAAGGTCCCAGTGGAAAAGAAGGTTTCAAAACAATTGGGAAGAATCAAATAGTGATTTCTCATATCATAGATGCTGTGAAACTTTGCTCTTATTGTGACACTATTAAAATGTCTGAAAATTATTATTTCATGAAACACCATAGAAAAGATTTTTGTGATGCATCCTTTCCAAAATGGGATAATGAGTAAGAAAATGGCGGGCAAAATGCAGGAGTTTGTTTAAGACTCATGGATATTGTGCATTAGATATTATAGATTAGAATGAAAAACTTGTTATTTAAAATTGCTGTTGAAAATCTCATGGTTTGGACTAGTCATTTTTTCTTCCACTTGGATTTAAACATTTCATGTCCCTTAGAAATTAGATGTTGAAACTATTGTTCCCAGTAATAATGCATTAAGGTGAAAAGTGCTGGTTCTCAAGTGTATTAAGTAGTAAATACTCTGAGTTTTTGTTGTTTCTACATACCTTTTGATAACCAGTCATAATATGATATGATATGATATGATATGATATGATATGATATGATACCATACCTGAAACTGATGTGTTTGTTGTTCTACAAAGGTGCATAGGCAGATGTTGACTCTGGCTGCCAGAAAGAAGGGAAGATTTACAAAGAGTTAAATATAATACTGGACTTGCTGCATTAAATGGTCTTTATTTTGGCTATTTATTAATTGTGACTTGTAAGTCTAGTTACAAATATTTTTTTAAATACGGTCAGAAAATCAAATCCTGTATTTGTAATCCTAGTGCAGAGGAACAGGTCAGTCTCTTGTCTTATTGGAGTATCCTGAACAGGTCAAAATAGTTCTATATCTATGCGTTTTGAGGTGAATACTGCTGTAAAATGCAGATCACTTTAAAAATTGCTATAAAAATTGGTTTCCTCAAGGCAGGCTTTACTAGCATGGGCGCAATCTTGAGTAAAGTATCAAACCAGTCTTTTATAGAGTGGAGCTGCCTCTCTCTTATACTTTGCAGCTCAGAAAATGGGTGGATGAAGTGTAGGACAACTGCTGAGTGTATATGCATATCCTTAAAGGGATCTGTTTTGTGGAATTAGAGAAAATAGAGCCTGTTTCGGCTAACTCTAGATAAACTACCAAATATTCAACTTCCGTTTATTTTCAGTTGTTTGTGAAGGTAAGGAGATTAGTGTTTGCCTACAGTGCAATCACATTGGATCCGCCTTCTAAGTTTTTACAGGATATATAGTTGGGTAGGCACATCTGTAGGGCTGAAATGAGAGAACTGTCTCTCGTTTGTTTTCTCCAGTCAAGCATAAATCACTGATTTTAAGGGCATTCTACCCTTGGTTTAGATTTGTTTATTTTAGTTTTATAGACCCCATTTTAAATCCATTTTAATGAGCTGTTTATGCAGTGATAGTGTTTTTAATATATGTTTAGCTTCTATGTGACTTCAAGCCAGGCAATGATCCATGAAGAGGGCATGAATTAATAATATGGCAAAGGCAACTGAAATACCTCCAATGTACCAGCCAAACAAGATTTTGGCATGGTTACCTGTCTCCTGGCTTGCTTGCCCTTGCTTGAGACTGGCAGTTCAAGCTGCCATTTCTTTCCTTGGGGATGACTGATTTTGCTGTCCCTGATGCATCCTGGAGCTAGTTAGGACTCCCAGCCTGGTGCATGAATGATCTCAATGATGCTGTGGTTGAGAGTGTCAGATGAAGATCAGGGAATGGAGGAATGCCAATAAGCAGCATTTCACTCCATATGCCGTCTGTAGGACAATTGTTCTGCACTTAGCTCACTCTGTATGGTTGAAGTGAAGTAGAATGGTACTAAGACTGAAGCCAGCACCTCTAATCAGCTCAACAGTCAGCTTCACCCAAGGCCATAGCTGGCCAGCTTGAGAACCTCTGCCAAGTATTTGAAAAGTGTTGCAAGCAGACACAGATCCCAGAAACCCAGAAGCATCTCTGATAGGGAGCATAATGCATGGATGTTAGCTGGGCAAAGACTTTTCGGACGCTGTGTTTGCCTGCAGCTTTTCTAATCATGGCAGGTCTGCATGGGACAGTTCAGTAACCTGAGCCTTGCCACAACACAAGGTATGACAAGGCCTTTTGATGGTCTTTATGTGTGCCTACTTTCTGGCCACTCATAAGGAGCTTCATAATTTGTCTCCAGACATATCTTGAATATAATAACAAGAATAATTAAAACTCAAATAGCAATTTGGTGCTCTGACCATCTGGGATCCAGGCTGAGAGATGAGATATAGTACAGACCCTAAAGCTGTTAGTAAGGTAAGCTTTCTTACTCTTTTTTGTAATTAATTTAAATGGTTCTTAAATGATTTTTAAATGAGTTCATACTCACAACAGCTTTGAAAATCTGTGTCTTGCCGGTGGGATCTGACTGCTGCTTCTACTGCTGTGTCTTGGTCTGATTCCCAGCTGGAAAAAAACAAGCCTCTGTATCAGCTGGGTGCAACCTCAGCACAGTGATAGAGGAAAGCAAACAGAAATAGTTGGAAGCTTTTCTAAGAACCATTTAGAGAATCCCTTTTCTAATATATGGACCCTGGAGAGAAAAGAAGACAGGAAGGAAGAGGATATTACATGTGCTTTATTAGCATAAGCATGTGGTGGCTGTGTTACTCGCTTGAAAAGAGGATGCTGAGTACTGAGTGTATGAAGTGCAAGCTGATGAAAGTGTAATACATAGTGTTTTATGGAACATCACTTTTTAACAGGGCTTTCTTTTCCTCTGGTAGAACAGCCTGGAAAGGTTGAATTGGGTTTTGTTCCACTAAGGCAAGAGACTACAAATTGAGGTATAAGGGAGGAACTGGAAGAATGGCAGAGCCAGAGCAAGTTAATTCTGGGCTCACCTTTGAGCTTGTACATCCCAAGTATAGCAGCAGAGTAAAGAGGAGTCCAAACTGCACAGATTTTTTCCAGTCTGAAAGAGTGTCTCCATGGCAAGGTGTGTCACTCCAGTGCTGCCATTCCCAGGCTTATTTATTAGACTTGTTAAGAGAGTCTCTTTTTCTTTTCTAAGGGTGAGCATAGGCTTTTGGCCAGGTGAGTAGTCTAATACTGACTACACCGTTTTTGGTTCATTAAAAAACTCTGTCTTTGACGCACAAGAAGTGGCAGAAAAACATCTTGAGACATTGTGACCAGCAGCAGAACACACAAAATCGGTTTCTGACAGCCCAGCTATTAGCAGCGTTGTCGCATGTTTTGCTGCAGCGATGACTGCAGCTTGAAGAGCTGATGATGCCCCAGGTTGCCACCCAAGCCCTGATGCTGGCGTCTGGCTGGCCTTTTAGAGGACAGCCAGCTGATGTCTTCACAATGCTGTCGGCTTCAGGGCTGTTGGCCAGATGTTTTACACCTTTTAGTCTCAAAAAGCTTCTGTCACCAGCAAGGTTTAGGACTAAGGAAGTCAAAAGACACTTTTTTCAGGGCCACCAAAAGGTGGGTTTTTCTACTAGGGGCTTCCAGTATGTGTTTTTTCCTTTTTACTGTTGCTCCATGCCTGACAGACACTTGCAATCCTTGTGGTGGTGGAGAGCTTGGGGTTAACCTGAGCAATTCTGCCAGCAGTCTTTCAGAACTGGGTTCACCAGCTTGATCTCAGCTGTCAGCATTTGCAATCCATGCTGCTGAGAATTATCAGTCCCAAGAAGCAGCAACATCACCAAAAACGCAGTTTAGAGGCTTACATTTCAGTCCAGCTTTAGCAATTGTCTCTTAAATTGGCTGTGGATCTTGTAGGAGCCATATGAGGTGCCCTGGGAAGTTTTATCAGAGGAGGGATAACAAGATGCCAGCAGGAATTGCCACTGAGGGTTTCTGTGCCAGCTTCCCAGCCCTTTTCAGCTCATTCCCAGGCTATGAGCCAGGAAAGTTCCTGCTCAGTTCAAGCGTACCAGAGTGTGATTCCCAGATATGTTAGCTGTGTCTGGGGGATGCCTCATGGTAAGAGTACAATTGTATAAATAAGTACAGCTGGGAAGAGTGCAGGGAGAGGAGGAGGATAGGGACTGGAAGGACTAGACAGTTTAATTGTGAGGCACTGAAGCCCTTCCCTTTTCCCTCACCTGGGCAGCCAGACAGTCCCTTCAGCTTGCATCCAAGGAGCTTTTCTTCAGCACTTAATTTGCGCCTTTTCAGGGTCTCACTAGACCCGCGGGAAATAAATACATACATATAAATGTACATACATAAATAAAACCCTCTAGCAAATGAAACAAACCAAAATCACTACCAGAAAAACAGAATCAGTGGTAGCAAGGAGGAGAGCTTGTTTTTAAGTGGGTCACATAAAGGAGAGACTGCAATTTTTTTGCCCCATAACAGATCATTTTGAACCCTGGGTGCTGTTCACAATAGAGGAGCTCCATTGATTTAGTGCTCAAACAGGAGGACAGAGGAGGATGACATCCTGGAACAGTCTTCCACCACTTTGGGAAGGGCTGGGACAGTCTCTCTGCTGAGAGTATCAGAATAACTTGTTTTGCTGCATGGGACCTACAGGCTTGAAGACTTAGGAACAGGGTTGGCTTAGTCCAAATTGTCTTGCAGCTCTGTGAGAAGGGCAGCACATTTGTAAATTGCTGTGTAGAGATATACAAACAAACCAACAATTCCTATATATCCTTCAGGAAAAAAAAAAGGACCCTACAGGAGGGTGTCCGTGTAGGCACTCTTCCTTCTTTGCCACAGGATGAAAGTCTTTTGGGACTGTTAGGAACTGATTGAGGATATCCCCTTGTAATAAGAGGAAGGGGGGAAATTAGCATCCCAAGAATATTAATTTATAGTAGCAGTGGTGTATGGATGCTGCCCTTCAGCCAGGGAGGTTGTGCAGAATAGAGACAAATGCTGCTGGGGGAAAGCCTACCCCTCAGTCCTTCTGTTTGACCACTTACTCCCACATTCCTGACCTTGCAAATCTTTGTTTCTAATGGCTTTTCTTCCTCTCTGCCTCACTTTTGTCACTTAGTCTGAACTCGCTTTTCAGTCCCATCAAAACCCAACTATGCCCCTGCTTCCTGCCTCTTTGTCCTATGTTCCTTCATAGAATCAATCATAGAATCATAGAATCATAGAATTATAGAATTATAGAATCATAGAATGGTTTGGATTGGAAGAGATTTATATATTCTTAATCTACTCTTGTTCCCCACCTTTCCTGTATGTTCCGAAGGGAACACAAATTGCTACTAAATACCAGAATGTACCCCCTCTATCCCAAAATAAAATTAAAAAATGGTATCAAGTTGTGAATGTAGTGACTGTAATTAACTGTCTCATCTCATGACAATTGTCCTCTCTTCCCCTTCTTTCTCCCTAAGACATTGCTGTTCACTCTCACTCTTTCACTTCTGCAATAGGAGTAAATTCTTTGCGACAGAGGATTGGTTTTTACTTCTTTAATGTGCTTATCTCTTTTAAGCACTACCTTAATGGTAATTCTGAAAGTATAAGGCACAGAATAGTTTCTGTACCTGAGTTGTACAGTACTAAGACCCTATAGCATGTTACTGGGAAAGTCTTTTTCCTGTGGGTGAAACAACGGATCATCTTAACAGGAAATGAAATTACTAATAGCAACTGGCCCACGCTGCTCCTGTGACAGGACAGCTTGTTGAGAGTGGTTTGGTGCCTGATAAGATAAGGGAGTGGAAAGGAGATGCTGAGAGGCTGTTTCACTGAAACGTAAACAAATCTCACACGCTATAGATTGGTTGATATCCTGCCCTAATATTTTGATTTTATTATTAATCAGAGAAACAAAATCAAATCAAAGTTCCCAAGGCACAACAAAACAAAGTGAAAGTTCCCAATGCACCACAAACCAAAACAGGCTAAATAAAAATACTCTCGATGACATGCATAATGTATTAACAGTGTTTGCTTCATTTGTAAAAAGCAAAAGAGAACAAATAACCAGTGTTTCAGCCCCTTATGGGCCTTTGTCTGGGGCACACTTTTCTGAGCTGTTCAGTGGGGGAAAAGATTTTTTTAAACATTTTTTCATAAGAGTTTTTCAAACTGCCCTACAAACATATATTAAATATTACATGTTCTTGGGTTATACTTGAAGCAGGACATTTCCAGCTCTCTGACTATTGGGAGGAAATCTATGCCACAAACAAAGCAACCATGTTAAACCTGCAAGCCTGTCTCTAGCCACATATCCTGTTCATGAAAGTGCGTGCTACTGACCTGTACAGAACAATACACATGCATGTGGGCTGCCAGGATTAGACCTTTAAATACAGTTTCTGTTATATCATCCTCAAAGTTGCAAGTAATCTTTTAGAAGCCTTTTTTCTTGGTCATTAATCCTCTTACAATGTAAATCTAAGTAAAGTAGATTTAAAGACTGTATTTTAAAATCAGGTGTGGGTTGTTCTCTTTTTTTGTTCTTTTTTTTTCTTTTCTTTTCTTGAGAGGGAGTATTCTGCAGATGCTTTAGAAATTAGAGCCTTATTTCCAGTGCAGAAACAACGCTTCTGGCTCAAGTGCTGTCATTAGCCTGACTCCTGGCCACATGCTGTCTAGTCCACACCCGCTGTCTGCTGAGCTGTGCCAGAGCTTGCTGACCCAGCCATCACTTGGAAACTTGTAGGAAACATCATCAAAATATGTTATAAACAGAATAGCATGGGTTTTCTGAGGGACTGCATATCCTCTTCTGCACTTAAAGCACTTTATATATGCTTTGGTACTGTTGGCAGGTGGAAACTAGTGTTTTTAACAAGTTAATTTTAAAGGTGGCAGATTCCAGGCCGAAAAAAAACAAACCAGATTTTCTTCCTGTTCTAATTCCTGTTGGATACACACCTAGATATTTAAGGAAACAGTATGAATTTCAAACCTTTACCTGAAAGGACCTTTGCAGAAGTCTCAATATTTGTCTTTGCAGACTTGTAATCAGGTATTTGTAAGGATTTCTTTTGTTGAACTAATTCTCAAAATGGGCTGAAGCTTTCTCTGTGAGCCCTTTACACCCTCTTAATTTTTTAACAAGTTCTGTGTTCAAAAGCTTAAAAAACTAAATTGAAATATTTCAGTCCAACTGGAAACCATGAACAAAAGTAGAAACTTGTATTTCAGAGAAGAACCTCTGTTGTGTTTGTAGGGTGCAAAATACCTCATATGCTGCCATCCATGCAGACTATCTCTGGTTTTGGAAATACTTTATGAGACATTTTTTTCTCTCACTATTTCTTTCGTGATCTTTAATAACGCACGTGTACTTGCAAACACAGAAGTTCAGCTGCACAAATGGCTGCTGTTCTTTGAAACTATGGCTCTTAGGACTAGGCTACCAGAGGCCTTGTCTCCATTTTTTCCAGAGGTGACCCCTGTTTGTACTTAAACAATCTTCAGTCTAAGAGCCACCTGTGTATACAGCTTTTCCGTAATTCTGTTATTTTCATTATTAGCTCATGGCACAGAAGCCTTAGCAATGGGCACGTTACAAAAGCACATACCAGTCACTTGCAGGCACAGGAGGAATCTGTTTTGTTCAAAATGTGACCTTAATTTGCATGGCTGTAGCTGCTTGAGTGCAGACACTTTGCAATTGTAGTGTTTGTGCAAGAAAAGTGCTTTAAGAATTTGTTGCAGTACAGAATTCTTGCTGCTCTTTGGTGTTCAGTGAATGCAGCCTGGTTTTGCAGAAACTTTCCACATGCAAGGCTATAGTGATATGAAAGGATGTCATTAAGATTCTTCCATGGAAGACACCCCCTGATATGTGATTGATGTTTTTTGGAGGGAGTTATTTC
Source organism: Eurystomus gularis (assembly GCA_013400335.1). Lineage (NCBI taxonomy): Eukaryota > Metazoa > Chordata > Aves > Coraciiformes > Coraciidae > Eurystomus > Eurystomus gularis. The sequence goes on from VZZY01021977.1 coordinate 54,234, forward strand.
ATTCAAGTTTTTCTTTGCTGAAAGCTTTTTGCCACGAGTTGGAGGCTCCAAAGTCAGTGGTAACATGGCAAAGGCACATCCCAAAACAAATAGATCCTAGTTACACTTTTGTTTCTTAAAGTATCTGTCAGTCTGATTTCTGCCTAAATTGCAGCTTGCTAAACTGGGAGCGAGCAGGCTGGTGGTTCAGGTAGGGAAACTATTCGGAAAAATAATGACCCTTCCTTCCATTAAGGGCATCTGCCTGCTCGTTACTGCAATGGAGTCACAGGATCCCTCAGATGTCTTCACTGATTCTGGCTGATAGACAGCCAGAAAGTCTTCTGTCCGAGATGAGAGGATGTGAATGTTGGCATGGCGAGACTCACGTGTATCCCCTCCAGACTTAATTATGTGACACACAACAACTGGAAGTGAAAGTGGAAGCTAGCAAGAAACTCCAGAAAATCTCCATCCCAACAGTTTATCTAGTAAGAAATAGCCTTTTGGAAGGCCCCCCAAGCACTGCTCATTCCTCTAGTATGTAGTCTCCAAAAGAATGTATTTCCAGATCATGACTTTGCTCTTCTCTACTCTCAATAGTTTAAAGAAGCAGTTTTCAACCTTAGTTGTGCTGTTGACCTCTTCCAACCACAAAAATCACTTTGTGGCTCCTGTCCCATCAGACTATTATAAATAAATACAAATATGGCAAGTGCTTCTGCCCCTGCTAGAAGCATTTTGCAACTGTGTTTGAAGTCATGGAACCTGGTTTTAAAGAAGGCAGTTCAGTCCAAATGACCACTTCCCTCCATATAAAACTGTCTGATAGCATCAGTGGGCAAATTTTGCTGGGTCAAAGACAAGACTTTATCGTAAGTAAATCTCTATAAGAAAGCAGTATCAAAAGAAATCAGAATAAATCTTTTGCAAGAGAGGGCAAATAATAATAATAATAAAAAAGAGTAAATGTGTATAACTGATTAACTTTTGACATTTCAGTGCTTTCCCTCCAGGAAAAAGAAAGAAGTGGATGATGTTTCTGATCTAGAAGGGACTTGTTGAAAGTCTTGTCCACATAGTAAATCCACATGGGCAGATAAGTATCCATGACAGAGAGTTACTCATCTGACTAATATCTTCAATATTAACCAGAATTTGTATTTCGTGTGCAGATTTCCCAAATCATTGAAGTGATTGGGAACTTTTGCAAACTTTGAGCACTATTCCTGACATAAGAGCCTCCTTCATTCTTATTTTTTTCCTCCAGTAACAAGAAGAAACCCAAGTTTTTCTTTCCATTGTTCCTTATGATCAGCTCTGGGTATGGGCTCAAATCATGGTTCTCTTGCCACTGTGCAAAAAAAACACATCATAATGCAAAGTTGCTTTTTCATTAATAGAGCCAGCATTTGTAGTTCTGATAAAAGCATTCTCCTCCAGGCTGTTGTTTTCTCTAGACTTACTGCTGCTAATGTGTCTCAGGCAGAGTTCATGGTCTTAATACTAAAATGGGTCTTTGATGAGGGAGTTCTCACAAAGGTAGTAGACGCATCACTATTTTTCCTCCCACATCCACACGCATGTGTTTCCTTCCTGTATCTCTTAGAAATTCCTCCCTCCTGTTATTAGTGGTCTCATTTCTAGGTATGTGGAGGCTGCAGCATTGTGTATTGGAGATGCAGCTTTGCAGGACAATTAATTATTTTATTTACAGGATACTGTCAATCTGGATAGAAAATGCAAATATGTCATCTCTTGACAAAGATTGAATAGATTGCAGCCTTTTTCCTTTTTTAAAATCTATATACATATACTGGGTTACAGAAATGCCTCTGCAGTCAAGCGGTTTATACCACATTTGACCCATTTTATGATCTCTTCATGCTGGTGCTATATAGAGTTTAATCATGCTACACTGGTATTAAGAAAATCTGTGTTTGCGTGATACAGTTCCTCATTATGGTATAATGGGTAAATTACTGCTGGTTTTATTCCTGTTAGGATCAGCAGTAATTTAAGCTCAATTGTAGCTGCTTCATACTAATATTCAAGTGGTTATGTGCTCTGAAATATTATGGTGTTCCCTATCTTTCTCTCCTCATTTCTGTTCAATCTCTCTCAACTGGCTGGCCTGTCTTACCTGTGTGCCTGCTACTGCCTTCCTAGACCTGCTTTTTACTAACAGAGAAGGGCTAGTGGAAGATGTGGTGGTCAGTGGCCATCTTGGGCTTAGCGACCATGAAATGATAGAGTTTTCAATTCTAGGCAAAGTAAGGAGGTAGGGCAGCAAAACTAATTCCATGGAATTTCGAAGGGCAGACTTGGGCTTGTTTGGTATGCTGGTTGAGAAGGTTCCTTGGGA
>VZZY01021980.1:8858-32643 GCA_013400335.1 Eurystomus gularis
AAAAAAAAAAAAATCAATTTTTACCACACGCTCTGTTAGAACTGGAAATAGTTCTGTGGTACATACAACAAACAATTTTCTTTACTAGGCCAGGACAATGCTGTACTCATAGATTCATAGAATGTATAGGATTGGAAGGGACCTCTAAAGGTCATCTAGTCCAAGACCCCTACAATAAGCAGAGACATCTCTAACTAGATCAGGTTGCTCGGAGCCTCATCGAGCCTGACCTTGAATGTCTCCAGGGATGGGGCCTCCACCACCTCTCTGGGCAGCCTGTTCCAGTGATCCACCACCCTCACATTAAAAAACTTTTTCCTAATGTCCAACCTAAATCTATCCTTCTCTAGCTTAAAAACATTACCCCTTGTCCTGTCACTACAAACCCTTGTGAACAGATCTTCCCCTCTGCGGTGAACTGAATAAATTTGTTGAATACTCATCGGTCTCCGTATTTGCCTACAAGCCTGGTGGGGAGGTGTTCAGCTTTGCCCTTGATCGTTCTCCCTTTAGGAGGTGGGTCGGACGTCTGTGACTGACTGCAACACCCTCCCTTCTTATAGGCCCCTCTCAGGTATTGGAAGGTCACTATGAGGTCCCCAGAGCCTTCTATTCTCCAGGCTGAACAAGCCCAAGTCTCTCAGTCTGTCTTCATAGGAGAGGTGCTCCAGACCTCTGGTCAATCACAACAAAGAGTCCTGTTTTCTTGACTATTACTTTAGAAAGTTAAACTACCAGTTAGGAAACTGAAATTATGTAACTGATAATTTATTAGTATGCTCTCATTCCATACCTGAACAGATTTTTCTTGCCTGCTGAATATTTCCCAATGTTTATAAGAAAACATCCCCCTGCCCTTAAGGTGGTGAATAATACACAAATAGTTCCAGAATGTTTTGATTTGTTTTGAAAGTAATATGCAGTGGGTAATATGCAGTGGAGGCTTTTTCAATCAGCAATAATGCTCTATCTGGAAAAACAGTCTTTAGACTAAAGTTCTTTAATCAATTTGACTTCATCCTCCTCAATATTTTTCTGTATTGTCCATATTTGCACCAGCTTTGCCCTTCAGCACTTCACAGTATTTGTGCCACCAATTGTACTGCACAAAAGTACACTTAGGAAGGTACAACAGAGAGCAAGCTGTGAGAACAAAAATCCTTCTGAAATGTGTATGGGTAGGCCAAAGAGCATAAACATGCTAATCTAACTGCTGAAGTCTGCAAAGCAAATACACAAAAGAAGGATGAAAACCAAGAGAAACCTGTTTTCTTCACATACACCAAAGAATAATGGGGTATAAAGTTTGGGCTGCATCAGGACTGAGAATATAATCTGTTTCCTGTCCACATACATATATATGCTGTGCCTGTTCTAAGAGCCATTAACCTGTTTCACTCTTTCTGTCTATTTGTAATACAGCAGCATGAAGCGTAGTATTGCAGCAACCAGAGGGACACAAAAACATGCAGTGTCTGGTCACTAGACCACAAAGCAGTCAGTGCTTACCTTCAAAATCAACCTGAGAAAGAAGTTTACTTTGGGAGGCTGAATTCACCTGCAGAGCACACACTAAAGTTATGCTGGTGCCCAGAAGTATTACCCAGAAACCCAGAGGCTTACAATTGCAGGCAGACTTGTGTGCATCTGTATTCAAAACCATTGCCAAAAATCTGTCAGCATGAAGGAGAAAACCCTGTCTGAAGAAAAGATAAAGAGAGAGCAGTGAGCAGCACAAAAAATACCTCTGAAATCTGCGCTGCAGGCTTTGACTAATTCCTTCTTCCATTTTACTCTAAGTCAAGCAATATGCATATGGTGTCTTGGCAGCAAATACACAATTGTATTCCTTTGTGAAACAGGTGTTTCACCTCAGCTAGGCTGAAGGACCATCTCTTCATTTTCCTTTTTTTTTCCTGGCAGGGTGTAGGAGATTGAACCAGAGGCTTGACTGGAAGAAGAATCAAAAAAAGAGTTATGGAAAAGGGTATCTCACTGACTAAAATATAATTTATCATCAGCTATCTAGAATACTTTTAGTATGGGAGAGTGCTGCAGACTGAAGCAGGTTTTTAAACAGATTTACTGAAAAAGTGGATTATCTAAGCATAGAACATACCAAAGCCAAAGTGTTATTCTCTAACATGTGGGTTAAATGGAAGCAATGGAATAACACCAAGCATTAATGTATGGCATATAGCATTTCTCAGTAATAAAGGCCCTTAAAGCTGCAAGAAGAGTGAGTGTGACTCTCCCACTCACTAAGTAGGCTGACTCTTCCCTTTCTAGCAAGTGCTCTTGAAATGTCATTACATTTCCCCCCTCCAAATCCACAAAGGATTACAAAGTGATATAAAAGTTGGTTTTCACTGGTTATTACTTAAATGAAACTAAAGGCATAAAGTGTGTAGGCTTTAAAATTATTTTCAGAAAGCAAAGCTTTGCAGTTGCCACAGTCTAATGTGTCAAACATCTCATTCAAACTGAGAACGACCCTACTTAGTGAAAATGGGCATTTCAGAAGCAGTTTCAAACAAGAGGCTTTTCTTTGGGATTTTTACCATTTCGGTTTTAATGAAGAACTTTTAGAAAAGAAACAACACAAAATACATTTTCTGTTTTAATGTTCTGGTAAAGATGCACACAGACCTTATGATGTCACCAGATGCTGGGCAAAATAAGCACGGCCTGCCAAATCAGACTACACAGAAAACAGGAGGGGCAGAATTGGAATCACTGCTGCACAATTTATTTTATTATTCAACTCAATTGTAGCCAGAAAAACTCAAGACAACCATCATCAGACAGGAAAAGAACATAAGCACTTTTCTCTCATCTCTTTTAATTTAACATTTTCTTCCTTGCATTAGTCAGTGAGTTGAAATAATCACTGTAAAGCTATAAATTCACAGACCGCAGCACAAAGAAAGCAGCTTTTAAGATATCAGGATACTAGCATAGCTTCATTCCTCTCTAGAGTTTTCCCTTGACGCTTTTTAAACTGCAAGCAGAATCCGCAGTTTAACTAGGAGGAGGCAGCCCAAGCCAGAAATCTGGAACCTCACTGCAGATCTTCCCAAAGTTTCAGAAGGTTAGAATTAGGAGGCTCAGTTCAGATTCACTACATGTAAGAGAGAACGCCTTGCCTTGGATGTGTCATGCAAAGGATGCAGGAACATTTTGTAGCATTTTCTTACTAATTGTGAGCATTTAAATTATGTGGAAAACATACATTGCCAGTAAGATCATCATAACAATGTCCTGCTAGAAGCCATGAATCCCAGTGACAACGTCTTGTCATAATCACAAAAACTGTAATACATAATGCTTTTATTTCCTGATTTCATGCTTCCTGTTTCCAGTTGTAGTGGGTCTGGCTGAGCTGGTTTTCCACGTAGCAGCAGTGTTTTATGCTGGGAGCTAGAAGGGTGCTGATGACACACCCGGGTTGTGACTACTGCTGAGCAGTGCTCGCACAGCACCAAGGCTCTTCCCAACATTCACCCCCACAGTGGGAACAGGGTGGGCAAGATCTTGGGAGGGGACACAACCAGGACAGCTGACCCAAACTGACCAAAGGGATATTCCAGACCACATGACGTCAACTCAGCTATAAAGCTAGGGAGAAGGAGGAGGAGTGGAGGGGCCGTTCCGTTGTCCTCCAGAGCAACCGCTATGCGTCTTGGAGCCCTGCTTCCCAGGGAGGGGCCAAACATCGCCTACTGATGGGAAGTAGAGAATAAATCTTTGTTTTCCTTTGCTTCCGCTCGTGGATTTGCTTGGCTTTTGCTTCTGTTATTATTAAACTCCTTTCCCCCCCTTTCTTTTTGCTCTGCTGAGGAGGGAGAGGGGAAGGAAAGGAGGGGTGATAGAATGGATTGGTGGGCACCTGGCGCTCAGCCAAGGTTAACCCACAACACCAGTTTTCATTTTTAGTGCTTAAAAAAAATGATCTAGGTTATTATGCGGAATGACGAAATCTGATTTTATCCACCAGACAGATATTGTGTATGTCGGAGGCTCACCATTTTGCAGTAAGAATCAGAATTGGCTTTTTCTAAGAACAACAGGAATGTCTTCAAAGATAGTATTTATTTATCAAAAGCCTTATTAAATAGTCCTTTAAAGGCTGTGATAGGATACGTCAAACATTGCAAATTTTGAGAGAATGTATCATTGACTCAAATCACAAATGTTTGATAGTCCAGTGATCTAGATTTTTTTTTCCCAAAGTATTAAAAGACAAAGCTGAGTGCTACGCTACTAGTATTTGCTGATACAAAACAAGCTCTGATACTTACTCCAGATATTCTGCCAGAAGATTTGTAGTTGGTCTCTAGAATTTAGCCACTCAGAACAACAATGGTGAAATGTTATCTTGAATGCAACACGCCATTTACTTCTCCAGGGAGGACAGATAATTCTGTGTCTTCTATCTTTAGATAATACATGTCAGTAACTAGGATGCTTTAGTAGGCTATCAAACAGAAGCAATAATTGGTGTCTAAGCAAGTTTCTCACGTTTTTCCATATCCTATTGACCCTGTTAACCTCCAGGCTGTCTTTCTTGCATTGACTTTCAACAGCCCTCAGACAATTCCAAGAAAATTAAGAGTATATGAGAGAATCTGCAAGTCTACAGTAACAATATGTATTCATGCAGCGCAAATGCTAAAGAAGCTGTGCATTTTTGTTACTGTACAGCAGGTTTATGTGAAGAATTTTCCCCTTCTGGATGCACCATGAAATGTTTGGGACATTGTAGAGAGAGCAAAGTTAATCAGTCACAAAAGTCCAAGTCACATACACCCTGTAGCTGCATGCCTGGAAGCATGAAACTCAGCACTGGGCAAGGTGGCAACCATCACTAGATCGATATCTGGTGTTATCTGGATGCCTGGAGATGAGATGAGGTGGAGGCCACATGGTCCCAGTCCCTCATTTCTCCGCCCTGAAACAAAGGAGCCATTACCTCCACCATGCAGGAGTAAATTAACGGACTTTGTGACATTAACATAAGCGATACGATTGTCTATAGTCATCCCCACCCGCACATATACCCTGGTGATGCAATGTGGAAATTTAAGTATAAATATCACCCCAATCGCGGCCCAAAANGACTGGACGGATTGACGAATTCGCCCTCTCCACCCCTCCCCACTCGGGACGCCGTGTGGGTAAGATTATTTACCTCAGCTCACGCTGAGTGATATATTTTTCCTCCCCGGGTGTATTTCACATTTCTCCTCAGGTGCATTTCTGTGCTGCCCTGAGTGTATTCTTGTTTTGTTTTCCCTTTATCTTTTCGTCGCGACCATCTTTCGCCTTGTGCCCCACTGTATTTCTGTTCACGGGCTGACCTATCAGCCAGGCAGCCAGGCTTACAGTGGGCAAATTGTTGTCAGTGTGTGTGTGTGTTGGTTTTAGTGTGTTGTTGTTATAATATTAGTTAACCTTAGTGTACCTGTAGCTCTTAATTTATCACCGACAATCCAAAAGAACCTGCAAATGTTGCTGTAAATAAACGGTTATTATTTGTTTCCCCAATTTGCGTCTGTTGCATATTCGGTGCCAGCCTCACAAGACCGGACTTATTCCCCCCGTTTTCGCAACAGACATCAAAGCACTAGGATTTGTGAGACCAAAGAGATTATTTTGGACCAAAGTAATGTACCCAACTGATGAGGAAGTAATCAGTTTCAGCTAACATTAGTGGAATAACAAAGATGCTCTTCCATGAAATTAAGGAGCTAAATATTCATATTATTCAATAAAACAACTCAAGCAGTCAATTGAACATCAAATGTATTTTGTCTTGTAAAACACTGAGTCATTAACCTTAGCAATTTCAGCATGGTCTCACTACTGAATTCAACTAAATTAGTGTCCAAGTGAACAGATGGACTAATATATTAATGTATTACTGGTGAGTAACATGCTGAGTAACCCCTGACTGTACTGAGAAATTAAAAAGCACTAATTTATGCTAAAGACTGACAGAAAAGAGAAAACATGTTGGTCAGAAGAAATTGAACATGAATAAACAAGAGCATAGCTATTATAATGACAGTATAGCCCATGAATGAGAAAGGCAAGACACAAGCAGCTGTGGCTTGGACCAGCCTCTACAAGTAGTTCCAAGACAATCTACTGGGGACTGTTCAAACTATATTTTGTTACACACTGGCAGTTTACCACTTCTCCATGACTGAAAATCAAACCTCTCTTCAACATCTAACTCCCATTGATACAAGAAGGCAGGGGATGGTCTGTTCACAAGGGTTTGTAGTGATAGGACAAGAAGTAATGGTTTTAAGCTAGGAAAAGATAGGTTTAGGTTGGATATTAGAAGAAAGTTCTTTAACATGAGGGTCATAGAGCACTGGAATGGGCTGCCCAGAGAGGTGGTGGAGGCCCCATCCCTGGAGTCATTCAAGGTCAGGCTTGATGAGGCTCTGAGTAACCTGACCTAAGATGTCCCTACTTGTGTAGGGAGGTTGGACTAGATGACCTCTGGAGGTCCCTTCCAGCCTGAAACATTCTATGATTCTATGATTGATACACCCTGTTGACCATAAAGTTCTATGACAAAGGTCATAAAATCTCCCAGCAGCAAATTCAACAGCACCAAACTCTTCAGAGAGTTTAGAAAAAGGTAATCCTGGGTTCCCAAGCAACCTGTCATTCTGAGGCTGACACACAATTGCTCCTTTCCAATGAATTCCCGGTATTCTCTGATATTCTAAGCACATTAGCTATTTGATTCTTTCACATGTCAATGAAACATCTCCCGCAACTCCCCACTGGCAGTTACCAGCTGTGTATTTCCTTAAAAAATTTAACATACAGCAGGAAGAAAGGAGGAGTAAAACAGGGAAGGAAGGGAGCCATGCAGAGCTGTATTTTTAGACAGAAAAGCTACCAAACTGCAGATCATCACACGAACATGCTGCTGTTATGCAAACTCCCTACTAGTCTACATAGAGGAGGGGAAATACAGCTTCTGCTTAAGATAGGAATCTCCCTGGAATATCAGGGTCAAACATCTGGCACTAATTCTCTTCTAAGGACATTCATACATATGCCACAGGCCTGGAAGTTCTGTTTTGAGCAGCTGAGGCTGAAGTAAGTACCCCATGTCTTTGTCTATGGTCTACCCTGATCCTTCTAAGAAAATGATGCCATGATGCTTATAATAGAAGTTCTTGATAAATATATTTGGATCTGATAACTTGATTGGCACTGGATGACACTTAATCCAGGAGGACATAAATAATAACAGAAGAAAAACAGCATAATATTTACCAGAAGAGCCTGGCCAGACATAGTCCATCCAAGCAGTCAGAATTCTCAAAAAACAGTAACTAACTCTTTCCTGCCTGGAAACAGACTGAAGGATGTATCAGAAGCAAAGGAGAAAATAATCTGGATATGGAGTAACAGTGAGATTAATGATGTGATGCAAAATGTTGAGATAACTGCATTAGGAAGATAGAGACCTGAAACTTCAGACCATTGATTGACTTTAAGCACCATAATTGTTTGACCAGTGAACTACATTAGTGATACAAAACTGGCTCTCAATAAAGGGTATCACAGATCAGACAACTCATGTTTGCTTTAGCCATTCAAATCGCAGAGTTAAATTTCTCTCTTTACCGATAATTTGCTGACAAAACTATACTACAGACTTTGCTGCCTTCCATAATGCCACCATGACTACATACATAAAAAGATATGCATATAAAGTGTGGGTGTGTATATAGTAATGTAAATAATCCTTCAGAAGAACTTTGCTAAGAGACAATGTAAGAGAACATTGGTCAGCAATTTACAGTGACAGTTATTAGAGTTTGTTCACAACACATCCAGCTGCTTCCCATTACAAACACGTTACATTCCTAGGTAAGTTGTTGCTCAGACATTGTAGCTGAAGACAGAGGTTGTGTCTGTCTCCGGGGGTTATCTGTCCTTGAGTTTGCAAATTGTTTACTGGTTGTTTTCAGCTTTTTTGATGTATATAGTCCAATCTGTATCAAAGATACAGAGATGGAGAAGGGTTCTTTCAAAGGAACAGTAGCTTTTAATAAATTCTGGGAGTCAGAGAAATGGTAATAGCTCACTGGTAGGCAGAAATTAACTTTATTTTCATTGCTTGTTTCGTGAAATCTAAGAAACAGCATGCTGGGGGTTATAATGGTAATGGGCATAGCTATTCATACGGCAATAGAGCCAGCAGCCATCAACTACACTACTGAATTACCTATGCTGCAATGATTGATAAGGCAGTTGCAAATTTGAAAACGAAAATAGAAGAACTCCAAAAGCTTCCTAAAAGTTCCACTTAAATTAAACTTCTCACAGAGGCTAATTAGACACTTTCACTGAACTAAAATTAAATAATATCAACATCACATCAAGGTCATACCTAGAATCAATACAGTACATCAGTGAATCAATAGTGATAGGCAACAGACTTTCCCAGACAACAACAGGACAAAGATGTTTGTGTTAAGGTCCCAGTGTGGCCAGTTTGGCTGTCTGGTTAGAATCCTGACTCTATACATATGGCCAACACCCAGAACTTTCCCATGCCACCCTGACTTCTATGAATTTGTATGTTCAGTTCAAAACCTTAGCTCAAGAAATAAAACAGCAGCTGAAGGTCCCCATAAAACACGATTAAACGATGCTCCTGATCACTGACACTGGAACTCCCAAACTTAACAGCCCCTCAATACTGCTCCCACACAGACAAAAATTGCTACGAACACCCATTTCCCATTCTCTTTTAGAAAGACACAAGCCAGATGCACTGAAGAGTGTTCCATACTGCCTAAACCGGCCCTCTGCACTAACTGAAGCACATGAAAGAGATAAAAGCAGCTTGCAATGCGGGAGTTGTTTTTTTGGTAAACAAGACCCTAAGTTCTCTCTATCAAGGACAGCTCCTCTGTTTCTTTTCTCGTAACAAAAAAACCTTGGAAAGCTTTTGATTTCTTGCATGATGTGTCAGTCTAAGCATGTAACTACTTAAATTAAGAAACTGCACTAAGTTTTCCCAAAGAGTGATAAAAAAGAAGAAAAGGGAGCAGGACAGGGGGGAGGGGAGGAGGCAGAGGCAGACAGGAGGTAAAACCAACTGAGAAGCCACATTCATTCCTTGAAGCGTTAAGATTTAGTGGCCTCTGTTTTACACCAGTGTGGGCAAAAATCACTTTTAAGGGCTCTAATGAAAGTTGAAAGTTACCTTCAAAAAGTTATGCATATTTCAACAGAAATAAAAATCATTATGCATTCTCTCTAAAGAGGATACAATCTCAAACTGTCAAAATTCTAAACTCTTCTACATATATTACATACAAATGCCTTCTATAAAGAAACCTCTTTTCATTTTTCTTCTAAATTAGTTTAGTGGTCCATGGTATTACACTATCTTGATCTAGCCTTTGAATAATGTGACAGGTAATTTTTATACTTCTTGCCTGTACTTAAGTTTGAGTGAAGATACGGAAAACAACTTTTATGGTCTAGGTGTAAAAGTAAATGTTCTGTAAGCCCTGCATACCCAAATGTGGACAGCTACCATTAAATATTTCATGCTAAATATGTATCTATCAATAAATAACAAAAAAAAGAGGGTAGGGGTTTTTAAATAATGTGCAGTAGGTTGTTTTTTCTCAAAACAAAAATGATAATACTAACATTGATGTAACCTACCACATTATCACAGAAGGGATTTAAAATTCTGTGTTATCAGATAGGAATCATAGGATGTACTGAGAGGGATGAATAATATAACATAGGAAATTATCTAGCTATAACTGAAAAAAATGGGATTCCTCATTAAACCGTTGACTGCAATGACATAGAAATGGATCATAAAAGTCTACTGCCATCTTGAAAAAAGGTCAAATACTCCTGTACCAGCTGAAGTTCGCAAGTGATCAGAAATGCTTCAAAATGCTGAATAGTTTAATGTAGTTTGCTTTACAATGCTGAAGAAACAAATATCTAACTGAAGCCGTGGCAAATCCAGGTAACATTTTCCCTTGTACCCAAACACTAGGGAGTAACAACAAGGCTATTTTTCTCAGTCTCTGTGATTTACTTACATTCCAGTACTTCAGCAGCTATGCTATGAAAGACATAATCAAAATGCATTAACTTGCAACTATGAGGTTGGTTCTTTTCTCTTTGGTAAAGAAGCCTGCTACTACACTTCTAAATATAGATCTTTTAAAAACTAACTTCCTCTGTTCCCTTTTATGAAAAAAAAAAAAAGGCAACTGTGCCTATCAGATTAAAATGTTGAATCCAGCAGAGCAAACTACATTTTTAAGGTGCTCCTCCAAGAAGAGTGAAAATTATACAGGATAAGGCTTATATAAAAAGAAAAAAATGGCAAAGTTTAAAGAAATAAGGGAGAGAAATAAGAGAAACAGAAGGTTAGAAGAGGGGGTATGGATAAACTTCTGAAGTTCTGAGTCTCTCTGACAGGTAAAACTACAGATAGAGAAAGGAAACAACACAAAATTTTCCAGACCATGCTGTTGGTCCCAGTGTTATGTTTTTAAATAATATATACAGTGTAAAAATGAAAGGAAGGATTTATGTGAAACAACTTTCTGTAGAAGGCTGAAGACAGCCTTGACACCCTACTGTAAAAGCTATGTTATATTTTAAGACATATATGTAGTATAAAACACATAATATTATCATTAAACCATTTGAAGTAAATCAGCAGAAAGTTCTTTGAAAGAGAACTCAGAACTTTGAGGTCACTCAGCAGTTACAACACTACAGAAAACTCACGTGTCCTCTCTCCTTATACCTCAAGCACTGACACACATATTCTTGGCATAGTAGAAACTGTCTTCTCCTTTCTATGTTGGATGAGGCCACTAAAGAAGCAAGATTAGAAAATGGCCCTTAATTTTGCCTGAGAGTTTCAGTGATCCTATGGAATCTGCCTCTCCTCCCCAAATAATATAGTCTTTGAGCACATCAGCCTTAAACAACTGGTACCGTAAGCATGCAGAAGCAGCCCTTATCAAAATATATCCCAGGACATTAGCTCTTCTCCATATATACTGCCTGAAATCACTATCTCTAGAACCAATGGCTGTGTAAACAGCGTACAATTTAAATTACATCTTTACTGTAACAGGTGATGCTTCTATTGCAGCTAAAAAGTAATGGGGCAAAAAAGTCTCCAGATCTCCAAGAGATTTATTTTACTCTGCCTCCTTAGTAGAAGCAATATATATTGCTGAATAAAGCTACAACCCCAGTAGTAGCTCACTGTGATGATATCTAGATTTCAAAGAACTTTTTGGAAAATTCATAGATAAAATTAAAAAAACTGTACCAAAGGTTAAAACTTTCACGCATTTTAATAAACTGGTTACCACTTGAAGGCCTTGAAGCCTTTCATCAAGAGGTAGCATTGTTCCATTACACAAATGTGGGAAAAAATAGTAAGGGAAGACTAAAGCTAAACTGGGAAAAGAACCTAAACTTTTTGAGTTCAGTGGTTTGACCGGAAGCACAAACTGTTTCTCAGAAACATCACTTTGATTATGAAAGGTGCTTTATGGATATGGATTAACTATGCCTCATAGTACCACTACTAAAACCTGTTCTACAGCAACAAATAAAACACATTAACAACTAAGTTTATTTTGGTTTTCTGAAGATAAAATCATTTCCAGTTGAGTTTCAGAGGTATTAAACACTCACAAATTCAAGTGATATTACTTAGAATTGTTGGAATTCAGCATATTTAATGGCTAAAACACCTCAGCATGGCCAGTTAGAACATGTGTCAAAGTTGTGAAGGATTTTAGCTTCAAGTGACTTGATCATAAAGAAATGAACCTGGGAATCTGAGCAACAAGATCTCTGACTCCATACAAGGCTTTCCACCCACATTGATGTATCCACTTTCTGAAATAAATCATTCTATCTTCAGTAAACAACTTCTCAAATTGTGTTAAGCAGAATAACCCAGAATATTCTGGATTCAGGCATCCTTTCCATTCATGTCTCCAGTTACAGGGAATTACATATTAGTTCACAAGGAAGCATTCACTGTGACTAAAGCCTCTGTCTGTTAATACAGCCACAATTTGAATAATGAGCCTTTTATTAACATAAAGGTTAAGTCTCAATAATTTTTAACACTTTGTTTGTATTTTGTAGAGGTCATTCACAAGGGCAGAGTTGAGTCTACAGTGAATGCTATTACATATGGAAGAACACAATTACCATTCACACAACTGAAATAAACCATTTAATACTAGAATTTCCATTAATGTGCAAATTTAACAAGATGCCAAAAAACAACAGAGAAAAATAAAAAAAAAGATGTGTAGAGGGAAGAGAAACAAGGCAAGCTATTAAGTGATAAAGCAGTATTTCTATTTCACAGGCACACACTCAACATATATCCATTCAGAAAGAAGAACAATTAAGAATTCAAATAGAAAAGGAATTAATTTTCTTCAGGCCATACACCACCATATCCAGTGTTTTCAGTTATTTCTAATTTACAATCACATAACAATCAAGAGCTGAGCTTCAGTCATGTTGTTTACAAAATAAAAACACCACAGGTGAAGAATTTACATCTAAGACAATAAGCAGAATCATGATGAACAGTGACATACCCAAAACCATAGTTTTGCCCATTATATGCAAGTATCATTATGGAGGATATTTATGTATCATACCCATTACACTATCTTTTGGTTTGAAAATACGTTGCCATACAAACGCGACTAATATTTTTAAGATCACAGAAATGGTCCAAAAATACATTTTTTTAAAAATCAGAAATTACTCCAATTTGTTATTCCTGATGTATCTGTGGTCATACAATCAAGTAATTCCATTGGTATCTAGCTTTTATTGCAGTACAGAGAGTAACACAAGTCTGTAGATCTAAGATCTCTTTTATTTTATGCTGCTTGCTCTTGCTGATGTAAAGCTAAGTAAAGATGTTTCTAACACTATTCTCCACTGAGGTAAGGACTATTAGACTAATTATGGGCTTCCACTAGTAGAGACACTCAGATCTGAAATCAGCATTACTCTCTCTCTCTGGAGGCTCTACATGGTCACCTGGATGTAAATTCATCATTAACTGGAATAGCTTGACATCTCCTCAAAGCAAGAAAATATACAGCATTAGAAAAAGCTGATCAGCCTTCCTCCTAATACATTACAGATCAGAATGTGACCCTTGGGTGGAGGTAAAGACAGTACAGCAGAGATTAGGAGGAGAGGAAGGCTTTCTTCAGCAATCACAAAAGAATCCTTGGAAATTGGGTTAATATGTTTTTCTCCCACTTGAGAAATTTTTCCAAGTTTACTTCCTACTTGCAGACTAAAATGCTGTGTATTTTCTGCTAGTAAATAAATAAGCTGCATTTCACTCAGTGCATTTTTACATTAGTGGCTGTATACTTAGAATGCATTTTACTAGCTCACAGATCTGACCACAGGCATTTGCCATGTAGATTTAACATCCTTGAGGCTTTAGCTTGCTGTATTAGGCAATTTCAAGCAAGACAGTTTTACTTACTCTTCTGGTCTGAATGTTTCCTCTTACAGCTTCTATTTCCTCTTATTTACTCCTCAGGTTCCTGCCAATGAAAAGCTTTTACAACCTTCTCCCTGAGGATTGGCATTACACCGACTGTGTAAGAAATGCATTTCTAAATCTGACTGATAACTGCTACTCTGTAGGCACACCACAAGGCATAGGTCTTGAGCTTTTTTACTACAAAACAGGTTTTTGTGTGTGTGGAACAGCATCAGTTTTATGTGACACTGCGTGCTCCCTGACAGGCGGATAAAATAAACAACCAATGTATATTCCAGAAGAAGAGAATTTCCTGGGTAGGTCACATCAGCAAAAGAGCTAGGCAGAGGAAACCAACCTGGCAAAATGATAGTCTACCAAGCACATCCAAACATCCTGTTTCTGAAATCTGCTTTCCCAAAACCAAATCTTGTTTTGCAATGAAGCTGACAAAGCTGAGGGACAGCTTAAAAAGCTGAAAGGCTTGGAAATGAACAAGCAATAATCCTCCCCTGCAACTCAGATTATTTTCAGTTACTAACCTGCACAAGAGAAATTCCTACAACGCTTATTAATATAACTGTAAACACAGAATAACTTCTGTCTGCCATATAACAGTACGATCACTGTTTGATACAATAAAGAGAATCCCCATAAATGATTGCAATAAATAGTAAAAAATACAGAGACCACATGCTTATAGAATACAGCAGAGAAAATGAGACTATGCTTTGAAGGACTGTTAATAACCAGTACAATAAATAACATAAAGCAAAGAATCCAAGTTTAATCATTTTGTGTAAATTCACTTTAAGGAAAAAATTCATCCTCTTGCCAACAGAAATTTACATATTTTGCTAAGCAGATTTATTTCTCACATGAAATACATCTCATGGGGTCAAGATCTCCTATGGTCTGAGAGGTGCAGTGCATTGATTTCAAACTGCAGATTACACTTATCACAAGTTTATTTCTAGGAAGTGATTTTGCAAGGACAAAAGCTGTTTTCAATGCAATGAAATTTGCCGAGGAGAGGCTGAGAGAGTTAGGGTAGTCCAGCCTGCAGAAGAGAAGGCTCCAGGGAGACCTTATTGTGGCCTTTCAGTACTTTAAGGGGGCCTACAGAAAAGATGACAGTCTTTTTACAATGGCATGTAGCGAGAGGACAAGGAGTAATGGCTTTAAACTGAGAGTAGATTTAGATTAGATATGAGGAAATTATTTACTGTGTGGGTGATGAGACATTGGAACAGGCTGCCCAGAGAAGTTGCAGATGTCCCCCCCGAAAGTGTTCATAGCCAGGTTGGATGGGGCTTTGAGCAGCTTGGTCTAGTGGGAGGTGTCCCTGCCCACGGCACGGGGGCTAGAACTAGATGATGGTTCACATCATCTAGTGATGATGTTCAGCCAGCTGGTGGACAGCTGGCTGAACGTGAGCCAGCAGTGTGCCCAGGTGGCCAAGAAGGCCAACAGCATCCTGGCCTGTAACAGCTATGGTGTGACCAGCAGGAGTAGGGACATGGCTGTGTCCCTAGACTAGGCACTCCTAAGACGGCACCTTGAGAACTGTGTCCAGTTTTCGGTGCAACAGGATAAGAAGGACATTGAGGTGCTTGGAGTGGGTGCAGAGAAGGGCAACAAAGCTGGTGAGGGGTCTGGAGAATATGTCATATGAGAAGCGCCTGCGGGAACCTGGACTGTTTAGCTTGGAGACTTCTTAGCTCTCTACAACTACCTAAAAGGAGGTTGTAGAGAGGCTGGTGCTGGTGTCTTCTCCCAAGTAACTAACGACAGGACAAGAGGTAATGGCCTCAAGCTGCGCCAGGGGAGGTTTAGATTGGATATTAGGAAGAAGTTCTGTAGTGAAAGAGTGGTTAGCTATTGGAGCAGGCTGTCCACGGTAGTGGTGAAGTCACCATCCCTGGAGGTGTTAAAAAGACAAGTAGATGTGGCGCTTTGGGACATGGTCTAGGGGTCAGGGAGATGTTGGACGAAGGTTGGACTTGATGATCCTAGAGGTCTTTTCCAACCTAAATGATTCTATGATCTTTAAGGTCCCTTCCAACCCAAACCATTCTATCATTCTATGAAATTTGAAAATATTTTCTTTTATAATTTTAATTACACTGCTGAGTCATTTGAAAGACAAAAACACACATCTGCAAAGTTAACAACTCAAAGAATAACTTTGGTAAGACTGAAGTAGACAATAGCCAAGGGAACCTTCAGTGTTCATACTGCAAATCTTGCTGGAAAATACTTATCATCTTCATACACCAAAGTTTGCTGATTCTTTCTCATGCTCTATAGATCCTATATACACCGATCTGGAATGAAAACTGTGTGCGATAGTCGCTAGTGACAACAGAAATTTGCACCAGACCATAAGCCTGTCATAAATATTGCAGTCATTGGTCTTGTGCCTTCACATTTTCCTTACAGCCTTTGCCTTGTGTATAATCTGAAATAGAACACTTTGCCTAATAGGTGCAGTGAAGACAGAAGTCTCCTTATTTATATAAATTCTTCACTTAATCTATTTTAATTTAGACAATGACATGACAACAATGCTCAAATATTTGGCATATTTCTGTTTTGCATTTGTGCAATAGAAGCATATTAGCACACAGTGCCAGGAAGCATTCCAGTTCAGCTGAGCTTCAGCTTTATTCTTGAACTTGGAAAGATGTGCACATATGTAGATGAGCACAGTGCAAGAAGAGGAATGAAGGCAATGCATTGTTACATTTCCAAGAAAACACATGCCTTTTCTCATGACCATTGTATCTTGAAATAACTAATGCCAGCCTTCTTGATCCTCAGCTTTCCTAAGAGTTGATCTGTGTCCAATTCCAACCTTGTCTCCAAACAACTTAACACACCTCTTACTTCACTTACCTTGCAGAGGACAATGGACTGAAAAAGAACATGGTGTTTTGAAGACTCCAGTCAAGCATACAGATCTTTACAACCAACACATATACTAGAGCTTCATACTTTGCCCACAATATGAAAATGGATATAAAATTCATTTTGAAGGCTGGCTTATCCCACCGTGAAAAAAATACACATTGAAACTCATTTCCTCTATGTTCAGAAAGTAGTCTGAAAATTTTGGTTACATAATATGTAACTTATTATATCAGTAATATTAACTTTCTTAACATCATGTCCTCCTTTTTTTTTTTTATTTCCATTTGTTCTAAACATTTATCTATTTCTTTGAAAGCCCTATCCCTGTAAAATCCATCCAAAGTTCTGTGGTAATCCTCTGAAGATCTAAAAAATGCACTTAGAGGAGACAACTCCACTACAGCACACTTGTCATGTAACGATATAACCTTAGAAAATCTAATTCTATCATTCTACCATTGTCAATTTGCCCATTTTAATCTGTAAATACCTCTGATGTTTTGATGTCTTCATAAGAAAACTGTGTGGCAGGTACTCCAAGGTGGTTGATGAAATAATCTGAATCTCCTTGTATCTGCACAGAACTCACATTAGATCCTGGACATCTAGTCTTTTCCACACAGCTGAAGCTCTGGCTCTAAAAAACAAACACAAATCAAAATTCTACTTATTTGGAAGAAGACTAATAACAACTTGTATCAGTATCTCATTTACACAGCATTCTTTGGGTTGAAGCATTTTAAGAAGAGGCTGGAACTTACACTGGTGCAAACACATAATAGCTGATTAACACAGTAGTGAGTGAGTCTACAAACCTTCCACCCCCTATTGATACATACTACAGCCTTTGGGATCGGACATAGTAGAGGATGAAGAGCATGCTGCAACATGGCTGAGTCTTTCAAAGGACAATTAAAGTCATGTCTAACTGAAATGGTAGGAGGGACGAGAGAAGATGTCTTCAGTAGACATATGAAATATCCCATACTGGGCAGGAGATTAGAGGTCACTGTGGAGCCTTTTGGAAGCAAGTTCTGAGATCTTTAATGGCTACTAAGGAATTAATTCTTTATTCAGAGAATAATATGCTCTCTAACAGCAAAAAGCCAAATCAGATAATCATATTCAAGATACCTATGGTCTATGAATGTTGGCAGTTGCAGAGCAGGGGATAAGAGAAAAACTAAAGATACATAAATACACATTTTCTGGGTAAAATGCTTAAGACAATTCTAGTTGCATGTAACTATTTAATGGTGAAATCTTAGCAGCAGAAACAAGCCCAAGACCGAGTGCTACATAGCAGTGTAGCTTTCAAACACATTAGGTAATTAATCACTTAATAAACAATAGACGCAAAGGCTTTCAACACTTATTATAGCAAATAAGCTACTTAGATTTCTTTTTAAGAATGTTAGGAAGTTGAAATACTAGACATTATTTACATTTAGCTAACAGTTTATATAGTATAATGTAACTTCCTTAGATCTATCTACTGAACTACTAGCTTGCTACAAGAACAGTGATTAGTTATCATTTAATACTAAAATACACCAGATTCTGTACATGAAAGTTCCTGAGGTTAGCAGCAAAATGTTTTAAGAGTTAGAAAGCAACACATCTGGTATTTTTCCATTTTTAAATTAGCACAATTATTGCTTCAGTTTCACTTCAGTGCTAGGAAGAATGCAATTGCTTATTTCCCAGTATAAATAAGGGCTGCAGATTCTTACAGAAAAATATTTTAAAATACCTTCAAAAAATAGCTTCCTTTTCCTACGTATTTTTGAATGGTGGCTACATCACCCTCTGTTTTTGTTAAACATTTCTGCTCCCACCACTCACTTACATACATTCACAGTTGTGCAAGGTCTGTCCAAAAAGACTGAGAGTTACAGCCAAAACAGAAACAAAAGATCACTTCTGTATCTGCAGTCCACCTCTAGCAAATATTACCCACTTTAAAGATATCTATGGAGCAACATGATTCACAGCAGCCAAATTTCTGGTTCTCCATGGCATAGTAAGAAAAAAGAATAATAAAAAGTGAACATTAACATAGCGTCAATCTTAGGTGTCATTTGTAAGTTGTACTTGTTAAAACATTGCAGACAAAAGTTTAAATCCAGGCTTTTGGGGGATTTTTTTAGATTTAAGTTTTTTTAAGTTTTTAAACCTGAATGCAACTCTTTAATTACAACTTTAGTTCTCCTGTGTCACTCCCCCTTTACACTGTTTGTGAGAAGGTTTCAATTACATCGATAAGACATTTAACAGTGCCACCACTTGGCTGTTCAAGACATACAAATCCACCTGTTATCTGAACAGTCTCAATAAAGTCAGTAACCTTGTTTTCTAAAAACCGAAGCTACAACAGAAAGAGCAGAAGCTCAAACTATATACTCATTTCAAATGGTGTTTTTAAATAACCACGCTTTATCTTCTACAAGTTTTCCCAGTCAAAATCACTGTATAGGACAGCTCCACACCTAGAGGCATGTTGGTAATTTAATGAATATACATGCACACAAGATCCATTCTTAAGTGATTGTTCCTTTCAAGAATTATGAGATGTTTAAGTATCATACTGTGTATTATACTACAGTGTAGATTAGACTATCTCCTAACTTCATCATAGTGCCCAACACATCTGGTCAAGTTTTATAAATGATGAGTAGTTTGGTCTTCCTTTAATGTTTAAAAGTTTACTGAATTATGTGAAATACAGCTTTTGGGTTCAATAGGAAAATGTCTGAAATGAGCAGAAAACCCAGTTACCTACCAAAGGAAAGCACAAAATTAAATGACCAAATTAGTCCCAATAAAACTGTTGGGCAAAATAATTCAATATCAGAAAAGACAGAGTGGAATAATCAATGATCCATACACAGAAGGATCTTTCTGAAGACACCTGATTCTAGCTCTCAGTGAACACAAAGGCATCAAAGCTCTTCAAGGCTAATGCTACTTGCATCGACTCAGGTTAAGACTTTATGTAATTATCATGACTATTGAGAATTAATTTTTCAAGACTTAATCAATAGAAGGGATATCTTGAAATGTGGTTTAGACCATTGAAATCTTAATATAGACCTCACAGAGGTAAGGAAATTGAGCTGGGAAATGAATGTAACGTTTTTTCCCCCCTTGTCAGTCTAAATCTTTATACCTTTATACCTTTCACACTACTAAGCAAACATTAACCTTTCATCATCTCCTATGTATTCATATCTAGAAATTGTTACGGGATTTTCAGAAGTGGAATACTGTAAGATGCTGACTGAAGGTTCAAATGTGGACTTAGAATTTATACCTGGAATTTCCAATTGGAGAGGGAGTAATGGAGGGTAACAGAAAAGGAAAACAAGGTTTCATGCAATGACTAACATTTCTCACAGCAAAAAATGCCAGAAATTTTTAATCTGTGAGAAGTCAACTGGTGTAACTCTACTAATGAAGTTCTAAGACATTTTCCATTAGTGTCACCTCACTATACCCCCAAATGGTTGGCTAAATATCATGAAAATTAAAAAGCTGGATCATTATTGTTATCTACTAAGCAGATTAGGTTTCACACACACACACACAAAAATCAAGGTTATAGATAGTGCAGGGACACAGCTAATGATGGTAGAGTCAGTCAGTTCTGAATACACACCAACCCCCTGTTCTGCTAGCAAATCAAGAACCAAAAAAAGAGACGCCTTTTTCAGAAACCCAAGCCTGACTTTTAGCCAACACTCTGCCCCTCAGAAAACACTTTACTACATTCCATTTTAACTGTTCAAAAACAATCTGTTACTTGTGAGGAAAATCTCACTATAGCAACAATGAATATTTATTTATGTATAGAAGTTTACAAATGAAATGTTTCCAATAAATTATGAAACAGTTAAGAGTACAATGAGGTGTGATAGTTTTTGGTTTTTACATCACTATCCTTCATGGTATGGGATTTTTATTTTCATGAGAGCACTGTTCAATTCAATCTTTAGAGTTTAACTGCTTTGTTCAACTGTTCTGACACTCAAGCCCCTGGTAACGACTAGTTCAACAATAAATATTTAACACTGCACTGATATGGGAGAATGCTTTATGTGCAAGATACTGTTCTGTTCCAATTTATTTTTATTGTTATGCAGACGCTACAACATCAGCATTCTTCAAGTCTTTGGCAATAACTTCAAAGTTCATGTAGTGTGTTCTGCATTCATTAAACAAATGAAATGTTTCCCCAAATTAATGGACTTCAAGAGAAAGGATAATAATGTCCTATAATTAATAAAAGCTTCCCATCAATGAAGTGTTAAGCTAAGAGGCAAGCTTTTAACTTTAGTCAATGCAAGAACAGCCCACCATACAGCATATCACATATTTCACGTACAATAACAAATCAAAGCAAATAAGAAGTTGAAGGCATCAGCAAAGCAAGCCTCTTTCTCCACCTTTCTCCACCCCTGTCTTACAGTTACAAAAAAAGAAATCAAGCAACAGCTTCCTGGACTAAAAGGCATGAATGAGATAGCCTTAGCATGCAGAAGAGTCATGGCAGACACAGGAATGATGGGAGATAGAATGAAAGTAATCAGATAGTAGGACATTTTAGGCTGTCTGCTTGCCTAAACACAGGTGTCTAATGCCATTTGAGATGTGAGACATTCACACAGACTTATAGCAAGATGTAGAGGAAAGTTGTATCGTACTGGATCAGTATCTGTAGAAAGGAAGTATATCAAATCTCAAATAGGATAAAACTTTTTTGTTTACATGACTAAATGGAGTTATTTTATTTATACAGATTTGTTTGTCAATGCCCAGGCAGCTCAGCCTTGTATGTATTATTATTGTTTTGCATATAAAAGTAACATCAATTAAGTCTAATATCAACTGCATTTATAGCGTTAAACACATCACTGAAGCCATACTGTACCAAAACCTGTTTATAGGACTATTACGCACAAATACTGGTTATATTAGTAGCTGCTGCTTTCATTTCCTTCCCTCTTCATCTTTACCTAGAAGAATCATCCTAAATCTTTGTTCGAGCCTTCTGCACTGAAGAAACTACTGTTTCTGACACAGAAACAGTTCTTGTATCATGTGAAACACTCTCCTACCAATATGCACAAGCACTGTCTCAAGCTTATTTCAATATCCAGTAGTCAGGAAACCAGGAAAAGATCCTAAAATTGTAACTGCAACTGATGACAAGCAGGACAGCTTCTATGCTTGGCAGCAGAATGCCTGATCCTTCCTGCAAGCCAAGCAGGCATCAATGCAGAACAGAAACAATTACTGCTGCTAGGTAATGAAGGTCACTCCTAAGCAACAGAGTGCTAGGTGATTCAGGCCACAGAATTGGAAGGTGTGAGGGAGAAGATTACATCAATGCCAATGTCCAGAAACACAGGATTTGAAAGCATTTTTTAGTTCTTCAATATCAAATTATTTGTCAATCATCATGTAATAGCAACAGTGTATCACTTCAGCATTCTGCTTTCCCCTTCCTTTTTTTTCTCCACCAGCTGATCTGCCATTTTTGCAAGTTTGGATCTAAACTGGTGTCATTTACAAAAAGCCTCTTTATAACATAACAATGTGATCAATTTTCATTCTGATAATTCATAGAATCTTTCCTTTCATATTTACAACAAACAATTTGTGAGTTCCCAGTTTGGGAAAAAAGTTCAATTGCTGTGCATTACTTCACCAGTTGCAGTCAGGTCCTACTTAATGATCCTTTAAATGCCAGCTTTTATAGGAAAAAAAAAAAGATTAAATTCTTTAAAAATGCATCTAGAAAAATGATCAGCAATATAGTCTGTAAGAACTAACTCCTTGTTGTAGAGTAGGCAAACTATATTTCTTCAGCTGGTTAGACTTACAGTAAAGCACACATAATAGCACTATTTAGATCCCTTGGTTGCTCAGGCTGGTCTCCACTGTGTCAGTAAAGCTCTCCCTTTAGACTGCAAGGAAACGAAGCCATGTGATTAGTACTGAAGGAGTGGTTCATGTCAGCGCAGGGATGCACATGCTATTTATAATTGAATAATTTTATTTCTCTGGAGTTCATTTTGGTTTTCAGCATTATGTTACAGGTTTTATTTTCTCAAATTTGTAATATAAGAGTACCATATGGCCCATTAAATACACTGAATTTGGGTTAATGTTATAAAATAGACCTGACACATCTTAAGTATAAACAAGTGGTACTTCACTGCAGACCTTATTCTACCTTAATTACAGCTAAGCATTCATAGGTGCCTTTTACTGCAATGTTAGCATCCTGCTATAAATAAAAGCCTATATTAAAAAACGAAAATTATTATTGGCCATTTCTACAATTCACCCTCCACCTAGAGAAGTGTACCTGTCAGTCAGTTCTGGTTACCTTCCCTCCTTAATGTGACTCCAGCTGAAATTAAAACCTCAGCAGCTTTTGAAAACAGATTAAAATGTGTAAGTAGTTTTCTACAGGACAATTAAAAGAATCACCAAATATTCTTACAATGTGTCAGTGATCCCAGCCTCAGAACTACAGCAAGGAAGCTGAGTCTTCTTGCATAATCAATCTCTATTTCCTGAGCTGAATCACCACCTGTGTTAGTAACTGGTGCAAAGCAAATGCATTTAAGAATCTGAAACATGGTAAGACCATCTAGATGAAGTAAAATTATCTAAACAAAGAGTTATAGAATTGATTAAATTAATCACAGACCATGTAAAAAGTGCAGAAAGCAACAGATTAGCATCTTTATTACTGCAAATCTGTTATGCCAAATCATCATCAACAGGTAGGAAAGGCCAAAGAAGCTGCATAGCAAAGGGTTCACAAGAATATGTCTCACCAATAAAAACCTGCTACACTCTGACAAACTAATCATTAAACGTAGAATGTTTGACAGCTCTTAAAAATATTATTAGCTGTTTGCGTGCCCTGAAGACCAAAACCTACTGAAAAAAATAATGGAGATTTTATTAATACATATTAATACAGGGATTGTATTAATTCTATGGCAAGCATACGCCTCTGTTTTACCCCACCTGATTATCTTGTTTGACTATAAACAATATGCTTTGCTCTCTGTCTTTGCTGACTGATCATATATATTGCAGTTATCCTAAGGATATGCAGCCTTTTGAGGTTGAAGACAGGGACGGAGACCAGAATAATCCCCTCATAATCCAGAAAGTGGCAGTTAACGACCTGCTACGCCAACTGGACATGCACAGGTCTGTGGGTCCAAATGAGATCCACCCAAACCACTCTCCATCATTTAT
>VZZY01021991.1:0-86162 GCA_013400335.1 Eurystomus gularis
TTTTTTTTTCCCCCCACTGTTTAAATACAAAAATTAAGAGAGGGAGATATCTGAGTGACAGCTGTTGGAAATAGAATGCAAGATTTTTTTATGAATGGGAGTGGGATTATCCTTAGCAATTTATGTCAGCCTTGTAAAACATCTTTTGCCTACTCATCCAGAACTATAACAACAGATTCACGTTGATCTAGAAAGACAACTGGACTTTCAATTATCTTTCTTACTTGTTCCTAATGGATTGAACAACACCATGACCATAGCTTGGACCATGACCAAGTACTTATCTGTGCTGGAGAATGAGTGATTTCACCATGTTTCTATTAAATTCATGGAGAAAATGTTCCAGCAACCTCACTTCTAGCAGGGTTTGCTGGCTCTCCTTGGTTCTCCAGGGTGAAGATTCATCTTAGAAAATAAGCTGAAATACATACTGAACTGTTTATGGTATCTCTGAAGCCCATGAAACCTTTCAGAAAGAACTTCCCCAAGCAAGTCTTCTGCTCACATTGAGTAGGGTCCCGGTGGAGTTCCATGTAGGACCTGGGTTAGTTCTGCTTAAACAGTAGGCCAGGCTTTAACAGACTTAGTATTAGAGTCTGTACTTGAGTGGAAAACAACGTGTAATCAGGTAGATGAAAGTCTGAAGAACCTAACTGATTTTAATCATGCTTTCCAAAAAAACCCAAAATAAGCTGACTTTTGTCCTTAAGACCTAGTGGTTCATGTTCTACCCTCATTGCAACTTCAGGAGTTATCCCTGAAGCTCTACACTTGTTTATTTGGCAGAGGGGGGTATGTTCATCCAGTATATTGCTTTCCTGAAGGCATCCCTGGCTAAGAATGATGTTTGACAAAAGTATCTGTGTTTTTCCCAACTTCTTGTTTTTTTCCTGTGTTATGTGCAACCAGATGTATACTCAAACAGCCAAGGGGATATATTAGTCGTACCTAGATTTATACTGTGAAAAATAGAAACCTAGTATATCTACTTTCCTATTTTTGTTCTGATTTTAGCTCAGTTGTTGTGGTACCTCAGGCTCTTTGACCCAAATGCATCCTGTCCCCCAGTGTAACCCTACCTGCAGAATTATCCAGGCTAGAAGGTCAGTCACTCTGGTGTGTACATGACTTCTCCGCTGGAAGAGTGCAACATCTTTTCCATGAGGTGTAGACCCTGTTCTTTCAAAATGAAGCCTATCTACAGCAAGCAGGCTTTTTTCCAGTTGTTTCTCAGTTGCCTGTCCTCCCCATTAGTTATCTGCTAGATCTTTTGTTATATGGTAGTCATTCCAGCCTCTGCTAACCACCTCTTCAGGCACTTCCCTTCGTCTTCGTTTAACTCTACTTATTTGCTGTCTCTTATCCTCTTGTAACCACGTTGTTCACATAATGTACAATATTACAAACATTTTACACATTATGGGTGCTCCTAAAGTAACTGTAGTGCTACTGCACTTCTGGGTGCTGCAGAAAAACAACCAAAATCCTTGATTTTCTTTTTTTTGTTTTTAGTGCCTTTTCTTGTAGCAAGAGCCTTTCAGGAGACTTACGTTGTGTTTTTTTTCTTGGTGAGAACAAGAAAATTTTAAAAGATATAACAATAGGATTCTGGAGAAGCTGAAATTACTACTGCAGAGGAAAAAGGGGTTTTTGCATGCTGGGAGTATAATTACAGCTCTGGGCAAGATTGAAATAAGTCTTCCTCATAAGCTGGGTGGAGGCCTTGGGCTATGTTGAGGCTGAACCATTTCTACCTGAAGAGATCCTGGATTTGTCAGATCCTCCCAGGGCTCCCAGCTTCTTATACCTGGCTTTACTTCTTGGGGAAACATTCTGAAGGAGGGAAGATAGGAAACTGTTGCCTATCTGGGTCTTGACCACAGCACAGTTTCAGGACAAGTCAAAACAAATTCCTGGACCATGAGCTCAGAGAAACTCCAGTCTCCAAGTGCAGCCACATCTTTCATGTGCAGGAGCCTTTTAATCAAATGGAGAATAATTCTTTATATACGATTAAGGCTGTAAACCAAACCAGATTATTTTTTTCTTCTGAAGAAAGTTTTGATTAGGATTTACTTTTATGAAACTTTTCTGAGGGCTGATATTTAGCTGAACTGAAGTCTACTCAGAAAGGGGACAACTGAGTGCTCTCTTGAAGTCCCTTAAGCAAATGTTAATTGTCTACAGTTGATAAGGACAATAGGTGCTGGAGGGGAGATGCTGCCTGCAACCCTTTTGGTAACAAACCTAAGATTGACTAGAACACAAGGAAGGTAACCCTTGGCTAAAGTTAGACTCAAAGTGAGATGTTGCCTGTGAAAATCTGAGCTTAAAGCAAAACCACATGATGGTTGGAGATTTCTGCTAGCTAGAAAATCTTTCTAATAAGAAAACAAGGTCTGGCAGGATAGTGCTACTTTTAGCAGGAATTCTGCTCCAAGGTTTGGGCTTGAGTTACACATGGAAGCTGTGGCTTTCACTGTTTTCTGTAGGGTTTTTTTTTGTTGAGCTGTAAAAGTTATGTGCAAATAACCATTTTAATGTTTCCAAGGCTGTCTGCCATGCCAAATATTTCGTTCACCATCAGATAAGCCTATAGACCATGTAAATTCCATGACACATATTTATCACATCAAAATATCTAAACATTGATGCTGAATTGAGAAAACCTGTTAAAAATGTATGAATGCAGGCTTTATAATTTGCATTTCAGCTGCTTTTTTTCCTGAGAAAACACTTTAAAGACAAATTTCTAGGAATTATTTTATTGAGGATTTATTNTAATTTGCATTTCAGCTGCTTTTTTTCCTGAGAAAACACTTTAAAGACAAATTTCTAGGAATTATTTTATTGAGGATTTATTGGATTTATTCTCTCTGCAGGCTCATCCAGTCTCAGGCCTTTTAAAAAATAATTGGCATTTCGGAGAGGAATGCCATTGCAAAACCAAGTACCAGTTAGCCTGAAAAGATGTAGGAATTGATGCAGCAGAAATACATAAAACCGATTTGGGAAAATAGTTCAATGGTAGTTTTACTCACAGCCAATGAAAATGCCTACTTTGGCTGTTGAAGTTCCTGGTGGGAGGTGTTAGCAACATGAGATTTCTATGGGTCCAACTATTCATTGGCCAGGGAGAAAAGTCACTAGGGAAACACATAGGGTCTAAGTAATCTTAGTTGGGTTTAGTGACAATGTTTCTACTCCCTAGGCAAAATCCTGCTGGAATTAGCAAATAATTTCCTCCCTTCACCCTAGTCTAAAATACGCTGTGGAATAAGACATAATCATGAACATTTCCATGTGTTAACAAGTATTTTATGCCTTTTTTTGAAACAGCCTTGCAGTATATTCAAGAAGAAACTAAACTGGGCCTCTGAGCTCCCATGTGTAATTCCCCTCTTCATTGTGGCATAAGAAAATAATAACTGACCTTCAGTCATTTACTTGCAGACTAATAAATGAATGTGGAAACCATTCCACGCTTACCTATTGATTCTTGAGCATTTCACCCTCAATTGTAGTGCACAACGTCTGCTTATGTTGCTGTCTGCATTGGTCACACTAAATGAAGAAAGTTGAGAGTTTCAGCAAATTAATTCTTAAAACTGGTGATTTATTAAAATGTCCACTGAATTTTTTTCTTTAAAGTCACATGAAGCAGAGAAGCTTCCAGATGAAAGCTTGTTACCTCGTAGGCTTTGGAGAAATTCAGGGACAGCACTGAAGTTTGTAACATGTATCCAATGGCAAGTAAGAACCCACAGAAAACTGGCAAAAAAAGTGAAGGGAAAAAAGTTGTAACAATAAAGTTGCCCATGAGTATCTCTTAGCAACATAGTCCATAAAAGTGAGGAGGCTAATGTTAATATGAGCACCCAGAGTGCCTATCACTCAGATGTCATGGTTGTATAGAGTAGTCCTGAGGGTGAATTAAAAGGCAAAATAGTTCCTGTCTTTATTACTTGGTGGCAGGATAGTTGTGGAATTATTGTCCTTGTTGCTCTCTTCTGGTCCTGTTCAGAACACAGCAAGTCCCAGAAGGCCCATCTACTAGTAAATGAAAGGAAATGCTAATGCGTCCTGTTTCTTTGTCATCAATATGATTCTCAGTTCCTTCTAGCAGATATGTTGCCTGCTCATTGCTGGCATTTGTATTGCATTTTCCTATGAGAAGACAAAGAAGAACCTTGGCAGCTGATGAAGTTAAACCACCCCGGACTGAGATCATGCTTTCCCCTTTCCAGTATTTCCGTGGGTGTGAGTTTATCTGTGAGTTTTTTCCCTGGAGCCACTTCAGTTTGTTCCCTAATGTCTGCTTCTTTTTGCGCTTGTCTCTATGTACCTTTCCTGCACAGAATACAACATCTCCAGCAAAGCTTCCGACTTCTCCCAGCTTTTCTCTGTGAAACTGAGTATGTCAAACAGTTTACATATTCCAGGACCATTATCTCATGCCCATCAGGGCTGCAATGGCAGAATGAAATCTTCACTTTGGGCTGAGGTGCTGTGCCTCTTAAGAATGCTTATATCTATACACTATCTATGAAGACAACCTAGGTTTGGATGTCTACAGTACAGGCATCTGTATTTGAATATTAATGCCTACTTAATGCTACATATTCTACTTGTCTTCTTTTTGGATTCCATATAAAATAGCCCAGTGATCCAGAGGAATTGGGACATCAGCCGTAAGAATAAAGGAGAGTAATTTTCCCAGATTTACTATTCTAGTATTATTTGATGATACTACCCTCTCTGATTCTGTGATTTTTTTGATTCTATGATTGGTGAGGTCTAAGGATTAAAAAGAAGCAACTGACTGGCAGGACCTGTTGGTTAAATGCTGTGTTAGAACAATATGCAAAGTCTTGTTTTACCTGACTACAGAGAAAGCTGACTTTTATGTAGCTGGGAGGAAGGTGATTGTCCATAGTGCCAGAGTTCATGTAAACAAGTTCTAGGAATCTGTGTTCAGAATGAGCATAGAGAACCCAAATTATCTTTTTTTGGGGGGGGTTCTCACTCATTTAAACTGCAGGGAATGTTGCCTTTATCAATGAGTGAATGGTTGTGTGTGTATATGTATATATAAATTCTATAGCATGTATATATTTACATTTAGAACACAAATTATACTGTATATCTACTTACATACGTAGTTTTAATGTATGTATTTTAGAGAGAGAAAGAATAAACTACTGTATAACTGTTTTGTTTTCACATAACCCATCCAATTTACTTCCATTCTGCATTAGTAATTTATATTATGTACCTTTTAAGCACACAGCTACAGGGCGTAACAGATTAATTGCTATAATGTAAAATGACTCCACTGTCCCTGAAGATCATGCTCTGTCAAAATTGCAACTAATTAAGGCTTGTTGGCTATCTAAGTTGATGCAAGTAAAAATAACCATACATAGAGCTATATTCTTATAATTAATTAATTAAATAGCATTTTCACTAAGCTAATTCAGAATTTTTTTCTATGCTTGCATTGAATAGTTATATTCTTCGTCTAAAATTTTGAAGCAATTAAGCTATTACTGATTTCATGGATTCAAGTTATATTAGAAACTCTCTGGGACAGGGACTTGTCACTTCAGTGTTTGCAAAATTCTGCTTTTAGTGCAATTGAAGGTTTTGGTACTACCACAATTGAATTAATAAGAGAAGATAGGAATCTTGTCATTTTATATATTTAGGATGTGCAGTAAATAATTTATGGAGGGTTCTACTTTGTTCCTTCTGAATATGACAAATGTTATCAGCACTTTCTTAAAAACTGGCCATTGCCTCTTTTTACTTCCACATGTACTTCACTAACATGACATGTTAATGTGCATCTTCCCATGTAACAGAAAGGGTTGTAAAACTGTAAGATTCATACATTTGCTTGCTTCTGAAAAAATGTCACTTTCATACAGGCTTGTTTTTCTTCCTTATTCGTTATTTCATGTTTATCAGGGAAGTAAAAAGCCTGTTTAAATGCAAGGAGGGTACATATTAAAAAATAAACCAACAAAATGAATAAAAGCCTAGAAATCAGTTAGGTAATATCTAGGTTTACATGTCTTTATATTCAAATGAGTCCTGGTAGTTATGGAGAGAAATAACTTGGTTGTTGAATTGTAGGTTCTGAAGTCTTCTGTACTGAATTGGTGGCAATTCATAACTGTATTTAGAGGAACTGATGACTGCAGTATTTATGAGTATTTACAAGGCCTTATTGTCTGCTTATCAGCAGCCAAATAACAAAATGAACAGATGTCTCTTCAAGATTCTTAAAAAGAGCTCAAAAAGAGGGGGAAAGGACTTATTAAGCATAACTAATGCTGCACAAACTACCTCTCTCTTCAGCATAGATTCACATTTGCATGGTGAGGTGATGTGGTTCTTGTTATGAATAAAGCAGACCTATTCCTGATTGCATCCTGACTGTGGTACATTTATAGAGCTAGCCCATGGCATACTCTGTGGCGTATGCGTGTTCCAGAGAGCTGCATGCATCTGTGTTATTTTCAGGCTTCCAGGTAACCTTTTTAGGTTATTTGAGGATATGGAGAGGGGAGGCAAAACTAACTCCAGACTGATTGTTGTGGGGCTGCAGAGCATCAGAAACCTTATGGAAATGAACTTCTGCTGTCCTCAGCAGCTCACACATTTTTAAGGGGTTCATGGAAGGTTTTCCCACCCTCTTCAGCTCAGCCTCTGCAGTCTAGAAGGCAAGGTGACTTTTGGGGACTGAGTTTCCTGACACATACCCCATCATTCTCTACAGCTGGATGAATTTTCTTAGTTGCTGATGCAGGCCTGTGATTAAAAGGCATTAGCTCAGAACATATAGTTTGTTCTAGAGGTTTGTCTAATGCAATTTGTGTAATGCATAATCATCCTTGTCTCGCTTATCTAATAGGAGTGGAAAATAACTCAGGTTATGAAATTTGCAAGAGAGGCTTGTGGCCACAACATTTTGAAAATAAAAATGCTTGATGATTGTTTATGCTTTTATCCTCCTTTATGCAAATTGGCTGATGATAAATGAATGCAGTATTTTTTTCTTTAGGCAAACCAAAAACGTATAAGACATGAAATGCTCTACCCTGCATAACTCTAGCTCATCAGTAAATCTGACTGAATGTTTATATCTTTGGTTTCTTTTCTGCAGTTTAGCATGGAGAATGGCAGTAATTGTTACTGCTGAAATAAATCTGTCACTACCTAATCATATTGTGTCAAATATACTGTTAAAGTAGTGTTAGAATTACTTTGGATGTGAGTGCTTCTGTAGAAATTCCCACCTCTACCTTTCGGTTCATTTCACATCCAAGGAGCTCTGTCTCTGTACTGTCTCTTAGAATAATGCTGTGACAGTGTCTTCCTCTGTTTGCTGGGTTTCTTCTGCCTTTAGATTTTCTGGTACATCCCACCTCCTTCCTTGCTGAACAAGTCTTTAAATTCTGTGCTGGGAATCAGGAAACTCTCCAGCTCCCGCGTGGCAAAGCTCTGCTATGTGTTGTGACATAGGAGTGTACACCCACTGTGTGGCACTTGGGCTGTAGCTTCTTGTGTGTCTACCTGTCTCACATCACAGAGGAGCACGGCTGCTCCTTCCCTTTGACTTGGGCACATGTTTAACACAGGCAGCTTCTCTCACTAGATTTGTTGTTGCCTGTTTACCAGCACTCCTTTGATGACAATTTTGATGCTGTCGATAAAACAATAGCAATAGTTTGTGTGTATCTGTGGCACAATGTAGGCAGATCATCAACAGGAATATCACATGCGTCATGTTTAAAAATGCTGTGTTGCATCAAGTATTGAAAATTTCTATGCATCTGGATTATTTGACCAGGTCAAAATCTGGTCAGTGTTGTCATTTTATGAGCCTGTGTGTAATTTCTGTCCTCATTTCCCTTGACAAAGGGAAAACAAAGCTGTTTAATGCATTTGTCATCTAAGCCATTCAATGCTACTGACAAACATGTTTTGTACAGACTGACTTTAACTGAGTATATTAGATTGACTTTGTCTTCTTGCAAACTGTTTCACCATAATAGTGTACCATCCCATTATTTTTATACAATAGCTCATCTTGCTTCATAATATTTTCGTTAATTTTTCCAAAACCTTGCCAGGCCTAAATTAAAGCTCACTGATCTTCAAAAGTCACCTGGACATTTTGAAAGAACTTTTTCAAAATCTGAGTAAGTCTAGAAAAATAGGATTGTGTCATTAAGGGCTGTGGTGGCCGGTAGAACACAGGAAGATGAAGGGAGGATGGAGTAACTGTTGAAGTCCAGCAGGAATGAAAATAGTTGGAATCCTTTTCAGGAGCACTACTTTGCCTTTGGAAGAATTCTGATTTTGTAGGTGTTAATACTACTGGAGATTTGAAACCAATATCCACTCATCTGTCAGACTACTGAATAAGGCAACAATTGTTTCATGGTCAGCTTGCTCCAGTGCATTGGATAAAGCTCATGCTGCAAATAGTGTTGCTAAATCTTTGGCAAAGTTTGGACTAACCACTCTCTTCCAGAAGCAATTCTTACAGGGAAAGACAGATGATACTGCTAGTCATTGATGATGTCCATTTTTCAGTTCCTTATGCAGTAGATACTGATTCCTTTAAACTTTCCAGGGAAGTTACAGTGGAGGATGTGGGAAACAAAGAAGTAAAAGAAAATAATAAGAGAGTAGTCTTGTAAGGTAAAGAAGATAATAGCTTTGTGACTGCTATCTATTACCTATACATGTGACAGGTTTGAAATAATTTAATGGGTATACAGAAGCAAAACAATCACGTTGCAGAAGTTGGGCAATATTGAAACAGAAGGTTATATGAGATAACATCTACAGACAGAGACAAGAAAAGCCATCGTTATTAGTAATGTTTTTTTCAAATAAAAATACTGATACTTTCAGTAGAATCTAAACATTTTATCCACTTATGTGTATGTTAATGTAAGTTAGAAGCAAAATATTTTTAAACAGCTTCCTCCAATTTTTCAACTATTGAGAAAAGTCCTATATTTCTTTTAAAAGAATCTTTAATTTATTTTCAAATGACAAGAAATAAAGTAAAGGAAAGAAGCTTTAGCTATTCTTTCACCAAGGTCTTGTGATTCCATTGAAGAAATCAGGCAGTGACACATGGAAAGAGAGCCCTGTATACAAGTAATCATTCTTGACATATCCCTTGGGCAGTTGGCTTTCTTATGCTATGCAGTGCACAGGGACATACTATGATTATTTTCCATGTGATTATATGCGTGCATATGCTGTCACTTTCCATTGCTGGAATAAGCTGTTTGAGATGGATTGTTTCTGTGTTTAAATATTCCCTCTTTATTCATCAATGAAAAGTTGTTGTGATGCAAATTAAGGCCTTACTGAATTTGATTAGCAAGGAAAAATCTAATCTTTCTTTCCTCTGTCCCATCTCCAGTTTTACAGCTAGGGGAGTCAACAACCTCTAAGGTGATACCTTAGATGCTGGAAGTGGTATGAAGTGATGTGGGAAACTACAGAATGTACTGTTTCACAGGCCTCTTGATAATGTGTGAGTTTGGGTAAAAACAAGGGAGTTGCGAGGAAGAATGTGGGAAGACACAAGGTACCCGTGAGAAGAATGTACAGCAGTTGAGAGTCAAGGTTTGTTTTTACAGCTGCACGTCGTAAATAACAGGAAAGAAGATTGACCACCTCTTGCAAGGAAGATAGCGATGGAATTAGAACTAACAATTAGAGAGCTGTCTATCTGGGCTTCGTGAAAACAATTGTAAATCATGAGACTATAACAGCATGTAAGAGCATATATAGTAGCTAACTGCATGAATAAACTATTCTGTTTGCACCAGCATTCAGTGTCCGTGCCTCATGCACCACAAAGTAAAATGGAAAAGGTGCAGTTTTAGCTGGCCATTTCCAATTTGAAGGCCTCCAGTTTGAATGCACTGGGTGTTGGCAGCTAGCACTGAAACCCATAGGACCTGTGTAAGTTTTTATTACGTACTCACATCTAGACCTATGGAAAGATGCCTTGCATGAAAGCAGCGGGAAAGATAATTGTCTTTTGTAAATTGCCATGTGATGCCCTGTGCGGTTTTCAGAGAGATTTTGTTTATGGCTTTCTGTCCTTCCATCTCTTCTGCTTAGAGTCTGGAAAGATGATGATGCTTTCACTGCATTAAATCAGGAGTAAGACCTCTGTGACTCCTGATCGCAATCATATCTGTTTTGTCCTGGAGGGAAGAAGAGTCTGGTTATGTTTGTTCGTTCATAAACCCTCTTCTATCATATTCCTTTTGACAATTATTATTTCTTACTGGCTGTAGGTGCTTGTTTTAGGGGCGAACCCAGTGTTTAGCATCCCTGCCAGTGTAGGGAATGTAACGTGCTCAATATTTTGCGCAAGGAGTACTAATCATTCTGTGGCAGATTGATTATTCTAGTAAATATTACTGAAATATTGCTGTTCATTTTTTTGTTGTTCACTGCGTGTTTCAGGACGTGCATTGCTGTAGAAAGCCATAGGGATTGCACAGATTGGCTGCAGTGAGGGCAGGGTGCAGGTTCCTAGTGAGCAACTCCTGTTTGCCCTGAGGTTGCTCTGTTATTTTCCAATTCTAACAACAAGGGTGTGGGGTGGGAGAAGAGAGTAGATTTCATCACCCAAATTCTGGCATTTCATTAATCAAGGTTTTATCAAACAAAGCCATATGTGTGATATTGGCCTGTGGTAGTCCTGTTTTGTCACCAATCTGTCATTTCACCTTCCGTGTTGCTCCCTTTGCTGTTTTGCCACAAAGCTTCATGCAGCTGTGCTGGGAATTGGATTTGGAAATGGATGACTTAAAGTGTGCGAGCTGGGAAAATTTAAGTCAGAACAACAGTGCTTCTTGTGAAACTACAGCCAAATTCAGAGGCTAGTCTTCTGAGGAACCTTATGTAGTGAGTGGAGAGAAAGAGTGATTCCTTGATAGTGCTCCTTTCTCTACTGAGGCAAGTGGCTGGAAGTTGACTGATGTGTAAGTGTGTGCCTTATGAAATGACATTTTCAGAGCAACACTAAGTCCAAATTGCTCTTCTTTGTGGATTTTAATATGGATTTTTTTTTAACAAGTCTTTCTACGCTCACAAAACATGTAGGGTCGTGTATTTTGTGCAAACCAGGTTGTTATCAATGGCATGAGCGCAAACTGGATTTTTTTCTTTCAGTTACTCATTTTACGTACAGTGGTGCCTGCTCTCTTTGTGCTTTACAAGAGGAAAAAATGTGACTTAAAGCTATTTCGTGTTTCTCCCTTAGCAGCTCTCTATGCCTGAGACTTCAGAGATTTTCCTCTTCCCTTGGTACTTGTAATGGCTTTTTCTATCCACAGTTACAGTCACTGTGCTTTGGCTGTAGCTGCTTCAGAGCCCACTCACTGAGCTGGTGCGTTGGGCAAGAGGAGGAGTCAGAAGCCGCAGCCTGAGGGGTTGCCTTCACAACACACCTAGGGCTTGGGTGGTGTACTTCAGTCAAGTTTTCTTTAAAGGATCTCTGACTGTTACTAGCTGCACAGGCAGTGTTAGTTATCATGTTATCAGATGTGCATGCTGGATCTGACCCATTCAGACCTCAGAAGGTTATTTCAACCTTCTATTATTGAAGTGTTTAAAAATAAACCATGGCTTTGAGCTGCCGTCCAAGGTGAGGGGATGGTGAATACACCCTTCCCTGCTGGAAGCACAGCACAGAGCTCTTCCCGCGTTGTCAGAAGGAGATGAAGAAAACCATGTGGTTTCCTGTCTCTTTTATTCTCTATTATCAGACTTTTTGACATCTTATGAAATCAGTTGCTAGGAAGGAAGACTGCTTTTAACTGTATGTGATGCAGAGGGTACACAGGATGTCCCTAGTAGATGAAATTATGGGCCCATCCAAATCAGTGTTCTTCGTTAACTTCAAATCAGCCAGCAACATTTCTTCTTCTGTCTTTACTTTCTCTTCTTTTAACCATGGGATCTCTCCTAATACAGTAGAGGCAGAGAGAGAAAATTATTTCATATAGAAGAGGAAACTGGTTTAGGATTACAAATATTATTAAACCAGAGCATATATAACAAGTTTTCTTGGAAGTGTGAAATATGTATATCTACATACAGATGATGATTTGAAATGATTTAATATATAATGGTATACATACTGTTACTTCAAATACATGTTACGGAATTTTCTGCAGAGAAGGTATGGGGAAAGAATAGAGACATACCATTTTAACCCTTGTGGTTTTGTGCATGTTGATGCATTAACAGTTCAGAAGAAATTATTCAACTTTAAATATAATCTGCCAAAGCCTTCTAAACAGAAAGGTGATTTATTTTATGTCTAGCTCCAAGCATGTGTCTTAACGGACCATTCCAGAAATGTATGTTTTGTATAACTCATTATTTCATACTTTTATTGTTTCATAATGAGTATCGTAGTGAGTCAACTGAAGTATGAAATTATGAAAAGCAACCATTTCAATACCAAAAAGAAAATGCACAGTCAAAGCAAGTATTTAAACTTCTTCCTTTATTCTTTGTTTACATGGTAAATGGAGCAATAGATAAGTGATATATCCATAAAAGAGTCAAGTAGGATTGAAATAATGTAAACACCATCTGTTGTCATTTGAAGCTGTCTCTAAATGGTATCCTGTATGTAACCTTCATAGTCAATGGCAGAAACATTTCCCTGCCTCCTCTTAAATCTTCCATTTATATTGCCCATCTAACATTTTGAGTTTCAGCCCCTTTCTGAAGTGTCTGTTTGCAGAATGGTGACCTCCCTGCTGCTGTGGTCTCTCTTGTAAGAGATTCATGTTGGTGTCATGGTATCATGCACATCATGCCTATGCTGCAAAGCACCCATTGTGGAGTATAGACTTTACTGCTGAATTATCTTTTCAGCTGTAGTAAGGCACTCTGATGGCCAGATGCTAGTGCATCATAGGCATTCATGTAGGTGTTTTATGGGCTGAAATGTGCCCCATATACTGTGTATTTGTTTCATGGGACATACTTTTCACTTTTTTTCACTCCCCATGCCTGCAAACTGCTCATTGCGTAAACTTTATAAATGACAGTCACTCATGGATGGCTGGTAGTATTAGTTAGACCCTCCTGCTTCATGACAGCGCCCTGTTTACTGCAATTTTCTTTGTTCCTGGCTTCTCTGACCTTCTTTTACTCTTCACAGCTCCCCAGCCTACCAACCATCCCTGTTTCATTGAGACCTTTAAGGAGAACATGGTTCTGAAAAGGACTGTGTGAAAAACAGTCCTCTTCAGGATTTGCTGAATGTCAGAAACACAGTTACTTTTTCCCTCTTTCCATGCACCTTCCCCCCTTCCCCATTTTAAGAAGGAGGTGCCTCAAGTTGAGGAGAAATAGCCTATGTGACAAGAAAGAAATTTGCCCTTTTGACTTGCAGAGGTGAAAAGGACTGAAAAGGTTCAGGGAGGACTTTCTCTTGATCATCTTCTTAGCTTTGAACAGTGAGTGAAGTACAGAGACTCCTTAGCCCTCTTGTTGAGTCGTGGCAGATGAAACAAGGAAAGGAATGCAGTTTTAGCATTATGTGATGAGTAGAAGAGGTTTAATGGATTCCTTACGTCCCATTGACTCCCTGCTAGTTTTGGCAGTCAGTCAGAAATGCCACCTTCAACCCCACAAACCCTGAGAAAGGAGAGACTAGGACAGTAAAGGGTGTTGTAAATGTAGTAGCTCTTCATGGGAAATTTGAGCTGAGCATTTCTGATCTTCTTAGTTCATTTAGCATACTCAAAAAGCCTTTTTGGTGCATAGTGCGTGAAAGGGCAAGAACATGTTTTACAAAGTTTCTATTCTGCAGAAGGGAAGGCACCTGGTCTTCTAATGGCTATTGATTGCTGTTAAATATTTGTAAGCAGATGGAGACAATCTGTACGAGGGAGGAAAAGAAAAGCCTCCCTAGAAAGAGAAAGAAATTTCATGGAATTGTGATAAATGTATAGGAATTTTACTTTACAGTTAAAAATTAACGCCATTGAACTTAAGAACTTTTCCATATCTCAAAGCAAATTTAAAAGTCAAACCAAACAATGTTGCACCACTGCACTATACGAATATACCCCCAAAATGAAGTTCCTTCTAGGTGTCTACAGCAAGCATTTTTACATTGCAAAACAAAAAGCACTGGACAGAAGCATTCTCGCTGTTCTCTTTTGGCTGATTTTTTTCAGGTGTTATTTCTAAG
Organism: Eurystomus gularis; assembly: GCA_013400335.1. Lineage (NCBI taxonomy): Eukaryota > Metazoa > Chordata > Aves > Coraciiformes > Coraciidae > Eurystomus > Eurystomus gularis. Next base: position 14,273 of record VZZY01021991.1, read on the forward strand.
CACATTGTAACACCATTAAAGATACAGATAATTAAGCCCCATTTTCCATGTGAAAAGCAAGAAATTAAAGCCATAGCAGTTCAACTCACACATAAACCTGCCTGTCAAGACTTGGGCTGTTTTTTAACCTTATTACATGATGTTCAGGGATGAAGGACAAGGAGAGTAAAGCAACTAAATAGTAAGAATTCTGAGAACTCCTGAGGCATTAGTTCATAAGTCAGACATCCTTTCCCCTTGGGAGGCTTACTGACTGAATTAAATGAGAAAACAGAGTGCTTTCTTCCATGGTATATGCCTGCTTTTGAAGCAATAGGGAAAGGAGTTCATTGGGTAAAGAATTTTGCTTTGATTTTCCTCTTTCAAGGGAAGCTGTGTTTATTGTATTTTTCTTTTGCTTTGCTTTTCTTTGTCTTGCATTGGTAACTCCACAGGAAGATGCAGTCTGTGTAGGTGTAGACTGAGGGTGTAAAAATAAAAGGAAAAGTATTACAGATCCTTTTTAATTATATGAAAAACATATTTAAATATTAGGAATGAAGTTAACTAATGCCTTTAAAGGCTGGCAAAATATATTATTTTAGCTTGCATTTCATTTTTTGAATGTTTCTGATTCTTGATTGCTAATAATTTCTTAGCTTTGAAGATTTAAAGAGCTATCTGTAATGCAATGTTTGCTTCCTTTGGACTTTTATTATTATTTTGTTTCATTTGTTCCAGAACAAAAAAGAGAATATAGAGTCTAAAGGTTCATGTTCCAGGCAACAAGTCAAAGTTCTCTTTCATATGATGTAAACCTAGAGTTATAAATAGATGTATTTATCAGCAATTCTGAAGGCTGGCAATTTGAAAAATTAATTTTTCACTCCATAGGGACAATATTTCACCTACATTCAATGGTTATAAAACTCCTCATGTTAGTTTGTACTGGTCTGCTATTTCTTACATAGGAGGAGTTCACCAAACAACACAATAATCATCCATCTGTAGGGGTTATATAAAAGAGATGACACTTTTCCATTAATCTGTTTAATTTTTGCCATTGCTACATCCATATAAAGTCCTACTTAACTGAAACAAGAAATTCAAAATACGTCACAATAAAATATAGCTAGCTTAGGGAAATGTAGCAATGGTATCATATCTAGGAAACAGAAGGTTGGTTGTGAATATTATTGTCGACTCATTTATCAAATATTATGAAGGGGATTATTAATGTGCTGCCTTAGCTGGCCTCTGCGTATAACAGTTACGTGTATGTATTTTCTGAAACCAGTTCATAAAAACATTGAAGAGTGTGGTTTTTATAGGACTATTGTGATTTATGTTTTTTTCTGAATGAATTTTTTATGATAACCTGAATAGCTTCTTTTTAGGTACAGTAATTGTAATAACAGCTATGTAGCACTGCATATTTTGAAACCATTGATGTAATGGAGAAAACATGAAGAAGTTCTTTGCAAAAGAGAGTGGTTTTAGCTTTTTTTTCATCATGGAAGTAATTGTATGGTCCGTAGTTCCTTATCTTTGAATTCAATGGCATTTTATTCATTGAATTCAGGAACACAGGAAAGGATTAGGCTTTGTTAGTAGTTCAGTAGTCAGTAGTCAAAGTGGGAAGTAACTGGATTAAGCTGGATTTGAATAAACCAGAACATGTGATGGCAGTATTAGTAAGTTAGAGGCAGTCTTCTGAAAAGTGGCATAAGTGACTAGTGAGGATACTACACGTAGCTGTGGAGCCAGACGTGGGAAGGGAGGGAAACTATGGCTCTTGACCTCTCTAAGTAAATTCATCTGACCACACTAAGTGTCAATTTCTTAATTTTTAAAATCTGCAAAGAGGAAGGGATGTGCTGTGGTGAAAAAAACACACTGTGGCCCAAGGAAAAAGTTTGTTATGTTGCAGTCACTCTTGCTCTCAGCAGCATGTTGTCCCTCTGAAGATCCCACTCTCAGCCCTGAGGTCTTCTGAAAGGCTTCACATGTGAGTGTGTGCATTAGGACACCTTCCAAGTTTCCGATGAAGGGATCGTTCACTGAAAAAGCCATTCGTGTTGGTAAGTCTTTCGGGAGACCTTCAAAACTCATGTTCTCTGAATCATGATGCCTAGCTTGAACAGCAGCAAGCAAATCTAGGTTTGCCTTCATTAAATAAAATTGTGCTAGTCTTACAGAAAATATCACTCGTCCCTGGGGTTGTAAGTGCTCTTTAAATCATACTATATCAGATATGTTTTTCTCTTAAACTTTTCTTTGCACTGTTTCCCTAGAGAGCAAAATATTTCTTCATTTGTATTTAAAATAAGAGGCTCTTTGTCACTCTAGTATAGACGTTCATTTGTAGGCTTTCTATTAAGTGATTGTTTTTCTACCCCAAGTTGTATATCTGTATTTTAAATAGAAAGGAGTAAGTAGCCAGTCATTCAACTAAATAGTGTATCTGAAGGTCAAATTAAGATGGCACATTTGTTTCATGACCTAATAAAATCACAATGTTATTCTTTTGATAAAAATTTCTTCTGATCTGGCTTTAACAATACATTGGAAAGAAATATTTTAAAACCTGCCCTTTTAATGTCTGACTTAGCAGAATCCTTTATTTTGTCATAATTTTACAGCTACAAATTGCCTGAGATGCAACAAGCAGAAACTATTCTGTTGTGCTTCAGGGTTGGAGCCAAACATTTTGATTTGCAAATGAAAATATTTAATGACATTCAAGGACATCTAAAGAATATGGTTCTGTCTAGTTATAATGAAATATTTCAAGGGGGAAATAATCTGCTCACTTGTATTTTCTTTTTTTCTTTTTTAGTGAAATTTTAGAATGCCATAGACATTAAAAAATTTCAAATTTTCTTTTCAGTGTAAAATCTCATATTCAACATTTCAGACTTTCCTCATGAAGTGGATTTTATGTCTGTACTTCCCCTCTCCCTATCCTCCAAATTAGGGTAACTGAAGCCTAACAGATCTAACCAGAATTGCTGTCACTATCAAATCTACTGTCTTGAGAAATATACTCTCTGTGTATGAAGTATCTACAAGTCGTTTCAGTGCTAATAGTATCCTGAGTGCATTAGATATGAAGATGAGAGGCATCTGTTCAAATGTTGGTGTCCACACAGAAGTTCAGTCATGCTGGTCTCCTTTCATAATCAGTGAAGGCAAATACGCACTTTCATGTAGTTCAGTTCTAAAGGAGGTATCTTTATGGGTCAGATGAATGGTAGCTTAAAATTGCTTGATTCTCTCCATTGACAGTAAAAAGAGGCTAGAAGGTATGAATTCCATGAGGACTTGCTATAAATGGTAGAGAATGTCTGTTTTCTGGAGCCGTGTTTAGCTTAAACATAACAGAGCCATTAAAATTCCCCACATGGGGCTGTTCTGGGTAAGGAGGATACACACATCTCCTGATGCCCCAAAAGTTATAAAGACACAGTAAGGAGTCAGCTGGTAATTCTGAGCACCTTCAAGCTCTGGTGATAGATGAGGAGTCTCTTTTAGATCGTAGTTTTGGTGGGTTTGGGGATTTTAAGTCACATGTGGGGTCTAAGACCTCTGAATTTAGCCTCATGAACCTCAGAACCAAAAAAAAGTAGAGTTTATTAGCTAAGAAGAAGTAGAAAATGCATAGGTACCAATTCAGAAGAATGAGCAAGTGCTAGATTTTCAACATAAGCTTATTTCCCACTAACTTTGATGAGATGTATTAGTCCTACAATAACAGGAACTTACAAGATGTAAGAAAACATCCTTTAATAAGACCTCTTTAAGATAACTTCCAGCCTGTTCAAGGATTTCACAACACTTCCCATTCAAAGATGATGTGTGCATGCACATTTTAGATACAGTAATTGTAATAGCAGCTATGTGGCACTGTATATTTTCAAAGCATTTCAAAGCACATTTTCATAGTATTATATGTAATTTCAACTGCCCTATCTCAGCTCTTAAGAAACATACATCAAAGAGTTTTAAATCCTGCCAATCCTACCAGCTCTGTTTCCCCCTTTCTACATAATTAAGTTAATCTTTCAAGGCAACTTGACACATGTAGTCAATTGGTTACAGGGATTTTTAAGATCATATTCCATATTCTTCTAACAGGCTAGTAACTAAAGTGAAATCTAACTTGGGAAATTTTCCACTTGCACTGATAGCTTCTTATTATTAAATTCAAAGTGCATATATGCTGATTGATTTCTGATTAAATCCTTGTCTTTTGGAAAACTCCAGATAATTTATCTAGAGAGTTTCTTTTGCAGTCAGGTATTAAGAGGGAATAATTCACTGTGTTACATGCAATTATTTACAATAGTAATGATTTGGTCAATAACATTTTCAGGATTCCAGACACTTAAAACATAAACTGCAATAAAAAGCTATTATAGTTCCGTTTATTATTATTTTCCTCACATTTAGCTGCATTCATACATTATTAGTTGAGCTGTGAAATTTATAGGCAGTGTGAGAAACAAACAGCTACCTAGGATGGAGCATGAAACCTGCTTTTAGTGACTGCTGGCATCTTGAATTATGTGCTATTATGCTACAGAAGTGGTATATAAACAGTTTACTGATGAAGGAAGAATCTTTAATTGGCAGTTTGACCAAGGCCAACTAGATATTAAGGAGAAGGTCATGTGCAGAAAATTGGTTCACTGATAAATGGCATGGTCACGTGTGGAATGAAATTGGAGACTTTGCATGACTGATTGCCAAAAGGGAGAATGCAGTAGGGGCTACAAGAGAAAAGATTTAATATCATCACAGTGAGATGATGGTGGGTCAGATGCTGCTCCTGACATACCACTCTGAATCTGGGCTAACTGCTGAAATTGCTGAACCAGCTTGGGTTTCTGTTTCCCCTGATTATCATTGTTGCAGAGGTATTTCTGCTCAGTGCTTTCTGGAGGACACATAGCCATCTGTGTTTATCACCGCTGGTTCCCATCCCCCTATAGAAGCATCATCCAAGGGAGATGAGCTGGGAAGGTGGGCAGGATTGTGACTAGGACTGTTTGCTGACCCTTGGCTCGCAGAACAACCATGAACAAGGCTTTCCAACTGGCACCAAGGGAACAACTACGATGAAGGACAGATGTAGGACTGTTACATTCAGTGGAATTAGTCCAGGCTTGCGGTAACTCAAGTGGCCTGTTGTTGACAATGGCACGGCTGTTGTTGCTATGAGAAACCAACCACATATTGGCAAGGGGGAAAGATTGCAGATTAAATATTTATGTCATGTTTATTCACCTTTTTATTAGGGAAAGCAAACAAATTAATTGCCTATGGCACGGTCAGGTTAAAGATAAGATGATGTGGTTTTTTATTGTTTCTAGTGAAAATATGATCTCTCTTTAGATGTACTCTTAAAACATCCTAAATAGACGAACTTAGCATGATGTGGAAATTGCAGAGGAGCCGGTAACAATGGTATATTTTCAGCTTTGTATATTTGCCAGGAAGGGATCCTATCTTCTAAACAGCAGCTCTTTCTCTCTGTCCTTTGTTGCTGAGCAATTCCCAAAGCTGTTGCACTGGCAGAAGGAAACTCTTGTTTCATTTCATGTTTTCAAGCTATGGTAATTGTGATAAGCTCCTTCCTCACAAATGTTCAGTATTAACTCACTACCCCTGGACATGCCTGTGCAATGATACAAGCCCCTGATCTGATGTATGTATGGTTAATAGTCTGAATCTATCCTAGTCCTTCTGTGGGAGGTGGTAGATGTTTATGGAAAACTTGTTTTTGACTGTGGCATGACTGCCAAAACATGTGGGAATGGCTATCATGTTAAATATGTCCTGGTGAACAAGAGCAAATGTTCTACCTGTGCTCCATTTTTCCCCAACCAGGCTGTCTACTTGAGGAATCAGGATGCTTCTCCCAGAGGAAACACTGTAAAAAACCATCTGACTGAAGGTCAGCCCAAAGAAAATGAATTATAGTTTTATGTGCGTTTCTACACTGCTGTGCTAAGAACAGCTCATTTAAAGTGCGCTGCAGATCCCACTTGTAGACATATTCCCTCAGGTAGACTGAATCCTGTTTCTCTGTTTCGTTCCAATATCTAGTGCTGCTCTTGAAGGCCCTAATGGGTTCTTCATTCTTCTCTACTTATTTCTCAGTCTACCAACTTGAGAAAATAAACAAACTTTGGAAGCTTGGAATTTCCTCTTTCAGTAACTGTGGTAAATCTCTGTTACAGTAATCAAAACATGGAATGGCTTATTATTTTTTCTCTGAATTTTATCCTTATTCACAATGTGAGCTGAAAATGTAAAAAATGCAAGAACTGCACAGAGTGTGCAAACACACACAAGAATGCTTACAGACCAAGGACAGGAATAACTCAAAAAAATTTAAACCTGTGCCTCACAGTGTTTTATCTATGACTTAGACCAACTGTCCAAATTACACATATCAGAGAAACAAGAAATTTGGAAGAAGTGCTCCTTCAGTACTGCATGGTGGCAGCAAACCTGTTAATCAAACTGCCCTGTTTGCAGGTAACTTATTTTTTAAAAAATTAATAGGACACTGAATTGAAAAAATGTTTTATTTTCTGTATCAAGTATGTGAGCCTTCCTTTCCCTCCTGACCTGGGAATTCCTCCTGTCTCCTCTGTGAGCTGGTTAGCACACATACGATAAACAGCTCTCAGATCTAGCCTGAGGTTTACAGTAAATTCATGCTGAAGATCAAAATGAAGCTTCTAATCAGATTAATGCCATTAATTCAAAACATTTCTGCTGGCATTTCATTGACTAGGGTTACATCTAAGATAAGAATATTACCAGAGGTTGAATAAGACCATGTTTACTGTTTCTTTTGTACTCAGCTACATTATGTGGTGCAATTATTAGTACTATTCTTAGAAATTAGAATCCCTTTATGAAACTAAAGTTTGGAAATAGCAACAGCTGTTTGCAGTATCCTGTTAGTCATTCCAGCTGGTAATCTTAAAAATGGCAGTGTCATGGTCTTACAAGTACCTTGGGGAGAGTTGGGTAAGATTTATTTTACCAGCCTTCTCTGTTACACCAACTTGTCCACTTTGCCTGCTTTACAGTGACAACTGAGTACTTTCAATCTGGCTATTCTGGTATATAGAGAGTTTCCAATGATTTAATGCATATATATCAACCAGATTTAGTTTAATAAGCACTTTTATCATGCCAATAGCTTAATGGAGAAATTTAGCAGGGACCTGGAAGAAATTGAGCTTTCTCAGACACACTGTCACCATTTTGAACTTCATTTCTAGCTTACTTCTGAGGTAACCATGTAAGAGAATATTAATTAATGATTCATAGACCAGCATCTAGCTGCATGTCTGCATAGCTTACAAGCCTGCACTGAATACATTTGTTGGGTTCTTCTAAATTACTTGAGCCTTTCTAGATTTACTTTCAATAAAAGAAAGATCTTAAGGTTTCCATCACAAGCTGAACCTTGCATCGTGTAACAATGGATTCAGACTTTTATTGCATCTCTAAATTTACTACACCTAGTAGCTGCAGAACAATACAGAAGCAGTCTGTGCACATGGAATGAGCTTACACACACGCAGGTGACATGGAGCCAGCATCACATTACCAAAATCGATGTGTTTATTCCTGGGCCAGAAAGATTCTTAAGTATGTGCCCCATTGAAACCTCTGTGTCTTGACAGTGACTTCAAAAGAATTGCACAGTCACTGTCTTAGATGGTGTGACATTGCCAGGCTAGGTTACTTTTTCAGCTTCCTTTCTCATTTTCCCAGTTCTATGACTTTGGGTTTGTTTCCGGTCTCAGTTCGGAGCACAAAACTCCATCGCGTCATAGTATTATTCTGTAACTACACCAGTGCAGCTGTGTTCATAATCAGGTCTTGTATAGTGATGATCAGCCACTGAAGGAGTAGAAGCCTGAGTTTTTGGAAGAGTGTCATAGATACTAGCTAGCATTGCAGACAGCCTGGTTCTGAATGAAATGAGGGAAAGATGTCTTTGCCTGTGCAGACTGTACCTGCTCTAACACGTAGATGAGTGCATGTATACCACAGTAAGTCTTATCTAATGACCAGCTGCCTACCTAGTGTGCCTTGTAAATGCACATTCAAATGATAAATGTTCTTGTTTTGCTCTTGCATGTGGCTTGCCTTATTGCCTTCTAGTATCTTTTGTGGGCCTAAATTTTCAAATGAGCTGTGTCTGGTCTCCATGTGCATCCACTGATATATGTAAACCTTGTATGACCATATCTTGCATGAGCCAATTTTATGCGTTGTCATTTCTGCAGCCAAAAAAAAAACCAAACCCAAACCCATATGTTTTATCATCTGTCTCTATTTACATAGAATTTTGGCTCATTTTGCTTTCATAAAGGAAGTTTTCCATCCACCCTATATTGTTTCCTTGGAAAGTGCAAGAACCTCGCATGCCAAATCAGTTATGGCAGTGTCACACTGTGGCCTTTTTAGCCTCATGCAATCTGCATATTTTAATAACACAGAACAGCAGAAAACATAGTCATGCCTTCACAAAGTACTATTATCAGATAAGTAAAATAAAATAAAATAAGAAAAATACTTTCACTCAACCTGTACAAGTAGTGACTTTCTATTTCCCTGTTGTGGTCATGGATTTGAGACAAGTAATGTAATATACTAGCAGTTATTCTTCTAGAGAGAGCACAGGCTATCTACAAATGCATCAAAACCTTCACAGCTTTCTTTATCCTCAGTTTCTAACATCTGAGTATTTAGATCATTAGCCAATAGTAGATAGAAAGGGATTCATTAGCAGACATTTGAGAACATTTTCTGGACATATCCAGCATAATTTTTCATACATTTGAAGTAAACTGTTAATGAATATGAAGCTGTGAAGCTTAGATTTTCACACTGTTGCTCATCACTTCATATCTGAAGCATTATATCACTTTATAGTGTGCTAGTTGTTGAAATGTTTAATGAAATCCATATGAGTGACATGGGGATTAAAACTCTCTTTACCTTTCATTATAGACCTATGCTCAGTGAGCAAAACTCTATATGAGCTGGCCTGACACATACTTCAGTTGAGGACGTAATTGTCCATAACTCTGTTTTTCACACAAGTACTATCAAAACCTGCTCCTTATTGGTAGTCTTCTAAGAGAAACTATATTTCTTGCTTCCCAACTTCTTGCTATCCTTAATTTCAGAACCTAGCTTTTCGAATCTGTTCCCAGGTTATAATGTGTATCTGTTCCCCAGCATGCCTGTTGAGATTCTGCTGAAATCTGAAAAAAAAAAAAAAAAGTCAATAATACATAGCTGCTTTTTATTTCGGAGAACATCCCATCCTAGGACTGCAATTATCTGTAACTGAAGGATTATCTGTTTCAACTCATGTACCTTATGAATAAACCACAATGAGTTTATGAACAAGAAAGGCTCCAGAATACGGAGACTTGTGTAATGGCAAGTGGTCAACAAGCCCTCTTAATTTTAGTAGTGCTTTAGTCCTGTTTGACAAAGAGAATTTTCTGAATACTAGAAAATTTTTAAAGATTGGGCCAAAAAAGAAAGCTGTAAGTGGCAGTGTGAGTAACTGTAGGAGCTGCACTAGGACATTATATAATAAAAGAAACAGTAGATGAAACATTAATCAAGTGAAAAATTTCCAGAAAGCTGTGACAGCAAGGCATGAGCTCTGGAAGCACTAACATAAAGTTTGCTATAAATCCCATGCAGAAATGGAGATAAAAGCCCAAGACTGTCAGATGAAACAGTGTGTACAAACTGGGATTTCCACTGGTCTTATCTTCCAGAAAGCTAAAGAGCTTTGTCAGATTCCCACATTCATATGTTTCCGCCAGGGAGCCTGGGCAAACAGCCCTCAGTGGACCAGTCCTGTGCTCTGCTTATCTCTCCCTCTATCAAGTATCATCAGTTCCCACTGTGGGAGCTGCTCAGTATTTCACAGGACTGAGCCTGAAAAGCTCCATATATTTTGTTCTGGTTGAGCTCCAGCCACCCTTTTTTTGACATTTTAAAAAATTTTATTTTATAGAAATAATATTGGTGCTAGCTGTGCGAAATGGAAAAAAACCAACCCACCCTTGCTTTGTCTCATTCTGTGTCTGATTTCTTCTAGAGAGAAGCTCTTGTATTCAGTGAGCGTGTGGCCAAGCTGTTTGTCTGAAGGCCAGTTTTTGTTCTGGATTGGCAGTATAGTATTTTTGTGAGCTTCCCCCCCTGCTATCACTGCAGCTGCACCTGGCAAGAGGAAGCAACCCACAATCTAAAAAGCTCATCAGAACAATAATGTTTGCTTCTCTCTTGACAGGTTAATTAATTGCATGCCATTATATTTTGTGTGTGGTTTTGGGTGGTTTTGATACTTTTCTTCCAAGTGTGTTTCCCAGTAGGGTTTGAAAAGGCTGGTGCATTGTCTGCCTGTCTGTCGCTTCAGATGGTGCTTGCTGCAGAGAGAAGAGATGGAGAAGAAAAGAAAGAGAAACAGAGTATACTGGAGTGTTGTAGTTAGAAAATCTTACCCACCAGGAACTGCAATAAAATCATGGCTATGGCTGACTGGAAAACAACAATTTTGTTTCATGAAATTTTGTGGGTTTGAAGTCTGTTGTATAGCCCTTTGGAAAGCAAGGAAAGGTGAACTCTGTATCAGTCTAACACTGTGGTTTGAGGCACGCATTGACTCCTTAGAGAATTTAACACGGTTTTTCACTTCCCCTGTGAGCATCCTAACCCCCAGCTACTGGCTGTTCTGGTGGGAAACCTCTTTTGTGGGAGGGAGGCGGGGAGAGCAGAAGTTAAATCCTTTCCTGGGGGGACTGGAATTCCCAATGAAAATTTCACAAATAGTTTTTCTTTGAATAACTGCAGCTTTTCATCTCTTGGATTGCATTATTTTAGAAATTAAAGTAGCAGCATACAAATGATGTGCTAGAACTAAGGGAGTTGACCAGACATTACGATTTTTCAAACTGGAGCATTTCCAGAGGTTGTATAATACCTCTTATGTCCTCCCACCCAAAAGTATATTGAGACTTATGGGAGGAAGAAGTTTGACAGTTTTCAGTGTTTGTGGAAGGTTCACTGTCACAGAAAGTTTTAAAAGACAGAAGTGCCATATTGATATATATAGACTATCTTGGATAAACAGGGTAGCATATCAATGTCCACATTCAGCATAAAGGAAGATACTATAAGAAATATGTTGTTCTTATGCAAGTGTATAGGTTTGGAGGGCATCTGTCATATGGTCTGAAACAGGAGCTTTTTCTCTGCGCAGGAATTTGTCAGTGAAAGACTCTGCATGCCATGCACTGTGCGGTCTTTCCAAGTGCTCTCAGTTATGTGCAAATGTGCTGGAGATGCTAATGGCTGTTATCAGGTGCTGCTGTTGTGCAAATGGGCATGTTTGGACCAAGAGAAAAAACCAAACCAAAGCACAACAGACTTACCCAAACACCCTAACTTATAACTGAATGTCATTCGCTTTTATAGGAAGTTTTCACTTCATCTAACATTTTCAGAGAAATAAGAGGTCTGAAGGTCTGGGAAGCAACCCAGATGCCCTGCAACATGTGAGAGACACATTATTTCTGTCTGAACTTCAGTGACTTTCATCTCCATTGTGTATGAGGAAGCTAGAAATAGTCCTTTCTTTGGCACTGGGATGTCTGGAATTTTGTTGTGGCCTGAGAGCTGCCTGCCCTTGCCGTGTGGAGATGGAACTGAGCTTAGAATCAGGAAGCAATAAAGGCACCTAAGATCCAAAATCCCAGCCCACACAGTACAGATTCATTCTGGAATACCTGAGCTGGATGGATGAAAAATATTCTATACAGGTGAGTTTATTATTAATTTTAATTTAGCAACTAACATCTCTTTTCATCTAGAGAAGAGGAGGACTGAATTTGCAGACATAGTCACTACCACTGTTGGGAAATAAGATGACTGTAGTTTCTTGCAATGCTAAAAATCCCCTTTGTAGCAACATTCTTCCATTTGTTGAGTGGACTTGCTGCTCTCAACCTTGGTACCTCGTGTGAGTCCTGCATCATGCTTGTCTAATACTAGTCACTCCCTGTCTCTCCCAAACTCACAATTACACTGAGAGCCGTGGACCAAAGGTCAAACATGATGTATAAGCAATCTGTATTTGAACTGGAGATATTAAATATTACAAACATTTTTGTAAACATAGCATACATGGTAAACCCTACTAATGAATTTTATTTTTTTGAGCTGTTGATGTATTGAGGGCAGGGGAAATACCTGAACTGGCTGGGGTAACATTTACATTATTGCATATCCTTTGCTAAAGGAAGAATCAGCCTTTTATTCCTAAAATGGAGCAGAAAGAAGATCTCACTCTGCCATGTGCTGCAAACCAGAAAGAACCCTCTGGTGCATTTAAGTTTGCTTCTGTTCCACTAGCCTTCCTGGTTTGTTGCATACAGTCTCTTTAGATGTCTCTGCTCTTGCTTGGCAAAGTAATGCTGCAGACTGAAAGTGATAACTTTATATTAGACTATTTTAATCAGCATCATCTCTCCTAGTAGCTTCAGTTCAAAAACCACCCCTCCCAAAAAAGCCCCACCCCACCAATATCTATTTGAATAAAGGTTGATTTTTAATGCAGTTATTATAATTCTGAGCATCTTAAGGGACAGAGAGTCTTAACGGTTAATAATAATTTATCAGTAATAGTGGCTTTGTTAGGGATTAGGAGGCTGTAAAGAATACACTTGCCAGTAGTATCCTGCTAATTTTTTGAGTTTGTTTTCAGTTTCCCCAAGAGTTACGAGGGCAAATATCGTTAGACACCAGGGAAATGGGCTCTCATTCAAATCCTGAAGAAGAAAAACAGCTGGAAAATCTGTGGTAAAATGGCTTGTCTTCATATTCTACATCTCAAACTGCAGAATGGTAAGAGAAGAGTGAGTAGGTGAACTGATGAAAACGAGTGGAAGAAACAAGGTGAAAATGAAGGCTGAGCCTGCCACTAGGCTTCTCTGCTTTTATGCTGTTAAATAAAGTTGGTTTTCTTGGCATGCATCATTTTGTAAAGATGTTGTATGACTGTCAGTGATATGTAAACAAAGAGAATTTATTACCCTTCAAATCAGAACTGCAAAACCCTAAATAAAAAACCACAAAGTGTTCCCCAAAGCCCAGTTTGCTACTTCATAAACACCACCAGTGACCGACCTCTGCTGCTATGTCACATTCATATTTCACCAGCGACAACACTTGTAATTCCATGTACAAGTAATCTGCTCCTTATTTAAAAGAAGTATGCAGGCAGATGTAACCAGTCTTGAAAGGACTATGCCAGCAGTAAATATTCCATGCAGACCTTAAACTGTAAATGGAAACTGCGAAATGTGCCTCCATGCGGCACTGTGTGCCTCTTCTTTTCAGAGTACATTCACAAACAGTCTCTAGTGAGCATAGTCTTCTATGTACTTCTAGGTACTGCAGCGGTGGCAATTCATTCTCCCAGAGTTCCCACCCTGCATGTAATAAGCAGCAAATTTTCCACTGCATCTTATGAACATTGCCTTTCATTGCTGTGAAGATAGTTGCAAAGATACCAGCACAAACTATAACCAGTGCAGAGTTACTTTCCTTCAGGCAGCCTGAAATCCTATTTGCATGGAGAAAGAACTGCCCCAGACAACTCAATGGCATGTTGACTATGACACATAAATGATAATACAAGTATTGATATCGCTGGCTGCTTTACTGCAGATGAATTTTAGAAATCCAGAGCATCCAAATGCTTGTGCTGTTTATATTTCTTCCCACACTCCTTTGTGTGGAGAGTATAATAAAGATCCTGGATCCAGCAGGTCAAGGGAAGTGATTCTGCCCCTCTACTCTGCTCTCGCGAGACCCCACCTGGAGTACTGCATCCAGCTCTGGAGACCCCAGCACAAGAAGGAGGTGGACCTGTTGGAGAGGGTGCAGAGGAGGGCTACAAAGATGATTAGAGGGCTGGAGCACCTCTCCTACAAATACAGGCTGAGAGAATTGGGCTTGTTCAGGCTGGAGAAGAGAAGGCTCCAGGGAGAGCTTATTGCAACCTTGCAGTATCTGAAGGGGGCCTACAAGAAGGCTGGGGAGGGGCTTTATGCAAAGGCCTGTAGTGATAGGATAAGGGGGAATGGGTTAAAACTGGAAGAGGGTGTAGATTTAGATTGGAAATTAGAAGGAAATTTTTCACTCTGAGGGTGGTGAGACAATGGAACAGGTTGCCCATGGGGGCTGTGGATGCTCCATCCCTGGAGGTGTTCAAGGCCAGGTTGAATGGGGCCTTGAGCAACCTGGTCTAGTGGGAGATGTTCCTGACATGGCAGGGGGGTTGGAAGTAGATGATCTTTAAGGTCCCTTCCAACCCAAACCATTCTGTGATTCTATGATTCTACGGTTCTATGATCTATGATTCTATGAATGGACCCATGCTACATATTCTACTATTAATTTTTCATAAGTAAGCTATTAATGTAAGTTAAAAAATAAATGAGGTTTTGAATCACAAGGAAAAGGATAAAGATACTTATTTTCTGAATAACTCGTACCTCTGGAAGAGACAGTAGTTGTCATAAAAAGCAAAAGTGCAGCAGACAGAGAGTAGCTTTCCCCAGCAAGATGGGAAAGCTGCTTCTTAAGCCTGCCAAATTGGGATGAATGCTCTCATTCATCTCAGCACCTGGTTCTGAAGACATATATGCTATGATGGATTGACAGGTCTGACATGGGAATTAGTTCCTTGGTTTTGCTGAGGTCACAAGGCAAGTCCCATATGGTTACCCCCTGCTGCTAGCAATCTCCCTCTCATCAATAACAAGCTCTTGGATAAAGAAACCTTCTGCAGGATGATGGTCTGTGCACAACATCGCTGGTATTTGTCATTTTGCTAATTAGTCCAGTCCTAAGTATAAGGATTAGTGTCAGTCCCTAGGGCAAACTGGTGATAAAGCTCTAAGAGAATGTTTAAACTAAATAATATTGGCAATGTGGATGCTATTAAATAATAGGAATACACTTGAAATGGTGCTGTATGTGACTTCAATGCTAATGCTTGCAATGGCGATAGCTTAGAACATAATCTATGTATTAAATAAATGTGTAAATTGGATTTGGAAATATTCATGGGGACAGAGAGCTGGAGGAGCCTCTTGGGTCTTTGAGTCCAATTCTCTGTTATCACAGGCCCAATGTCATATAATCCCTCTCATAAACTTGTGTAATCTTTTTCATATGCTTAAACATGCTTTTCCCAGGATCTAAAGGAGGCACTTGAGCTATCTTTCATCTCAGTTCAAGTGTCTGCTTTGAACAGGGCAGGAATGAAATCTGAATGTCACAGTTGTCTAAGTATCCTAATAACTGTGGTATTTCTGGTGGATTTTCTCTTTCTTGCGTTTGCTTTCTCAGTTCAGTTGAAGTGTCACTTCTGCATCCCTGGAGACAGAGGTAAATGGAATTTTAATGTATTAAAAGCTGCAAGTAAGCTACATATAGGTTTTTTTCCCATCTTTAGAAAAACTTTCAGAAAGATTCTGGGCAACTGGTTGACCAACACAATTTTTTTTGTACTATGGAGCCAAAAGACAGATCTAAAAAAACAATGTGTGTGTATGAACTAGCATTGTCTGGGGTGATGTGCTCAGTTCCTGAGAGTCTGGATAAGCCTAGCTGACTACTGTTGCAATGAATAATTCACTGTCTCTAAATTTAGCTTTGATCTATGTGATTGTGTTGTGAGCTTGAAACGTACTCACATATATCATGCACAGGAGCTTTAACAGCCTCACCCTTCCCCCTCTCATAAACACCTTTCTGACCTCAAACTCTTCTCCAAGTGCATCGCTCTTTCAGCTGCACCGATGTGTTAGGGTGCACAGTTCATCAATTTAGGTATCTCAGAGATTTATTTTTTAATCTTAAAAGACTTTTCAGAGGCTTCTGTGAGATCATGGAGGAATTCAAAGGAAATTGTCTTGTCTGGCCTAGGAAAAGTTTAAAGCTGAGATACTATTTGTATTTTGTACACTATCCAGTGATTTGACTATGGAAAGGCATAAATCTTCCTCCGAAGAGGAACTGTTTTAATTTTATTAGATGGTAGATTTGTTTAATTAAGGTCAACGTTTATCCTGTGCTCCCTTCCACTTTCCTGATGTCAAGCTGATGCAGGGGAAGAAGCCTTCATCCTCAAAGGGAGGCCAGGTTTGGAGGAAGACATAATATCTTTCATTAGACCAGTAATTTGGTTGGAAAAAGCAGATGAGTTTTCAGGTACATGTGCCCTTCCGATTCAAATATAAAAGTCACAGAAACCACACTGTGTGGAGTATACTGGCATAAAAATCTTGATGAGGTTGTGAATGGAAGCAGAAAAGATACCCGAGAGTGACTGGACGAGGACACCATGGGATGCTATCAGTGCTGGAGCAGAAAGAAGATGAAGTTGCTTTTGGAGCAAGAAGGTGCCTGTGATTTATGTCAGAGAAAAAGGGCTTGAAAATCCTCCAGAAATGCAGAGGGAGGTAGAAAGATACAGAGATTGAGACTAAAAGGAAAGCAGAGGTGTCTGAACAAAGAGTCTGGGACAAAGAGCCAGGGTAGCATGTGAAGTGAAGGCTGAGACTGGAGGAGGTCTCTGGAGGACAGGAGACACATTGGCTCTGGAGAAAGAGCTGCATATTCAGTGTGATTGGAGATGCAGGACATAAAAATAAGGTAAGAAAAGTTGCCTAGAAGAAGAGAGAAGGAAAGTGTGGGATCCAGCAGCAAACCTGAGGAGTAGAGCTGGGGTTGAGAGAGGGAGCGAAGAACAAGAAAGAGACATTAATTACCAGGGCAGGGGCACACTGGAGTCTGGAATGCAGAAAGGAGCAAGCTATGGACATATGGGGAAAAAAAAGTCTGTACTCCCTAGAGGCTTTTCATGTCAGAACCAGGGATCTTGAGACTGCATTGTATGCTCTTACTGTGAGTCAGTTAAACTACTCCTAGTTATTAGCTACCCTGCTAGTACCAATGACGAGAGTTTAGTCTACTGGATTGCAACTGTGACAGTTCCAATAATAAAACATAGGATGAAGTTTCTGGGTTCATAATTTGCTTTATTAATCTAGACTACTCCACAAAACCTGCTGCGTTGGAAGCTCATCATTAAGACTACCACTCCAAGCAAATAAGATTTAGGCAATGCCATAGTCTAGGTAGCCTATTTGTTGTGGTTTTGCTTTCATGCAACTAATTTGCAATCACAAAACTAAGGTATCAGTTAATATCAATTGTATTGTATTACTGTGGTGTGGGTATGAAAAATTAAACCAATGTTGCTTAATTAGTGTACAGAAGAAAGAGCTTCCAGTCAAAAGAGACCTGGTAATCAGCTGTTTGAAGGCTCTGCATACACTTTTGAGTATCTTGGAAATGGCTCCCTCGCTTCAATTTTTAAGTAGTTTGGTAATTTCTATTCCAGCATTTGCAGTATAAGTCTTATTATGTTGTACAGGAAAGACATAAGCCTGGAAAACTTGTAAATAGTTCCAGTATGTTTTGATTAGATTTGGGATGGCGAAAAAAAATTTGTTATAAGGCTTCTCAGTGAAAGCTAAGATGGACTCTGTTACGAATCTTAATGGATGTCAAGCCTCAAAATCTTAACATTTTCTAAATTCACCCAAGTGTAATTTTAAATTAGGCCATCGGACTTGTTTTGAGTGAGAGAAAAAGTAGACATAAATGATCCTGAGTGCTTAAGTGTGACAGAGATGATAGGGCTGAAAATGTTTCTGTAATTTTAATGGACATGAGATTTATGTACTAGGCAAACTACATTAAAATAGAATTTTCATGAATTTGTCTTCCTAAGAATTTCTCTCTTTTATCCATTTGTCTGCATGGGTGTGAAAGTCTATTAATAATAAATAGTATTATACCGAAGATTTTTTTTCCAGTTGCGACCATTTGAGCCAAATGAAACTTTTTCATGATAAATCAAGTACAGAAAGAGATACTGCTGTGTAGTATTTCAAGTCCCAGAGCCTAATCTCTGCTGTAATGGTGTCAACAGCAGGTAGTCTAGGGAAGGAAAAACATGCAGAGAGGCTAATTTGACTCAGCATGTAAATTTGGGATTGGCTGAAATGGGTCCTTCAAAATCTGCCGCCTTCTGCCCTTCGGGGAATTTTGGCTTCCTTTTGGAAGATGTTTTTTAGTAATAAGAAGCCTTTGGATGTCTGATACCAGACCCGGAATATGGACAGAGAATTCCTCTTTTTCTCACCTTTGCCTTGACTCCAGGAAGAACATCCATTGCACTTTTGCAGCCTCTAGAAATATTTTGCTGGTCTGATTTATAGCAATGTTTATTGAATGAGTGGCAGTGGTTTGCTTATCAGGCTGTATAACCATGCAGACCTTTTCAATAAGGCAAGGTCAAAGTGAGCCTTGCTGATGCTTTTTGAAAAAATGATTGCTAGAATATAAATGCCAAGTCTAGTTAAAAAAATCAGCACAGCTGGCTGTAAAACCTAAAACATTGCTGCAATAGTCACAGCTCAGAAATATCACAAATGAAACAAGCTTGATAAATTCAAGTAGATGTGAAAAGGAAGCTTCTGGAGGCAGCATAATTGCTTTTCAAGCAGTTCCGCTGAGTCTTCAGAAGAAAAAAACAGGCATTGGGTTATATGTTGTGTGTTGGTATGATATGTTTGACTTTGCTGCTCAATAGGACATCAGATGATTTTGATTTGCCTAGTGGGAAATGGCACTGGTCATTTAGGAAATTAGTAGTTTTCCTGAATGTGAGGCAACCAGGGATGGAGTACAATGGAATGTCCTGGGCAGCAGATGAGCCCAGTCCCAGGGACTCCTACTGAATGAAGTGTGGCCCCACCACTGAAACACATTGTTACATCTTTCCAGTTGCTCAGCAGAGGCAGTTTTCCATGCTGAGCAGGAGAACATGTGTCTGTATCAGGGTAGGTTTGTAAATCAGTTGTGAGTCATTTGCAAAGATAAATGTCACTTATATGCAATTAAAATACAGCATAATTTGCAGCTCTGGTTTTCTTTATCATCTGCTGTATAGTGTAAATGTGCCTAAGATTTGTTGAGTCAGATATGTATCTGGATCAAACTCATGTCAGACTGCTGATTTACCTGACAGCTGAGCTAGAGTGACTTAACTGCGGGCTTGGATTTCTGAATATGAAAAGAGGCACTCATAATGTTTTTATTTGTGCTCCAACTGGTAATGAAAGACAATTGCTTTGTAAAACTATAACAAATTGGAAAATAATGGGCAAGCAAGCGAACATTTGTGTTCCCACTACTACGTACAGATGGTAGCCACTCTGAGCTGTAAATACTGCTGCACTATAAATCTATGCATAGCATATTACTTATAGGCTGTTCTTGAACAATATATCAATAAAAGTGTATTGATGTATAGATTTTTCATTCAAATATGACTAGGCACAGAATTGTAGCAGCAGAATGTTAACTGTTAAACTGAATGCCAAATAATGTTAGCAGGAGAGAGTACAAATGAGGAAGAACTGTACTGAGGATTTGAAAAGAGAAACTTAGATCTCACAGAATGAAAATTAAAATATTGGCAAGAAGTCTACCAACTGTGGCTGGATGTTGGTTGAGAAACTAAAGTGGCCAGACTTTCCCAGTTAGGATGCTAAGGTCGGGCTGTTAAATCTTTATGTAGATATCCAGAAAACAGTTTAATGCTGACATTCCACCTTATCCCCCAGAAGAGGGTGAGTTAGAGATTTTTAGAGACATTAAATTGATCTTAGTCCCAGATACTTCATTTATCACGTTTTTACTTTTTTCTTGAAGATTTATTTTAAATGCTCTGTCTATATCCATTCCTTAATCTTTGGAGAGTGATAATGTGAGAGATTGTGATTTATGAGTGATGGAGTGATGAAGCAAACTGATTGTATATTTGCCTTGAGTTTATATTTTAAATGCCAGTAGTTTGGTTAGTAACTGCTGCTGATGTTTGGTTTCTCAACAGTATACCGAAATGAAATACACTGAAAATGCGTCACACCATAAAAACATATGCGACTTTTCCTCTTTTTTGTGCTTGTGAAATGACAGTTTTCCCAGGGGAACTTATGGCAACTTTGAGAAACGGAATGGTGAAGAGGCTGGTAATCTGTTTGGTGGGATACTTGGGTTTGTTTACAATGAATGTTAATATTTAAATTCCACTCCACGGAACATTAAACCATACAGAGAGATAAGGTCATCACATGAGCTCATTCTGAAATCACATTATGATTTTAGCAGCATTCTGATAGCCAGATGAAGTTAAACACAGGTAAAAAATCTATTGTGTTAAAATCAGAAATGAGTATAATCTGTCAAATCTAAACCCGGAGTTAATGCTCTTTAAAGCTGGAAGTGGTGTCCAATTCTGTGATTTCATTCCAATGTTTGTTGCTATTCATTAGAGTGAAGCATGCCATGCACTTCGCAAATGCAGTTTCTTTTTCTGCTTAAGTAACATCCATAGTTAGTCATATTTTCACTGAACATCCAAATCTCTCAAATTTATTGGAATTTTTATGGGACTTTTATTTTTAAGACTTTGGTTTTATATGACTAAGCAGCTATAAAACTAGATTAAAAAATCAGCATTGCAAGTTAGTTGTGACTGATTGGAAACAGTACGTGGCATTGGCTTTGTTCCCTGTTTACTGGGTCTCACTCCTACAGAACTAGCGAGATTCCACAAAGTAACAGGGGGTTTGATTTTTCAAAATGAGTATTAAATATTTTTTATTTTTATTTTTCGAAATAAGAATTAAATATTTTTTGGAAAGTATTAAGTGTTAAAAAAAAACCCAGAAACTGCTTTCACTTTAAGTATTTTGTTATCCAACAGAAAAGTTACTGTGTTTTGAGAGTTCTGTTTAGCACTAATGATCTGATGCAAATACAAAGAACTCATGACTGTGGAAACTCCCCCACTCTTGTTTTGGTCATTTAGTAAACTCTTTCGTAATGAAAGTAGGATTTTGATTTCAATAGTGAGCAAGCTATAAAAGCTGGTTTCTTTAAGAAATAAAACACAATCTCTTTTCTGTGACAGTGTTCCTAGAGTTGTATTTTCAGTCTACTAAGTGTGCTGGGGAGGACTATTGGTTTTTTAAAATTGTTTTGAATTCCGGAAACATGCATGTATCAGGTCTCATAATGTGCCTGTGAAGATATTTATTTAAAGCAACATTGTCATCTTTTTTCTTTAAAGGCAATTCGCTACCTGCGTTAGAGAATATTAAATGTTGTATTTCCAAGGGCTTATTAAATATTCAGTAGTTTTCTTTTTCTGTAGTCAAGTGTGTCAAGGGCAAGCCTTCTAAGTCCTGGAATGAAACTCAAATGAACTAACTGAGCCTTAAAAGCTGCTATCGAATACTCACATTAGAAAATAAACATTACACAGTGAGAGGAGTTGAAGGAGGAGGTGTTGAGATCCAACCCAAGAACAAGTTGTATCCAACAGGATACAGACTCATTCTGGGCAAGTACTGAAATGTTGTAAGAGATTTTATTCAAAACTTAACTATGAAACAAGAAGTAAGGGTGACTGTGACTCCTGACAATTAACTGTACATTAACCTCTTCACTGACTATGACTTGTCCATCTTGGACTACTAAATGATGTGTAGAAAAAGCCTGTTTTAAGGATGCGGGATGGACAGACAAAGCATATCTTGAATGTGGAGTAATTGGAGCCTTATTTTGAATATGAACAACACACTTGAGCGTGAGGATAGATGTCTAGCTCTGTTGTTTTATCTGGGCTGTGTCTACACTGATAAACCATAGAATGACTGCAGTCAGGCCCTGGCTCCATCACAGGACAGATACAAGTTGTGCAACAAGTCCCATGTCTGCGTTTGCCTTGGAAAAGAAGCAGGCAGCAAGGTTAGATGTGAGCCATAGCATCCTCTGAGCAGATGCCTCTTCCTACTGCAAAACCCAGACATGGCCTACGAGACTGTTGTCAGGTCATTTGCGGCCTTTTAAAGTGACCTTAATTTCTTCAGTGCACTTTATGGAATCATAGAATCATGAAGGTTGGAAAAGACTGCTAAGATCATTAAGTCCAACTGTCAACCCAACACTACCATGACCCCTAGACCATGTCCTCAAGTGCCACGTCTACACAGTTTTTGAACACCTCCAGGGGGGGCAACTCCACCACTTCCCTGGTCAGCCTGTTCCAACAGCAGTTGTAGAGAGCAATAAGGTCTCTCCTCAGCCTTCTCTTCTCTAAACAACCCCAGTTCCCTCAGCCGCTCATTATAAGACATGTTCTCCAGACCCCTCACCAGCTTCATTGCCCTTTTCTGCACCTGCTCCAGCACCTCAGTGTCTCTTATACTGCAGTGCCCAAAAGTTTCATAAAAAAAAACCCAAAAGTTGTGTGTAGGACCAGNGAACGCAGGACTCAAGCTGCAGCCTCATCAGCGCCGAGTACAGGGGCACAATCACTTCTCTACTCCTGCTGGACACGCTATTTTTGATACAGGCCAGGATGCTGTTGGCATCCTGCTTTAGGAGCTTTGTGCAAGGTAAAACATGACACCGAATGTACAGAAGCTCTGATAATCCACAGACTGCTCAATTTGCAGTGGAATTGGTTATAATTTCTGAAATAGCTTTAAACGGTGAGCAACTCAGTTCCCCATGGTGCACGGAATTCAAAATAGGAATAAAAAAGTTTTCTACTTCCAACAAGTTATCTGCAGGCACCTGGCACTCACTTTAAATTTATGTGTTTCATTAAAAATCAACTTGTAGATGATTAATCCACTTACCATGAACATTAGTAGGACTCAGCTACAGAGCTTGGCTGGTGATCCCATCAACTAGAGAAGCTGAGAGCTGGAATCTGTACCAACGGTGTCTGAAATGTGATGCCAACACACAAGAACAAAATTGGGTGCACAGTGCCTTCAAGATGTGAGAGGAGGGAATCAGCAGCCTACTGAGAGCTTTAACTACTTAATGAGGAACATTCTGCATGCTGTGTATTATGTGCTGAATATTTTTCTAACTTTTAACTGCTCTCTTCTAGCAAAAATGGATGGAACTTTTTATTAATTCAATTTGTGTTAATTTCAATTTTGAAAAAGGATGGTTCTCTCACTTAAGAAAGTGTTGTTGCTTAGGAGAAAAGAGAAAACCTCACTGAAGAAAGAAAATTTTATCTTATCCATGGAAAAAACCAAGAAACAACTATTTTTTAAAAACTTAAGAAATGAGAAAAGGATCGAGTTTCAAGCCATGTGTTTGGGCCACAATCTTTGGTTTAAAAAAGGAGGTTGATGAGGCTGTTTTGCTGTATGTCAACGCTGAATTTGTCTTGCAACTAGTCAAAATCCAGGTTTTCAGAACTTGTCACGATGGAAGGTTGCTAATGATTCAAACAAAAACATGTCTCTTCCTGTGACCTTTCTGAAATGTTGATCAGGCTAAGTTCTTTTGTTTCATAAAAAAAACCCCAAAAGTTGTGTGTAGGACCAGTGTTGTTTAATATATTTTTAAATTATATTGACAGTGGCATTGAGTACACCCTCAGCAAGTTTGGGGGTGATACCAAGCTGGAGGGTGCAGTTGATAGGCCTGAGAGACGGGATGCCATCCAGAAGGACCTGGATAGGCTGGAGAGGTGGGCCCAGATGAACCTTATGAAGTTCAACAAGGCCAAGTGCTGGGTCCTACACCTGGGCTGGGGCAACCAGCATTACCAGTATAGGCTGGGAGAGGATATACTGGAGAGCAGCCCTGTGGAAAGGGACTTGGGAGTGCTGGTGGATGAAAAACTGGATATGAGCCACCAGTGTGCAAAGACAGCCCAGAAGGCCAATCATATCCTGGGCTGCATCAAGAGAACTGTGGCCAGCAGATCAAGAGAGGTGATTCTGCCCCTCTACTCTGCCCTGGTGAGACCCCACCTGGAGTATTGCGTCCAGTTCTGGAGCCCCCAGCACAAGAAAGATGTGTACACATTGGAGCATGTCCAGAGGAGAGCCACCAAAATGATCAGGGGAATGGAGCATCTCTCGTATGAAGATAGGCTCAGAGAGTTGGGGCTGTTCAGCCTGGAGAAGAGAAGGCTCTGGGGAGACCTTATACTGACCTTCCAGTACATGAAGGGGGCCTACAGGAAGGCAGAGGAAGGTCTATTCACAAGGGTTTGTAGTGATAGGACAAGGAGTAATGGTTTTAAGCTAGGAAAAGATAGATTTAGGTTGGATATTAGGGAAAAGTTCTTTAACATGAGGGTCATAGAGCACTGGAACGGGCTGCCCGGAGAGGTGGTGGAGGCCCCATCCCTGAAGTCATTCAAGGTCAGGCTTGATGGGGCTCTGAGCAACCTGACCTAGGTAGACATGTCCCTACCGGAGTGGGGAGGTTGGACCAGATGACCTCTAGAGGTCCTTTCCAGCCTAGAACATTCTATGATTCTATGATTCTGTAGTACCCAAATTATTGTGGGCATTAGCAGGACTGAGGAACTTGCTTTGTCTCATCTACCAGAAAATCTGGGAGTTTGGATCTGTACTAACTTTGTCTGAAATGTGGTGCTGGCCCACATGAATAAAAATGGATGTGTTTTTACAGGCTCATTACCTTCAAAATGGGAGAAGATGGAATTAGGATGAAGCAGAAGGAAAGCACAAATTGACTTAATTTCATTCTACCATTGCAACTGTTTGTGAAAAACATACTAGAGCCTTTTCAACATATTGTCTAGTATCATGTAACATAATACTAAGTAAATGTCTTTGTTAATGTAAAGTAAATCCCTAAGCATTTTTCTTTGACTGATAAAATATTCCTTCTTGAATTGACCATTGCATATTCTTCTTGTATGCTCTCCAAACTCTCTGACTATTTGCAGATCTTCTTGCATATGAGGTTTCATTGTGCTAGGTGCTGTGCTGTGAGATTATAAAAAAAATCTGTCACTAGATTAATAGTTTTTTTCTTGCCTTTGTTCGAACCTCTGAAACATGACTGCCTGTAGGATAACTGAGTAGGATACTGAGCAAGTCTTGGAAATGACTGAGCATAAAGATGGTTTTAGGTTAGGGAAAATAAAGTGCTGTTGAATGTAGGTGCAGTTAAAAATCTCAATCTGCTTTGCCAAGTGCTGAGGGCCAGGTGCGCTGTGGCCTTTCATTGTGTCAGTGTTAAGCAAAATGGTAATAAACAGCTTGTCAGGCAGTTCTACCTGTAGTTAATCCCTTGGTATTTGGCATTTTTAAAGAAAGGATCTGAAGCAGAACGGACTCTTTTTCTGAAACATGGCCCAGAAACAGCACTCATTGTTTATATACTATTAGATCAGTGCACTGCTGAATGCACAGTTAATCCTTATTATATCTGAGGTATTGGTAAGTTTTCGTTTGGCTAGGCTGAATGTAATATTCAATTCTTTTCAGACAAAAAATATTCACAGTTGTATGAAATCACCAAAGTGTTGCTGTTACAGAGGTTGCTGGCTATCTTATCTGTTAAAAATTCCTACCCAGGTTGCAAACTACAGTGTTGAATTAGCTTCAGTCATCCTCAATCTATATAGATTTGTTTGCTTTTTCCCTCCTTCACTGTGTAGCAAGATGCTGGAGGATGCTCTAGGAGCCTCCCTGGGGTCACTTCTAGCCCACTGGTGACTTAGCATCTGAAAATTCTCTATCCGTGTTATGGACAGGTTTTACAAAGATCTGCTGAGATAATTCTCTTAGGTAATATAAATCTGGTTGTATTTGTTGACTCTAGTCTCACACAAGGTTAAGGCTTTTTCATGTATGTTGGTGTCAGCTGCCAGGAATAAATGAGCTATGAATGTGGAGCAACTTTGTAGTTAAGGCATAGGCAGAAAAACCTGTTCAATAAACAGCAGCCAGACAGTGTAAGATTGTTTTCTTAGCTCGTGACTAGAAGTTCAGATTGGATGATAAGTGTTCAGTTCAGTTCCTGAGTCAGTCCTTTCTGAAACGTAGTAGAGTGTTTTTAATTGAGGGGCTTGATGTAATAACTTTGTTTCGTTGACTGAGGCAAGGAAGCCATAAACAAGGCATAAATATCTGATATAGGTAGATATATAGGGGGTTTTGATAGATAGATATATCTTGTGAGTCTGAATATAATAAATTTGCCAGGCCTGCACTGCAAATTTAAACTTGTTTCTCAGAATTAAAACAATTCTCTCTACTGGTTGTAGAGACAACATTTTGTTGTCTAACAGAACGTTCTGTGTTAGAAAAATGCAACTATTTAATATTGTGCCAGTCTGAATGAACTCCTGTGGCACATAATCCTGAGTGCTAATACTAAATTCAGTGATTGGTACCTGAAGTGCATAAAATCAGTTTTGCCACAATGTTGCAGCCTGGATTAAAGTGACATAACAGAGTCATTGTTGCTTATGGCTGCTGTTCTGTGTCCCTTGTAACTAGATTTTTTCTCAATGAGATCTAAGATTTTGGTGTGGTAACTTACCAGCATCCTGCTGCCACATTTTCTCTTGCCTGTACCACTGGAACACAGACTGCAAGCTGCCCTTACCAGTAGGGTGTTAGTAGAGAATATGATTTTTTTTTTTCTACTTGTTGGACTTCTTTAAAGTACTCAGTTTCAGGTTGGGAATTAACTGATTAAAAGAGTGATACTCTGAGTGATTTGTAAGTAGTATTAAGGGAAGCATAAAATACATTAATTTTATTTACTAAAATAAATAATATTAAAAAGCATGCCTCAAGCTCTGAGATCCCTATCGTATATATTTGTTTTGCTAGCAAGTAACAGTTTAAAATTATAAAAATCCAAAGCCAAAAGAGTTAGTCATTTGCTGCCATTTTGAAAGAAATGTGTTTCTTTCTAGATATTATGCAATGGTAAATTTCAAGCTGCTAGATATGTGAGGAAGCACATATGCTCTAAATATTTTTAGAGATCAGTTTAGGCATCTTTTTGGCTCTTTGGGCCCCTAACACCTTCAAAAATCTTCAAGTCTTCAAAGAGTTTATTCCAGGATTATACTGGCTATAAAATGTCCATTGAGCTGAAAATCCAGAATAACAAACATATTTATAACATGTTATAAATCCTGGCTCAGGAAGGGGTTTATAACACATCATCTGTTCATGTACCATGCCATTACTGTTAGAGTGCTAACATGGTGATAATGTATTGTCACTTAAAAGAAGTTAACCATTATAGCAAAGGAACAACTACCCTCAAAACACCTTTTCATTTGGCATGTTTCATTGTATGTAAGAAAGTTTATCTCCCCCTCTAGCTGTTTGGCTCAGTGTTAACTTTTAGGAGATCCTGTCCTGGATGTTCTCTTTTCCCCAGTGCTTGACTGTGATGACTGAGTTGAAGATCAGACAGTAAATGTTTTTTTAAGTCCTTAACTCTGTGAAGGCTGTCTCCAGGTTACTTAACTGTATTTTATCTATTCGTGTGCCTCTACTAGAACTGAATTTGTATTTCTCTATTTGTTCAGACTGTCCTGGATTAGTAACTTTGAAGGCAGCACTGTGGATCCTACCACACTGGCAAAACTCTGCCATCGCAGTAGGAGAGGTTCTGCTAGGTTCATTCTTAGTCCTGCGTAAGAGTATGGGTGATGAATGACTGCTAACATAACACGCTGTGCAACCTACTCTGCCTGTAACATAAAAGATATTTTCTGTCAGTAAATATCCTTTGTTTGTGAATCATTGAAAATCCAAAGGAAACCCAGTATTTGGATCTGTTCCTAGGACTCTCTGACATGCCTTTGAGGCCAGCTGTGAATTCCTGGACCATAATCTTAAGACCATTAGGGTCAGCCCCATTTTCTACTATGTGAGAGGTGGACAGTCTTAAACTGTGCTATGGTTGGTGTGTATGGGAGCTGTTTGTAAGTTCCCTTGACAACGGAAGGGAATTCAGATGATTTAGCATAGATTGAAGAATTTATTCTCATCAGATGCATCAGGTGTCCATCACCAAGACTATTCCCGCTCCCAGACTCCTGGCCTATGTGTGAGAGCTGTCTGCTGCTCTCCTCTGGCCTAGATGCAAAGTTTTATGCTTCAAGTTTGTGAACCATTTGGAGATGAATCAGTAAAAGCTTTATAATGATCACTGACATTGTTAGTATTAACGTGAACAGCTGTGTGGTTCTGATGTCTCTTTTCCCTCTTTTTGTTTCAGTTCATCGCCTTTGCCTCTTTATTCTTCATTCTAGTTTCAATCACAACCTTTTGCCTGGAAACACATGAGGCTTTCAATACTATTATAAACAAAACTGAGCAGGTCATCAACGGGACAGAAGCTGTGCTACAGTATGAAATTGAGACAGATCCTGCCCTGACATACGTGGAAGGAGTCTGTGTGGTATGGTTTACATTTGAATTTTTAGTACGTGTTATTTTTTCCCCCAACAAACTTGAATTCATCAAAAACCTCTTGAATATCATTGACTTCGTGGCCATTTTGCCCTTTTACCTAGAAGTGGGCCTGAGCGGGCTTTCCTCCAAAGCTGCTAAGGACGTGCTTGGTTTCCTCAGGGTGGTAAGGTTCGTGAGGATCCTGCGAATCTTCAAGCTCACGCGTCACTTTGTGGGCCTCAGAGTGCTGGGCCACACTCTGCGAGCCAGCACCAATGAATTTTTGCTGCTGATAATATTCCTGGCACTCGGTGTTTTGATATTTGCCACCATGATCTACTACGCAGAGCGGGTGGGAGCCCAGCCTAATGATCCATCAGCGAGTGAGCATACACAGTTCAAAAATATCCCTATCGGCTTCTGGTGGGCTGTAGTCACCATGACCACCTTGGGGTATGGGGATATGTATCCACGGACTTGGTCAGGCATGCTGGTGGGAGCCCTGTGTGCACTGGCGGGAGTGCTCACCATAGCCATGCCCGTGCCTGTGATAGTTAACAATTTTGGGATGTACTACTCCCTGGCCATGGCAAAGCAGAAACTGCCAAGGAAGCGGAAGAAGCACATCCCTCCTGCTCCTCAAGCCAGCTCACCCACCTTCTGCAAGACAGACTTGAATATGGCCTGCAATAGCACACAGGGTGACATCTGCCTGGGCAAGGACAACCAGCTGATGGAGCACAACAGATCATCAGGTAGGACCCCACTGGAAATGCATGTCCTCTGAAAACACTTTATAGACCAGTATGTTTGGCAGGGGTCAGAAAGCAGCCAGTCTTTCTGCCAGGAGAAGACCTAGCTCCCACCCTTCTCCCCTCCAGTGTTTGCTTGTGTCAGTCTCATAGAGGACAAAATAGGTATAGTGATGTTCCCAAACCTCTATGTAGCTGGTCTATACAGTTTTGCTTGCTCTGTTGAGAATGCTTTTCTGCTGATGATATCAACCTTTTCTTTTGCCTGTTGTTTGTTGCGTCGTATGGATGTTTCTTGTTTTTCTGCATGACTGTGACTATTTGAGCAGCCACCGTGTCCCACCCTGTTGGACTCCATGGTGTTTTGCCTCAGTGTCTGTCTCTTGTGTCAGCTTTGCCTGTGCCACATCGTGGCCTGTTAAGCAAGATCCTACAAAGAAGCAGCCATTTAAAAGGAGCAGGTGCTTTACATCAAAAGCCCAGCACTCAAAGGAAATGAGAAGAAATTCTCTTTCTAGCTTTCTTTTCATTTGGCATTCTGCTTCCCTGACTAGAAGAACTTCCTTTGTCTGTGTTAGATGAGACATTGCATGATATTTATTATTAATTTAATGACAGTAGCATAGCTGATGTAAAGTTTGTCAAGAAAAATGAAAATGGCAGCCCCTAGCAATATCATAGTTATTAGTGTTGATATTTATTATTTATATTACTTTATTTGTCAGAGTTCCAAATGATGGATATAGAGTATTTTGTGCTAATCACTGTGAAAATGCTATCACTATCAAATGATAGCCTCTGCCCCTCCAAGCCACTGCCTCATATTCCATATCTCTTCAAATTTAAGAGTAAATTTTCTCTCTCCATATAATGAAAACATTTTTTTTAGCAGAAAATATTTTTTGTTTGTTTTTTTTTTTTTTTTAATGTATCTATTCTTAAGCCAAGAACAATCCAATTACAAAGCTCACATACCAGTCATTAGACTCCTTTCGGAAAGCTGCTAAAAATAATAAGAGTATACCAATCTATGACTGGTGTCGTTCAGTAACTGAAATTTGTTTTTTAAAAAGAAAAGTCTGGAAAATCAGTCTTTGAACACTATCCATCTTTGGTCTGTTGCTCTGTTACTGAATAGCATTTATGTTCAAAGAAGCATGGTTTCAGTCTCCAAATGAATGTTCACAGACAAAGTTAACACAGCTTTTTGAACATCCTAAATATATTTAAAAGGATAGAAGCCCTTGAAAGGACTCACACTGAAGGTGAAATATAGTTAGTTTTACAGTGCTTTGACTGTAAAACTTTCAGGCAACATCTTTAAAGTGTTAATGATAACAGCTTTTTCATGCCATCAGGTCCTACTAAAAGTATTCCGGAATGGAGGAGGCTCAGTGTGATCAGAGCAAAGAGACACTTTTCTGTGTCTGCAGCTTTATTTACAAGGTGTTATAATCCTTGAAGTTAGAGAGAAAGCAGATATGAAAAAAGGACACATTTTAAAGTGTTAACTTCCCCTTCAGTAGGACCACCGCTCACACTGTGCACTGTAGCTTTATTTCTGGTAGAGAATGCTATTAGAGTCACTAGGAATTCTGTGGAAAACTTCAAGGCTGAATATAGCCTTGAATATAGCGTTACCAGTTCAGAGAAACACATGCTCAGGTTTAAATGCAAAGGTAAAGCTGAAGTCAGTAACATGCCATTACCTGTTATGTGCTGTACTGAGCAGAGATTTTTTCCTTGAGTATGGCCTGAATCTGAAATAGTAGATAATTTTAAAAGAGGGTCCTTTGGGAGTGACAAATCAGGAGAGGTAAGAGTTTTGCTGTTTGATGAAATAAACTACAGAGACCGAAGACAGCATTTAGCATTGGGTACTTATGATGATGAGCAGTGCAAGTGTGAGAAGTATGAAATGAAAGCTAGGTGTGTTACTAAACAGGTTGTAGTGCCAAATGTTGAAAATCTAACCCTCCAGGGGAAGTAGTTCTCTTTAAAATATTCTATACAACATATTCTAAGCAAAAATTACTAACATGACCTCTTGTTTAGCTAAAAGGATAGCCAAAATAGTAAATACTTGTTTGAAATATCCAAGGCTGACTATGCTCTAAAAAGTTACCATCCATGATAGGCAACTAACTGAGCCTTGATATCATTATTTCTTATTTCTTGTTAGTTTAGTATAACTTTATATGAGATTTAAAAGAAGAGCAGGAAAGTCAAAAGATCAGTTTTCTTGAATAAAAAATATACTTTTTGCCATTTTGTACTGATTAATGGTGAATTGCAATCTTGTTTTCTTATAATGATTTACCTTATAACTATTTTTGAGTGATGGGAATATCCGGCATTCAGCATAAGCTCTTTGTGATGTCTCATTTCCTCATTCATTATTGTCTGTAAATGGGCATGGTGCTTTAACCAGTGTTATCAGGTGAAGACAGTGCAGGAAGTGAGCAGCCACTCTCACCTGGTGAAAGGCTCCCTCCCATCAGACGCTCTAGTACAAGAGACAAAAACAGAAGAGGGGGAACATGTTTCCTACTGACAACAGGTGATTACACGTGTGCTACTGATGGAGGGATCAGGAAAGGTATGGACTTCTTTCATTAGATCGTAAAAGGTTACTCAGCAATGTGCTTGTGAAAAGCAATCTTAGAGTCAAATGATGTGCACAATCCTCTTAGAGGAAAGACTGTACTCACAATGCATCTTTTTTTCTTTATTCCTAGTCATTCTTTTCCCGCTTTCCTTTTAGAAACACTCATCTCCTTCAGTCTTCACAAAATGTGCTTGATGTTGGACCCTCATTTCACTTGTGTCTTCATTTGTCTGTTATCTTTAATGGAAAATCCTGCAAGTCAGACCTTGATCATTCCACTGCTCATCACTCAATACTATTTGTCATTCTAAAAGACAAATTAATTATTTAATAACTTTGGTCTGCACTTAATACCTTAGTAAAAATTACAGCTGAATAAATTACAGTTGAAAGGTTGAAATGTCAGAAGTAAGCAATGTTTTTGTTCTGTACACAACAAAGCATGTCATATGAGATGCTATTTAGATTAATTTCAAAGAAAAGTTTATGATGCCACAACATGTTGCCTCTGTAATACAGCACTGATGCTAAAATGTGGCTGTCTACCCCAACGAGAATTCAACTGCAGTCGATCATGCAAGGTGCTAAAAATGCCTTTCTAGTTATTCAGCCTCTTCAAATCTGATTACTCACTGTTCAGTAGGATTTGGGTTCCCCAGGCAGATTTGCAATACCTTCTGTCACTATATGCCTCACCCATGTGACTGATGGGGTGGCTACAAACCTAACCTCAGGGCATAGCCACAAAATCAGCAATGCCAGTGGTAGTCTTGCTATTTCCTTAGGTAAGAATTGCTTTAGTTTCTTGGCAAATTGTACCATTCCAACAGGTTTCACGTTCTGGAGTGCTGACGTACAGTCATTCGTGTCAGAGTTCATCTGTAGTAGCCATGTGACACTGAACAAACATTTTTTCCTGAGATTTTTTTTTTAACTTGCCTTCTGTACAGCAAACATAGCTGTCCCAGCTAGCCACAGACCCTAAAGGAATTCTCTTGGTTTACTCTGCAAATGCTCTTTTTACATTTCAAAAGCATGAGCTCAGTATGTTGAACCTTTGAAGGCAGTTGTGCTACTGGAGTTCAATGTGTATGAAATTTGCAAAGAGTATAATTATCGCTATGCTCCTATGATTTACATATTCCTACATATAATGTTTAGACTAAATGGGACTTCATTGCAAACATGTTTTTGCACAGATTTAGGACACTTTCCACTGAGTTTATATCTCACACTGCCTTCCTAACAACTGGGATTATTTAAAATATCTCTAATGGTAAGAGTCCAGTCTGAGGATGTTAGGAACACCTGAATAAGGCAGATTGCCATGGCATCTTGCAAGATAAGGTTCTTGACTTCTTTTAGGAATGTTAGTATAAACATTTGAGTGCTGTTCACTTGGCAGTAACCATAAGTAGAACAGATCAGAAAGAACAAAAGAAAGTTACCCATCAGACAGTAAAGACATATTCATGTAACGGTAAAATATATTTTATACTGGGACCACACAAACATTTTCATTCCAAAATCTAGATTCAAGAGAAAATTGTTTCATATTTTTTACTAGAAAAATGGAGCTTGAGTTCAGAACTGGCAGTTTCTCAATTAGAAATATGCTCTTTGACTGGCTCTGATTATAAACTTAGTCTAGGCTGAAATGTTTTAGCCACTGGCTTTCAAGTTTATTTTCTACGGAGGACGAAAGTTAGCTCATAAGCAGAAAACATCTTCAAGTAGCATCCAAATGATTTTGAATACTTGAATGTAATTCACTCATCAAGTCTACTACTTTTTCATTTTATTTTTTCCCTTTCTTTCTTTTAGTACATCCTTCTTGTTTGGTTGGTTCTTGGTTGTGTTCAATGATCATTTATTTTGAGCTTTTTTGCATTAATACCTTATCTCTGTCTGTAAGATGATACCGATTCAGAGTTGATTCAAACCCCACTACAATACCTGGAAAGTACCAATTTTGGATCATGCCTCCATCTCTATTCATCCCGTATATCTAGTTTTCATTTTTTTAGGAGTTCCTCTTTTCTTTATCACCTTTACCATCTTCCTTTGTCAGTTCTTTGCTTTTATCATTAGAAAAGTAGCAGGAAAAATATTTTTATTTTTAAAAAATACTTTCCTAGTTTTTGCATTAAAAAGCTACTTGATTATTTTGATTATTTTTTAGTAAGCTTTATGTTTACAGTGGAGGTTAAATATATACACTAGCATTGTTCTACTCCTCGATTCACTTTCAAACATGATTCTTTCTAATCTCTGTAAAAAATACCAGAAACTCAGAAACCGGAGGCTGTTTTTGAAATGTATCAGAAGTCTGTGAAGCATCACAGTTTAGCCTGCCCTTGCAATCTGGAGATAACATTGCACAATGTTTTAGCATACATGAGGTTATATATTTGCTTTAACTGTAGTTTTACAGTAGACAGTTCTTAGTAGGTAAGAGATATATTAATTGTCATTAGAGTAGAAACTAAGATATTATTTTTCCTGAAGATGCTAACAACAGTCTGTTAACTGTCTGTTATCTGGGGATCTAGAATTTGAATCAGTCACTATTTTGATAAGAAAAAATATGTCTAGTGACGTCCTCTGTAATGCTCAACTGTTTTATCATTGACATTTTATAGTTTCTGTGGGAAGAGTCTCAGTATTTCACTGTAAGCAATTTATACCTGAATGTCTTAACCTGACAAATGCTTAGGTGCCTACTTGTTTTCAAGAAAACAGGCAGTGCCATTGAAATGAATGGGACTTCTCCTGCTTGCAGTGAGCATGTATCCATGTACTTGAGGAGCAAGGTCCTGTCCAGCTTCACCCTTGTTGTTTTTCTTTGCTGATATCTCTTTCCAGAACGATGGGCTGATCCTTTTCTTCATAAGTCGGTTTATTCAGGTGCTGTTTAAAATACTTAAATATTAAGATAATGATGCAATGGATAGCAGTGCTTTTCCATCCTTTTACAGCACAGCCTCTATAAGGTGTAAACAATCTATATCTAGCAAAAAGAGGTAGGTAGAGCTCACAGTGTATGTGAACAGAAATGTCTGCAAGTGGCAATGTTCTCTCCAAATTGCAAAGCATTATGTGGTTGCCTCATTTAATGATTAATTATTTACTACTTGCTTATGTGGATTAATAACATTTATTTCATTTGAGTTAGCTGGAGAAGGAGCACAAATATGGTGTTTTAAATTTTCCAGTTGGGAGGCATTTGTAAATATGTCAGAACCTACTATCTTATTATACTTTAATATTAGACACAAACTCTTAGGGTTAATTTTTCTGAAGATGGAGCTTCTCTTCCATACTATCATTCAGTTTTCTGCAGAAGTGATTTACACATACTGTATGCAATTTATCTGGGTTTTATTTACTTTTAAAGAAAAATTGTCCTTTGTCAGGAATTGGATTTAACATTCTATCAGTTTTTATAGTCTGTCTTAATGGGTTTTTGATTTTGCTTAGCCAGCTAGCTCACCTAGTAACCCTGTTGGGATCCTTTATCTTGCACTCTGCACAATCCTGCTGAAGCCGATAGCACGGCACTGAGTGCAAGACAGAATGTGGAAGAGCAGGTCAGACCTCTTGTGTGATGGTCTGTTTAATTTTCTGGGAAAGAATGGCTGCATTAATTTGTAAATAATTATATTTATTAATATATTTTGATAGTAATCTGTATCAGCATTGAGTTCTTTTGCAGGCAGATCCCCTCTGAGTCCCAGATAGCTTCTTGGATCTCATTACATTGTATTGTTTGTCTTTGTCTATTTTTTGGCTGAATTCAACTGATGTCTGTGCATTTTCTCATACAAGGCTATGAAAAATCTCGAAGCTTAAACAACATAGCTGGCTTGACAGGCAATGCTCTGCGACTGTCTCCAGTAACATCACCCTACAGCTCACCTTGTCCTCTAAGGCGCTCTCGGTCTCCCATCCCTTCCATCTTGTAAACCAGATGGCATCAATCGGCTACATAGTATTAATTCAAATACTGTTTACCACATATTGGAAATAAATGTAGCATTAACCATAAGCTCCACAAATATGGTATAACTCCTGCATGACAGAACTGTCAGTAGTAAGAAATGCCACTTGGGTAGCTGAAGATTTTTATCTTGGCATTTAAACATTACCTAAGGTAGCGCTTCTACTTTTATCTACTATATTGTCCTACTTTCCTGTGGCAATAAAAGGACAGTTAGTGGATGCCATTGGCCAGTATATTCAATAAATAAGCGTATTTTCAGGGAAATTTACTTAAAATAACGTGCTTCCAACTATTTATCAGTCACTTCATTGAACCTTCATTTCTTATGACTCTAATCCATTCTGAAGATGTCTGGAATCCTGTCTTGGTTGCACACAATTGTGACTTGGGTCTGCTCATTTGCATGGATCATCCTGTCTCCATCACCTGACAAGCAGTGTTGCCAGTCGTAGAGACCACAGAGGGCTCTGGATGTTTGTTCTCACATTGTACCATCCTGCTGAAATGAAAGCACTGATAAACTGGTCTGCATGTGGGATTGTTTTTCTTTGTTTAACCTTTTCCTTTATTTTTTAACAATCTACTTGTTTATAAATGGCTTTATTTTGTGATTAACTTACTTTGGTTCTGGATTGCTGTATCAGAGTTCTGAATGTCTCCGGTTGTTTGCACACAGATAACTGCAAAGAGGTTGTCATTACTGGTTACACGCAAGCAGAAGCCAGATCTCTTTCTTAATGGCTTGGGGAAGGCACAAAACATGCAAGAAAGGTAAACGCCATCCAGACTTGCAATTTTAAGCTAGCAAGTGCTGCTTGGTACTGTAGTCATTTCTCTACTCCAGGGTTCTTCAACATTTTCAGAGGCTGAGTACCAAGCAATTTTGAGAAGATTACTGGGGGCTTTTTTTGTACCACTGTAAAGTGTAGTAGTTCTCAAGTTGGGGTTTTGACCAGCCTTATACCTCTGGCTCATGAGCTTCAAAAATTTCTTCAGTCAATGTTTTTTGAGGTGCTTTGTCCTACATGTTGTTTGTCTGTCTGTTTCGCAACCTGTCTACTGTATTCTCCATCTGTCTCCATAAAGCACAGAGATACTGTTAAAATGCCCCCTTCTTTTAAGGTTAACTAAGGACATTTTTCTCCTTTTCTCTTTTTTTTTTTTCTTTTTTTCGTATGGCCAATACTTATCTGTATAGATACAAATATATATATTTTTCAAGTGCAAGTCAGTATCATCTAGAATAACTCATGTCAGCACTCCGAAGATTTTTCAAGTGGGATTTAGTAGCAGCTTTATAGTACTGACCGGTTGCCTATTGCATCAATCTTCCTCCTAGTAACCAGCCTTCCTTACGGTTTTGAAACTGTATCTCTTCTAGTGGCTTTTTCATTCAGTATTAGCCTCTGTTTATGCAACAGGACATATGCAATGGCAGATTAGATGTTCTGGGCTGATGAGGAAAAACTACCCTAAACCACAGAGTTTTAGAACTATGTGGGGAAGACCATAATAATTTTAAGACATCCTTGAGATTGTTGAATAATCCCTGATGTCATGTTTTATTTTTTGTTAGGAAAAGAAATATAACTTATTGTTGACCATGTAACATGTTCTTCTGTATATAGCCTAGCCCAGTAGCATGACCTGCATGTCAGAATTCTTGTACAGTAATGTATTTATCAAAGTATAAATTTCTGATATTTAGAGATGTACATTGATTTAGTTTTGGTAAAATATTGTCAATAGAGAGATAATTGCAAACAGCTTTTAGCAAAGGAATTAATATAATATCTGGTGCTGCTGTTATATTAACTACAGTGTTGTACAGAATTTATCATGGATTTTTGACTGCTGAAAAAGGGACAATGGAATTTAGCCATACCAAGGACTGTACTGGAAAGAGACTGCTGCTGCTGAATGGGCCCTGATAAACAACTCACAACTTGAGGAGGTCACTGAGGCTTTACACGCGAAGTAGAGCTTGTTAAAGAAGATTAAAGACTACATAATTACTGCTGCCAGAGGAAGGGGTGCCGAGTCACTGTTGATGAGTCAGCTGTAAATAAAATGTATGTGCATGGAATATGAGTTTTTATGTATATCAAGGAAAGCTGAATTCAAGTCATCATTGCTAAGTCTCCATGCAAAGACCCACACCCCTGTGTGTATTATTCCTGGTTCCTGCAGTAAGTTGTGCTGTGGATCGTACAAAGACACACACTTAATAATGATAGTGATGTAAAACTACATCTGTCTTGACTTCTGTCATAATAATGGTACATTTTGCAAAGGTCACAAATATGAACAGAGTAGGTTTGCATAAGTCCTTGCTTTCTCAGTTTGCCATGACCTATATTTGTACGAATTCTAGTGTACATGCCAAGTATTAAGTTTACTTTTCACTTTGATAACAGAAATGTGACTGCAGACAAATATCACTGACTTTGTTCACAGCACACAGTCTTCTTTCATTGTTACCTCAAGCTATAATTATTATGAGAAATAAAATTCTGGCAGCAAGACTATTTTGGGTTTGTTTTTTTTTTTTTTTTAATTCAAAGTGTTGCAAACCCAACATCAATAACTATAAAAGATGTATTAAAACTATATCCTACAAATGTATATTTTACATAAAAGATATATTCTTTGATGAGTTATTTTCTGTGATTTTTGTGGTAAATGGATCTAGTCTATTCTATGTTTATGAGGCATTGTAGTGCTACGATGTGGTAATTATGTTCTCTCCATCCTATTCAGTGGGAAATTCTCCAGAATCTGTTTTTTGTCACCCTGGTGTCCCAATTGTAGGGACCTGTCCCAGTTGTGAAACTCTGTATTGTGGAACTTCTGTGAACATGTCCAGGTGCATGCACAATCCTGGTGGAAACCAGTGGAAATGTAATACCTGAATTGGAGAATAAAAGGCAAAAGACCTGGGGAGGAACTTGGAACATATCTTCTGAAGTGGCTCATGCGCTTTCTTTAGCTGTATCGGTCCCCTGCCTGCCACTGGCCATCCCAGTTCTCAAACCAGTTTTCTGGGGTACATGAGGATCTAATTAAAAAACAAGCATGAGCTGGCTTCTAAAATAATTTAACATCTTCCTTTTGGCTAATGACCCCACACCTCGTGCAGAAGTTGTAATTGGACTAGATATTATCAGACTCAGGGCAGTTTTATTGTAGCCTGGTGTAAAGTCAGCCTAAAAAGGAGGTGATAAATGGATGCTTAAAACTCCTCATCCAATACTGTATTTGGGACAACTAGTGAAATCCACAAATACAAGAACAGAGTGAGAGGGGCAAGGGAGCTAGTACAGCTGTGCACCTAATCAGAGAGAGTGTTCCCACAGTATTTTGGAACAGGTACTGGAATGTAAGAAAGATTCCAGAAAACAGGATCAGGAAGAGTTCAAGTTTTGGAAAATGTGTAATAATGACATGCCACGAAAGCTCAATGTACTGAGTTTACCCACAGGTTAGAAGTTGTCTGTACTGTGACATGTGAGCAGTATCCACATGAAGAAGGTGTAGTGGTTAGCCAGGACAAAGCTCACAAACAGCTCCAGTCATACAGGTCTGATGTCTGACCCCAAGAGCCCAGAGAGAGGCATCTGGCTTTCCTCAGTGCTACACAAGGACGATGAGGAGCCCCAAATAGGAGAAATACAAGGAAACACAAGGTGTCCGTTGTGTTGGGCAAGACTGTTGGGCCACTGGTGGCCAGAGGGTGTCTGACATCTTCTACTGTCTCTGGATGGTAAGGAGATTAAGCCTTGATGCACCTATGCCAACACAGGACCTGGAGTCCAGAACATCCTGACTGCGGCTGCTTATTTTTCTCCTAGAGAATCAACCCCACTTTTAAATGCTTTCTTTAAAAACATACCTAGAGCACAAGCTGATGGTGAGACCATTAACTGTTCATGTGTCTGCTACAGCCCAAATCTAAGTGTTCCAAGAAGATGAGCTGGCTTATCTACGAGCCCTCAAAGCCCTCCTCCTGTTCTTCCCTTGCTCCTGGGCCCAAGAAAAGGTGAAAGTGAATTTTCATGGGAGGTAGGCCACCAAAGTTTAACTTTCTCAGACTGAGGAAGGCCTTGAACCTAGACTTTATTCTTCATGGTAATATAGTTCTTCTGTCTCAGATACTATGTAAAAGATGGGCAGAATATTTACATGGTCTTTTGCCCATCCTTTAAAAACAAGTTGGCACAGTTACCTTTTGTAAAGAGGGTCCTCACAGTGTGATGTGCTTATGCAGAGCAGACCCCAGAGCACCCAGAGGCCTTCAACCCTGCCTAGAAGAAGGAGTCTTGGGTGAAGCAGGAAGATTCTGTGTGAGTGTGGGTATCCTGGGGATCAAATACTGACCAAGGGGCAGTTGTGGGCATTTCTGGGGCTGCTTTAGTAGTCTAAAATCTTATTTAATCCTAGGTAAGCCTTGAGGGTTAGAAGTCAAAACTAGATAGAGTTAAACAAGCAATGAGTTTAGAAGCAAAGCATCCATTAAGACAATTTACCAAAGGCTGATTTTTGTTGTTCAAGTTGCAAAGTAAAAATGTCAAAAATTAGCATCTTTTTAAAGATAAACTAGTGCAACAGCAAGGTGGGTGCAGGGATCAAAAGCTGTGACACATTGTGGAGATGAGCAGATTATGGGACCTTCAGACTTGGAACGCAGTTATTGTTGTTATGGGGACTCATTCAGCACTGAGAGGACGTCGCTGTTCCCGCAAATTTTGAGACACTATAATACAAGTGTTATAGGTGAGTACTGTAAACTGGTGCCAGAATTGCTAAGCAAATGCAGCAAATGATAATTTAATGTTGTGTGTCAGGGAGGGTTTTCATGTGTGAAACAGTTATTGCTCCTAAAAGTTTTCTTACAAAAGGTCTGGATTTAATTAAAACTATTAAAAGAGAAGGAAATTTAAGGAAGCCTCTGTTCAGATGAGTTACCAAAAACTAGAGGGGGAAGGGACCAACATGACATGACCGAATTCACCACCATATTTAACGTGAAGATACGAATTTTAGAAGTCATGAATGAATTAATTATATGAAAGAGAAGGGCATTTTATCATAAAAAAAAAAAATCATGCAGAAGTCAGATAAAGGAAATTGGAATGAAAAACTGCTACTAGAAAGAGAAAATGAATATATTAATATGCTGTATTACAAGCAGTGGCTTGAGCGATTCCATAATAGAGCCTTTGAATACTGAATGAGAAGAAATTACAAAAAAGCAAAGGTTTCTATCAGATTAAAATTATCAGATATATTAATAATTTTATAATACATTATTTTCAACTGGGAAGTACTTGTTACTTATTTAATTTATAAAGAGACAAGTTATTTTAAAAATGATGGTTTCAAATTCAAGAGTTGGCTCATAAGCAAATACCGAGATGCTAGTGTTGGGTAACTAGCTGGTGTGCCATTGCCAGCATTTCCCTCCTACTTAACTGAGTATCCCTGGGACATGTTGAAATTGCAGAGGTGTCTGATTCCCAGCCCCAGAGATGGGGATCTGTGGCATGCTGGCTCTCTGGGAATGCTGGGGTGTGCTCCAGCCAGGTGTAAGTGGTGCAGAGCAGCCTGCGGAAGCACCCCGAGCCTTGGCCTACGTGCAGCTTCTCATTGCCTTCTGGCAAAATACGTGTCCTTCCCCCACACTCTGCAACCTCCACCCCAAAACTCAGCCTTCTGTCGCTTGCATTTTTTTCCTCATGAGCATGTTGATGAACAGCTGACAGATTTCAGATTCGTACTTTCACAGTTTCACATTCACAGATGGCAATATTCTAGTATATTTAAAAAAAAGAAATTGGAGGTGGACACTTTATGAAAATTTGGCACCAAAATGTTATGCATTTTATTTAACATCTTCTGTATTATTTACAGGTGGAAGACTGGAGATCAGTTTAAAACCAGGGCCACAGTTAGGCTATACTGAAACTCTCAGGATCTGTTCGTTTTATGTTCTGCATCTGGTTAGAGCATTGCTGCATTTTACTATCACATGAAGCTCTCAGTATTCCCCCCAAATGGGATTTGGAGGTAAGATGCTATTATTTGGAGATAAGATGGTCTTAGGGGAGATCTTGTTACCATGTACCACTACTTGAAGGGTGGCTACCAAGAGAAAGGGTAGTCCCTTTGTACAAGGAGTCACATGGAAAAAACACGGGGAAATGAATGCAAGTTGCTCCTGGGCAAATTCTGATTGGAATCCAGAGAAAGGTTGTTCACAATGAGAACAATTAAACATTGGAATAGTCTCCCAAGGGAAGTGGTAGGTTCCCCTACATTGAACAGTTTTTAGACCCAGCTTGACAGGGTGCTGGGCCATCTCCTTTAAACAGTATTTTTACCTTGAAAGGTTGGACTAGATGAGATCCTTGAGATCCCTTCCAGCCTGGTAGTCTATGATTCTATGATCCTGATTAAACCGGCCAAAGGAAGGGAATCAGATCTCGTATTCATCTCTATGGCCTTTGCCTTCANCTAGGGCAAGTCACAGACTTCTATTTTAAGTTAAATCTTCTCTCTATAGAGTGGTTGCGACTCCTGTAGGACTGTCAACATGAATTGTAATATGAAGAAAAAGATATTCATTGGGAAGTACTGAGACTGTAATAGATGGCTGTAATCCAGTTTTTTCTTGCAGAATGTTACAGGCACCCTTTCCTTAAAACACTGAAAACAGATGATTTCGTGTTGGCCTCCTCAGAGCAGCATAAGATAATGAGCTACCAAAAAATGAAAGTAGAAGTTATTTCCCTTGACCTTAAGACAGCCTATTTGCAAAAGCAGCAAGATCAAAGTTATTTAAGAAGCCTGGCCTTTGCAGTGAAACAATGCAAAACTCCATCAGTCTGAAGAATAGTAAACCATAGCCACGTTATCCTATTAGGCTGATGTTAAATATAGAATGGATTTTCAGTTTCTTACAGGGATTTCCTGGCTTTGTGACTAAATGCAGCACC
Source organism: Eurystomus gularis (assembly GCA_013400335.1). Lineage (NCBI taxonomy): Eukaryota > Metazoa > Chordata > Aves > Coraciiformes > Coraciidae > Eurystomus > Eurystomus gularis. Next base: position 57,103 of record VZZY01021991.1, read on the forward strand.
AGGGTTTTATGAAAATCTTATTTTCTTCATGCCTATGGATGCTGTTGGTACAATGCAGTGTTTGGCACTCTGAAGTCCTAAAACAATGCCAATTTTTAGTAGTACTTTTTGCATTTTGCCAGCTTGAAAAATCAGGTTTCTTTTGAACTGAAACACTAGGAAGAGGAGTAGAGGGCGCGCTGAAGGACATGATTTTCTGGAACTCTTATGGAATCTGCTGCATGTAACTAACCACACCAAAACAAAAATACACAGCTTTTCCATCTCAGTGTCTCCAACCTGACTGTAATTTTTCAAGTTCTGAAACTCCTCTTCTTAATTTTGGTTGGAAATCATGGCAACAAAGTTGATTGTTGCTGCTGTTTATAGGCTCTACTTAACCCTTGATAAATTTGCGCAAATGCCCAATGCGTCATGCTGCTGCTGGAAGATCCAACCTCCCCCAGCTCCCTGGTGCAGGGGAGAGAAGAAGGTAATTGTCATCTCCATAGCCAACTCACTCTATCAGGGTGTGCAGCAGCACCTCTGTTCTGTCCATTCCTGGTGCCTACTCCAAGCAAGCTGCTTGAGTATCTCCAAAGGTAATGAAGATCAATCATGCATGTCCAGAAACTGATTTTACCCATATCTTAGATACCTCTTTCAACAGGAGTCATCTCCATGAGTTCCTATCAACAGAAAAATTAGCCAGATCTGTCTGCCTCCTGGCATGGGGACAGAGGCTCAGAGTTGAGGCAACATGCCCCTGCTCCAGTGCCTGCCCCTCTCAGTGCTTTGCTTGCTCTCACTGATATGCAGTACCAAAACTACCTGATGAACATTTCCTCTCCACTGCTCCAGAAATAGTTTCTTTTTCAGCACTTCTGTTCTCAGAAGAGAAAGGGAACGTGCAATCAGAGCCTTCCCAGGAGGTAGCTCATGCTCAGGTGTGTGTGGGGCTGACATGTCCCCACACTGACTCCAAAGCTCTTTTTAAAAAATAAAAAAAAATCTCAGACTGAAACCATTGTATCATGTGAGCTCCATGTGGGCTTCAATTTCTAAGAGCATTTGGCTATCTGAGAAGCTTTAAGCAGAGTTCATGTTACTCATCTGGGTTTTTTTTCCCTTCTGCAGTCTCCTGAGCCACCTATGTAGATTATTCCCTTGTTTTCTTTGCACATGCCTCCACTGCTTTCTGCCTTCTGCACCTTCCTAGCTTCAACTCTGCCCATCCTGTATTCAAGATCTACCCACATGCGTTGTATGCATGTCTCGTCATTACAGTGCATCTGTAGCCTGCATGAGAACTGCTGGGAAGGGAAAAGGTAAGTGAATCGGGACCTTAATCACAAGGGTAGAGGAGCACAGGACTGAGTCTCCTTATGAAACTGGCTAAAACTTGTTGGAGATGTCATCTTCTGCAGTTAGGTCCAGCCCAGCCTGGGTTGTATTGGCAATTCTCTGCAGCTACTTTTGTATGGCCACCATAGTTGGGAACATTAAATTTTGGCACCTCAGAGTGCTGTCTGGAAGCAGCACAGCTGTCAATAAAGAGCAGTTTGCAACTGGAATATGGCCAGTGCCAGGGACACTGCAGAGGGACATGCCAAAAAACAGACAGAGTTGATTGTTTAGCAACCAAATTCCAAAATTAGATTTTCCAACCACGTATTCACTGAACTTTTGATTTACTAATCAATATAATAGTACTGAGCAGATTGATTGGAGTGCTGAATATATAATGATTTTTAAAAAAAGATAACAAATACTGACATGGTTCTTTTGTGCCTTTTTTTAAGGCTTACTGTAATACCGAATTTCCCCCCAGACTCAAAGATAAATACAATGAAAATAGGTGCATTAGCTAAATTAATGTCAGGCAATAAACATCCCTCAAAGGTAACTATGATAATTTCTTTAAGAAAACTTTTTATTTTCTAGTCCTAGACAAAAGCTGTTCGTTAAGTTTTGTTCGTAGCCCTCAGTACCCTTCAAATAGGGCATAATATCTAGAATTCTACTGTCCTTATTACCAGGAAGCCTGTTTCACTTACCTGTATTCTAATCTTAAGGCTGGTAAAACATATCTTAAACTGGTAAGATTTTTATTCAGTTATTCCTACATTGCCTGTTGTCTATCTGAAAATACTAGACAAACCGTTGTTGTGCTGGTTCAGCCATCATCATTTTATGCTGCCATCAGTTGCCTGATCATGCAGGCCAACACTGAACTCAGCAACAGCCCCTTCGAAGTCTTCTTTCAGACAGTCCTGCCATAGGTTCCTGTGGGTCCAGCTTCTTTGCTGCCCACTGTGGTGCCAACAGAGGCATTCTGCCTCTGGAATATGGAGCCAACAGGGAAACCAAAACATTCTACTAGACTATGACTCATCCACAGGTCAACTCCAACTTGGGGCTCACTACTCAGGCCCCAGCACTTCAACTGTGTTATATGCCTCCCCAAATTTTCAGATTATATTTTTTGTAATGGCTGGCAGAACAGGCAGACATATGTTTAGCAACAGAGATGCTCCAGATTAATGGTCTGTACTTCACAGCAGATCCTGGGGGTGATCTGTGGAGCTGGCTTTGCCTCAGTGGGGCTGTTGCTGTCTAAGAGAAAGGAAGGGCCTGGAACTGCAGCTGTCACAGTCCCCATGAAGGTTTCAGCACAGAGCTGAGAGGTGCCAGCATCTGCCTGTGGCCAGCATTGGGATTTAATTCCCTGCCTCCCTAAAAAGCCCATCCCAGCCCACTGAGCAGAATGGATGTCTTCTGCCAAGCACAGCTCTGGTGTTACACCAGCATTGCCAACAGCATTGCCAACGCTCTTTTGGGTCCTGAATCTAATTTAATGCCTGCAGCTGGGTGCCTTGTTTGGGACCCAGCATCAGCACATGGGGCAAGTGTAACAGCATTGAAACCTCCACACTAAACTCTTCAGTCCCTGACAGAAGTCTTAGCAGTTCAGGTGGAACATATTGTCTGCCCAAGAAACAGTGTTATTTGACAGCCACAATGCTGCTGCAGCATGTGTCCGTGTCCTCTTGTCCTGAGTATTTAATGAGGTGGTTTTCTTCTGTGGGATGGGCTTCACTCGCAGAGCTGCTGGCAGGGAGGCAGAGCTGTGTGTTGAGAGCCAAACCCACCGTGGCCCTCTCCCCTTTCCCCTGTGCCTCCACAGCTTCTCAGAATAGTCACGCGATCACAATACTGTTTGAATAATACCACATCTTGGAGTTTTACAATATCATGTGCTTGCTATAAACTGTAAATTGTACTGTGTGGCACAAGGCAGTGGGAGGCAGGGGATCTTCTCCAAATCTCTCCACAGGAGTACACTTTGGGAGCTCAGCTGTAAGTGATGGCTTCTTTCAGAGACAGAGACGGAGTTCATGGTTTTGCCCATTGGGTACGTGGCTGGATTTGGAGGGTCATACAGGTCCAGGTGGGCCTGAGAGTGGGACAGATGTGCACTGGATGGTCCCTGTGTCCATGTGCTGGCCTGCCAGCAACAAGATCCAAGCGATCTGTTGGATGTGGACCATGTTGTGAGGGCTAGAGATAGTATATCCCAAATCTATCTCGGTGGCCAAATTCTGCTGGTCCTCATCTGTTGGGGCTCTGGGTGCAGGCAGGAGGTGACTGAGTTGTGCTGCACAAGGAAAAAGGCAGCTGCAGATGTTGCAGGTCAGTGGGGAGAGCTGCTTCCAGGGTCTGAGCACAAGTATGGGACAGCCCTCTGTGCATCCCTTGGAAAATGAGAAACCACTTTGCATTTCTAGTGCTAATGAGGTTCTTTCTTCCTTCCCTGATACTCTATGTAATGCAGTGTCACTGTAAAGGTGACATCAAGCACATTTGTCATCACAACCAGCCCAAAACAATGTGGTCAAGCATAAAGCAAGGTTTGTTAAATGGCTCCATGGGCCAGGCATGAACTCTAGTTTCCTAGAGATGCAGCCATAATTACACATTTTGAACAAGGAATTGTACTGGTTTTGTCTGGGATAATTTTCTTCTTTGTCTTCTTCTTCCTCCTCTTCTTCTTCTTCTTCTTCTTCTTCGGAAGGAAGGAAGGAAGGAAGGAAGGAAGGAAAAGAAAGTAAGTTAGTTTTCACCAGTCTTGGTTCCAGTGTCGGTCCAGCCATCCTAGATGTCCAGTTCCGGGGAGTGCCTCCTGGGGCTCCAATTCATGCCTTCATATAGGCAGCCTTGCTCCTCCTCTAGGCAAGCATTTGGACCCTTATGTTAACTAGATGTCATGCCCAGTTTTTGCTTCCAGAATCTTCTTGGAAATTGGTTGGTGGGATGGCATAGTGAAAACAATTGTCTCTCCCCCACTGGCTCCTTGCAGAGTTGCTCAAGACAAGGAAACCCAACCCCCCCCCCCATCTTCCTGCTCCTGCAAGCCCAGGGTCACTGCAGAAATCATCCCCCAGATTCTACCCCTACCAGACTTCTTTAGTGAATGCGTCAGACATCAACTCTAATTCCACTGGACCGTCACACTTGTTTTTCTTTTCTTTTTTCTGTTTTTCATTTTACTTATAAAACTGTCTTTATCTCAAACCATGAGTTTTTTCACTTTTATATATTCTCCCAGAACCTGCTTTATGTTGTGTTTAAGGTCATAATAGGGCTTGGTTTTTTGCTTGGGTGGTTTTGCCTCCAATTAGTCAAGCTTAAATATCCGTTTTAGCTTCTACCTAGGAAGTTCCTTTTTTCCAACACTATTTTCTTTTTCAAGACCAAATTGAGGCAGTTTCAAGGAGACATCAAATGTATAGCAGCTAATGTTGAAATGCGAGTGCCAGCTCACAGTTTCACAGCTGCATGTGGTCTTTGGCCTCATCAGGATTATAAGGCCACCAGTGTTTCTGAGTTAATTTTACATAATTTCAAATGGATTTCTGTTAAAAAGCGTACTAAAATAATACAAGTGACCACGTCCCCCTCTAAGGATTCAAACAAAAAACAAAAGAGATATTATCTTCTTTCTTTGGCACTGTGGGTCTCTGGTAATGAGTTTTATGGACAACAGACTTATTATCATATGTGCAAACGAGGATGCCAGGAGCTCTCCCTCCTACCAGCATTTGGCTTCATGTTTCTTCTGCCTCAGAAGTCCTGGCTTCCCAAAGAAAGGTGGTTCCTGGCTATACTGGGGTTTTGAGCATGAGTGCACTAGTGTGCATCCCAATAACACTGTGTCGTCCCCTTGCCAAAATGGAATTTTGTCTTTCTCACCAGACAATTCAGCAAGTAGTGCTTGTGAGTGTGAGTGTAGTGAGCAACATGTATACAAATAGACTTCACATTTCAGAGCTTAGCAATGAACTTTTAGAGCTATCGGGGCTAGTGTGTTGTGCCAGGGGTTTCCATCACATCGTACACAGCTGCCTGGAAAGCACAGGGAAACCACAACCCCACCTGGCAGCTGGCACCCCTGAATCAGACCGCTCAGTGCCCCAGGCCAGTGAAGCCATGGCAGGAGACATCCTTTCCCTCTGGGGAAAGGCCGTTACAGTTCAGGACATGCTCTCTCAACACGTTAGTTCTTGAGAGGCATCCCCACAGACTCCATTCCCTTGACATATGGGCACTTCACGTCTTGCCACCAGATTTAATTCAGACAAACTCACTCCACCTTCGGAAGGTCTCTACTGTGGACTTGTATTACAACTGAATTTACCAGTACTTCCTTTTTTTCTGGAGAAAAGGGAACAGGGATGAAGAAAAGCTGTACTTGCAATGCAGCACTGTGTAACTTTGGAATACTGTTTAATATAACTGTTGGCCAAAGATTATGTTGACAAGGAAATCCCAGAAAAAAAAATAAAAATTGAGGAAGCAAAATTCATGTAAATTAATAGATGCCCATTACTGCACTTCTTTAGTTTTTGTCTCCTGAGATTTCAATTTCAGAAACAATATATACAATTAAACTACAATAATAACAGCTCATTGTAGTTTAAAATAGTATTTATCATAGTTTAAAATAGTATTTATTGGAGTTTAAATGATCATCCCAAGTGACTGATTGTATTTTTGTCATCTTAGTCACACTGAGGTTTTTTTTTTTTCCCATCTAAATAAAAACTAGAAAAAGGATTCAGTTTTACTTTCTTTTAATATTTGACACTATCAAAGTGTATGTCTTCCTGTTGTGGAGTACAGAGACTGCTATACACTGAAGAGATACAGACTTCACCAACACTAATTTTTAACTGCTGGCATATAAAAAAGTGATAACATAATGCATCACGGGGCAATAGAAAAGAGGCTATGGCAGCAACTGTGTTGTGTGGGTGGTGTCCAGAGTTAAGAGTTCTTAACCTTTTTGCTTTCCTCCTTAATGAATCAAACACTTAGTGAAAGCTATTATAAGGTGGTATTAACGTGAATTCTTTTTAACAAGCTATAATGGCAAGCTGAAAGTAGTACATTGCATAGAAAGTCTTTGTCAAACTTCCATTTCAAGTTATTTTCAGATGGTGTATGTATTAGCCCTTTCCATTAAGACTGCGCTCACCTGACATTCATATCACTAAACACTTGCTGAATCTGCTTTAGCTTTTGGGTAAGCTGTTTCCAACAGGGTAGCTTTGACTCATTGACCGGGACATGTGCACTGTTCTGAAGAGGAACAGTGCATTGCCCCATACGTTGGTCCTGTTTTAACCATGAAGAGGTCAACGTGCTCCTGCTTGTCACACTGACTCTCTGCACAAGCAGAATCTGAGCAGGCAATGAGTGCTGCAGAGAGATGAGCTTTTCTGCTGCAAATGCATGACATACGCAAACATTTTCACAAAAAAACCACCCAGTAGTCATTAAAATATTCAAACAACTCTAACTGGTATAAACACTGTTCAAACACTCTCAAGTGACATGAATACTGAACGTCTCACGAGTTCTTCTATTCACATCATAGCCAACCTTTTTTTAGGGAAGATATTTCTTCCTGCTGTGTAGGAATAGGAGCACAGTTTCAACATAAGAAATTGAAATTTGCTGAAGAAGGCAATATAAGCACTACTAGAGCATACAATGTTTGTCCACCACACAGTGACAGGAGGAATGAAAGATGAGGGAGGTGCTTGGCAGGACTGAGCAAAGAGCCCAGATCAGCTATATGAGGGGCTGCTCTACAGTCAGGAAATTAGGGAGCAATGCCAACAAACCTGCCTATGTATTCTGGGGAAAAAAGAAAAATAAATACTCAAATCCTCCACCTATGAAAAGGGTAAGAAAGATTTGCTTTTCTGTTGACCTTGCCCAAGCCTCAGTGCAGCTTGCTCTCAGAGCTTTATAAACAATATCTCATGCAAATTAGTTACATCAAGAGCTCATTTACAGTTTGGCAAAAAGAAAACCTAGTGGCTCATGGCAAGTGTAGAGAGCTGACCCTGGCCCACGAACCACAAAACTTGAGGACCAGTATAACATACATAAGATCAAGGTCCACTCAGTGTCCCTGCCTTTGACATGGGGTTCCCATGATTCTAACTGCAGATGTGAGAACACCCAGATTGGTGCCATCATACTCATGGTCAGAGCAAAGCTGAATTGCAGGAGAAGGGACAACTAAGAAACAAAGAGGATGGGTACAAGGACAATAACCCTTCCTCAGTTTGTGCTTTTATGTCTTACTCTGCCTCTCAGCATGGAGAATTTATACAAATGTAACTCTCTTGGCCACCAGAAGAAGAGTGTAAATGACTTTGAGAGAATCAGTCAGACTGAGGGGCTGTGAATGGTGCATATTTCTTTACATGCAGCCTTTGTGCTTCTGCCCATGTTTCACATATTCCTCACCAGCAGCAAGGTAAATTTAGAAACGTGACTTTTCCAGAAAACTCTCACAGAAGTGCACACTGGCTTGCAGGTTGGCCTCAAGCACATTTTTGTTCTTTACCTCAAAACAGCATCAAACTGGCAGCTGCTTTCATGTTTTCAAACCTGATTGGCCCATTGAAATTTTCTTTTGAAATTGTAGAGATATGAAGCGCACTAATGCAAGATGAAGTAAATATCTAGTACTTATAATAGAAGACTGAAGCTGAAGATTAAGTAAAACAGAGTTGCAGAAAAAAGCTTTAGTGAATGCTGTCATGTGCAGACATCAGAAGCCTCCAGTTAATATACAGTGTGCCAAGAGCAGGCATCTTTGGAGTATGAATGTATCTTTGTGTAGAGTGGGAAAAAAACAGCAAAGATGCAAGAGAAAAATAACATGCTGAGTCTCAAAGTTTTACTGTAAGCCACTCATCCAAAGTCTGCCCCTAAAAAGATTAATGTCTTAGAAAGGTAACTATGAAAGTAAATCTAGATTATCTGTCCAGCTCTGAAAGTGAAAAACAGTACAGGAGTAAATGAAAAGCTAATAATTCAGGACTAAATATCCAGGTTTAAAGTTTAACCTTTCTTACTGCTTTTGAGGATATAAAGAGATATAGAAATTTATTTCCTGGAAGAAAAAATGATATATATATATATATTATGTATTTTAAGCCTATAGATGAAATCTTAGGCATACTAAAGATGTCCTTTCATAGACACTATTGGTGAAAATATGCTGCTAACTTCAGAAAGTGCAGTTAGTTAGAGGAAACTTATCTGAAAATTAAATTATTTGAACAGAATTAGTCCTGTTCTAATTCAAACCAGGACAATGCTGGACCAAATTCTTATTCTCCTCTTCCTCTACAGTTGCTCCTACTCCAAAAATGTTCGTATTGACAGCATTTGGGAATACTAACAAAATAAAACGGATCTGAATGTGACTTATTGTCAGTGTGGAGTCCATGGGGTCTGTGAGTGGTCCATGTTTCATCTGTGTGTGGTTATCTGTGATGTGTTACAACAATCACATCCTTCACTGGACTAGCATTTCTGGAACAAAAATTACTATGTGTGAATTAAAAGTTCCTTTTTCTACAGTCATGTGCATCCACAATTTTGCATTTTGCTTCAAAGGCCAGCATAGTATATATTCACTATCCTAAAACCTGCTTGTTTTTATTGTGATGATTGAAATAGTGCACTGAATTCATATCATAGTCTGCACAAAAATGAGTTTCACTCAAATTAAACTGACATGCCAGTAAGATTCGATGCCAGAAATGTTTGTTTAAAGCAAATCCAAAAAAACCTTTTATGGGTATGACTCTAATAAATGCATTAGAGTATAAGTGATGACTCATAAAATATTTGACAGCATACATCCAGATCTATAAAGGAGAATCTGCTAGTTTTTAAAAAATATATCTAAGCAAGAAGTATTTTTTTGTTGCACCAGGTTAAACAAACCAATGCCTGTTTTGCTCCAGGCAGCAAGTTTTTCTCTTTTCTGTACCACCAATATGGGCTGTTTCACTTGACTTGTCTTGTATTTTGGCACATATGACAAACCTTCAGATTTTTCATAACACCACAGTTCATCTGAGGTTAATCTAAAATGTCTCTGCTTCCCCGCTGAAATTTTTCAATCCCTGAATGACCCTCAAAAAGCCCTTTAAATGCATTTTTCTGTAAGCATGTAGGAATGTTGCACCATTCTGTTTCTAGAAAAAAAAAAAAAATTAAAAATTTCCACTACTGAGAGCTTTGCCTCTCACTGATGCAAGGCACTGAGAACATGCCCAAGGTAGCATTTAATGGGGTCCCTATTGCTTTAATCTACTTCTGCCAGGCCTCATTTTTAGCTGCACTAACTTTTTGTCTGAGCTCTGGCACACTTTTCATCAGACAGAATCTTGTACTAGTCCTTGCTGGCTACAGCTGAAGTACGGGTGTCTGTGACCACAGAGCTCCTCATGGCCTTCCCATTCACACTTAGCTGGAGGTGTAGGATTTGGTCCCACCCATTGAAAGCGGCAATGCTTTGGTCATTTCCTGGTAATACTTGTTTCCTAGAAAGTGCCTCAACATTTTTAATATGATAAGCAAAGGCCCTCATTATCTGTATGTTTAAGTATCTGGGAGAATGCTGATCTCTGGTTCTGTTCATAGCATTGTGAAAGTTGCCCAGCTCTCCATGGAGATCTTAGATTATAGCTACAAAGCATGTTGGTGTTAAAGGGTCTACCTGGCACTCACAAGATCCAATAAAATTGGTCAGCATGGGTTGATTTTCTTGTTCAGGGGACAGGCATAGTGAGGTTACATTTCCTCCAGCACCTGATATAATTTTTACAGCCTCTTACTCTCATTTTTTGTGCCATCATCATTGTCTTCTGTTGTCATAAAACTTCAGGACTCCTTCAGATTCTTGAGCTCTTGCTTGGATTTTCATCCCAAGTCCACCAAAAACCTGTGCCTAGTAATTGCTTTTCTGCTGATGACCTGGGCCAGAAGATCAGCCCCCAAAGCCTCAGTTCTAATTTAGAGTCTTTGACATCCTTACTCACCTGGGCAACACTTACTCTGCTGAAGGCATCAGAGACTTTAATCTTTTAGGGCCATTTTAACCTCTATATTTTTCTGCTAAGTATTTTGACTTTGTCCACAGCAACAACCTTTGTCGTTCATCAGATACTCACAGCCAAGGCATTTGGAAGTTGTGTGCTTCATCCTTTATCTCGAAATTTTGGCATGTCCATCGTGTAATTAGCTCCGACTTGAGGCAAATGGTTCCTGAGACTGAATGCATAAGTCCTTTACTTAGTGCATGTTTCTGCCAGAAATGCTTGGTCATGATTGCAGGCCATCCAGATGAATGTCAGGGCTAATATCTAAAATCTTCATTCTGAGAAATGATCCCTTTCCAGCAGAGTAGTTAGGCACATGTGAATGTATGCACTTATGCAAGACTCATTGATTTTAGATACACTTAAAATGTTACTTTAAGTGTTTTAGTGAATCACCATTATGATCAAAATCTAGACTACAAAATATTGCCCTTTGAGCAGATAAAGATCTTGTAAGATATTCCTGTGACATACTGCTTAAAGATTGCTTCCTTTTCTAATTCTTTAGTAAGGTGACTCAGCTCCTTATAATCATTCAAAAAAAACTACTGGAAATGTTTAATCAGTTCAGGAAAATTCTGGCAGCTTCAAACTGAATCTGTCTTTCAAGGGCGACTGTCACTTCTGCTTACTAATAATCAGACAGAAAAAAAAAAAAAAGCCAAGCATAAATTAACCTGGAAATAGCAGCATTAAATGTTTAATGGCTCTGGAGACTGCACATCTTTGGGTTATTTATTAACATATTTATTTGTACTGTTTTGTCCAACAAGATTTTTTCCTTGGGAAGTCTCATACCTTTATATGTGAATTATAAAACCCATTTCTCTGGAAGTTCCGTACCCTTTTCTGGTTTCACCTTTAGCTCAGAAGGACTCAAGTACTCCCCTGACTTACCTCCTCCACTGTTAGCACTTACATCCAACATCCAGAACCTCCATGCCACTGCTTAGTGGTGCCTAACCCCAAAGGGGTCTAATTTTCCAGCACCAGGAGTAAATTCTCACAGCTGTCTGCACAGCTGCCTTGGGCATGCCAACTGCTTTCCCTGTCTTGGGTGGATCAGCAGCTGTGAGGTTGCAGCCCTTCCCCAATTTTGCAACAATGGCTTCATGTGTTCTGATTGGGGATGGAGGTACGGTTGTCAAATCCTGAGGACAATAAGATGCCTCTGGGCACGTGGAAGTGGGTCACCCATGTCCTTGAGCCACCATCCCCTCAGCCTTTCCTGAGCTTCCTTGTCCTCAAATTATGCTCTCCAAAGCAAAGCCTTACAAACTCCATATACTTTGATCTTAAACACTTGATATGGGTGTAGCATAGAGAAAAGCTGGTAAGGTAATATTTTAGAAACCACATTAATGAAATATTTACAAACTACAATATAATTCTTTAGAATATCATAGAGCTATTTCACACAAATGGAACATTGGTAAATTTTTAAAACACTCAGACCACTCTGAGCTACAAATTTAATAGGAACACCTGAGGGACAGCTGGCTTTCATGAACTGAAATCCAGCTTGGAGAAAAGGAGTGATCAGCAGGCTGACCTATTTTGGGGAATGACTGGCTGGCACAAGGGATTCACAGGCGTGGAGAGCATGTAACTCACAGACAGGCATAAGGGAAACTCATAGGGTCTCAGGCTTGCTGCTGTGATCACTGATCCATCTCTTTACTTATAAACTTCATTTTTACAGCAGCTAAGAGCTGTTACTGTGCTTTCTCCAGCTTGTACAGAGGGCCCTTCTGAATTAAACTCTGCTTGTGGAATACAGCCTCTTAAAATTTACTCTTTCTCCAGCATTTATAAAATATCTGTTGGCCAAAACCTGCTCTCCGGTATATCCCTTCTTAATCCACCGTGGTAAACACTTTGTCAGTTTACCAATAGCATTTGCTCTTTCTTTCCTCCCTTCTCAGTTTGACTTCTTATCTGTTCATGATGCCTTGCCTCAGGTGAGATCTTGGCTTAGGTTATTCAGACTAGGACTTGGTCCTGGGAGTTGTCTTTCCTGTAGGCAGATACAACCTGGCTGCCATTCAGTGGGCTCACCTATGTAGAAAGCGATACATGCATCTTGTTTGCAGGAGGAGGCTCTTAGTGTGCGCACTACTGTTCTCTCTTTTAGCCTTGCAGGATGCTTTGTGACACCCAGGCTTATACTGCGGAGGTGGCAACATAGGTCATTAGAAGTGGAGATGTGGACTAATGCACAGGAAGTCAGAGTACTTGAATTGTCTTCCCAGGATTGCTACTGACTTGCTGGGAGATGTTAGACTCAGCCTGCTCCCCAGTTCATATAGCTGCATTAATATTGTAATATGCACTGAGATCTCTTTTAAAGTGATTTTTATGAATGTCAGAATGATGATTATTTGGCTCAGCCACATTCTTCTGGAATGCTTGCTCACATGAAAGATTTTTTTCCTTTTCAGAGGTTTGAAAGATAATTTGGCTAGATTGTTCCTTTCAAGTAAAGCAATCTCATATTTGCCATGGTTGGATGCGAAGTTGTTCAGTAGTTATCATTGCATTACTAGCTTGCCATTCATATTCTCAAAGAACTTCAAAAGGAATGCTTTGATGTGCTTATGGACTTCTTCCAGCTGGTGCATATAACACATAGTGTCTGTGCCTTTGTACCAAATTGTAACTTGACTTGTGGGATTTTTAATAGTTCACTGACTGCCTGAGAATGTATACTGAGGGGTGCCTTTTGAACAACATGCAGGAGCTGGATAACAAAATGACAGTCATAAATGGAATATTTACATTGACAGCAAGATACCCTGTGCTCCTATAAAGAGCTATCTACTTCTGAAACCCACACTTCCCTATAGCTCTGTAGATTTCTGCAAAGGGAAATGACAGTGTGTGGCATCTGAGTTGCTTCTGGCTTCATTTTTCCCTGTTTCTCAGCTTCCCAAAGAGGCTTGTTGAAATCCCAGTGATCAGCATGTGGATTTGAGCTCAATGTCCCACTGGCTCTGCATGTCCAGTGGCCCAGTCGTTATCCTCACCAGGCGGTGACAGGGTTATTAAAACTCCTCTCCATGGGAGCGAGGGGGTAGTGCTGGGAAGGGACTCAAAGAGTTTTAGGAACAGTTTTGCCTGGTGAGAAAGCTTAACTTTCCAGCCAAAACTGCCTGATGCTGGCTTATTAGATGAAAGACTCTTGAGGACTGGCATTAGCTTGAGCTAGTATGACACTTGCTGTGTCCTCATGAGACGGTGCTCTGCCGTCTGAAAGAGAGATGTAGGTAAGGTGCTGCTGATGCCCTGCATCTGTCTTGGTGTTGGATATGGAGTGATCAGATTTGGGACACTCTGGCATCAATGCAGGACCCCTCACCTGTGGATTTGGCCCATTATCCCATGGCTGTTGGGTAACCTAAGGCTAAATGCTAACATGTGAGCAGCAAACGGTTGAGTCACTGCTCCATCAGTCCTGCACTGCAGTCAGGCACAAGGTACCACCACTACAGCTCAGCACACAGATGGGATTAGGTCGTAGAACTTGTGGCTAACTGCTAGACTTTAATCTTTATTTTGAACCTGGGCCCAGAGGATCTACAAAATGTCCTGACATGTTGGGATCAAGACCAAAGCTGATAACTGCCAAGTGACAACTGGTGCTTTCTCGATCACAGAGGTAAATTTTGTCTGTCATAGAGATGGACCTTACTTGATGGCTGAGCCAAGACTGTGAAACTAATTGTGCAGGAACTCAGGACCATCACTAACATAGTGATCACATACTCTCCTACATGGAAAGAGCCATTGTTTTGACTGGCTCAAATACAAATATTTTAAAAGAAAACCTACATCAGAGCAAAATAAATAAAAACCCTATCAAAACTGAATGTTCCACATGATCCAGACTTCTACCTCTGGGCAAAGCTGTGAAGCTAAACAGTGTGTGACTGATTTTTAAGTCTGTGGCTTAATGCATTATGGGTCTGTTGCTCAAATGTTATGGTGATGAGCATGTTATAAGAGCTGACACAGAATAGAATGAGTATGAAAAAATTCAGACATCATGTTGAATTTGTGATTCAGATTGAAGTACATTAATAATAAATTGAACACATGTATTATATATGGAGGTTCCTATTGAAACATTTCTTGAGGGCAGCTAAATTTTAGTGCCATAGCAGAATGAGAATAGTTTCAGAGGAAATGTAGATTACTGTCATTTCTCTTCTAAATTCTGTTGACCAATAATTATGAACAATGACAGGGCTCACACAGGGTATATCACAGGAAACTCAACCTAGTGTTAAACACTATATTCCCAGCTCTGGCTACAGAGTCAAATCTTACCAATCTCTTTGGTGAAGGAAGAATAAAAAATATGCAGTAGGTTACAGGTCCAAAAATCACAAGGAGTATATCCAATGATTGTAAAGGAAAATCTATTGATGCTGGAATTAAAGACCTCTAACTGAAGCCATATTACTCCCAGGAACCCAACCCACCTATCTTATAAAACATTCATGAAATAGTGGAAGCTTTCTGGATACTCATTTATGAGCTTAAGGATGATGGGTTGCAAGTCATATCCAGAGGGGTTTTGCAAAATTCGTTTCTTCTGCATGGGAAAGCAGGGAGAGGTTGACCAAGGGCATGGTCACCACAGCACATGCCCTGATCCACTCGGTCCCTTCACCTCTCCCTCCTCCATACAACCCCTTTCCTGTTACAGAGTGACAGATGTAGTTTTAATGTGCTCTGTCTGTCTCCTCAAAATAACAGAATTGGTGGCAGGGGACATCCGGTACTCAAGAGGAAGAGGGAAGATTTGCTTGTGCTGGAGGGCAAGTGCTGCTAGCTTCTTGGCTAACTTTAAAATCTCCTTCTGAGCACAAAATATCTTTGCTCCTCCCCAGACCTTGAAATTCAACTCAGGAGCAAATCAAGTGGCCCTTGGGGTTCTGGGTAGCAGAGTTGCCTCTTCCAGAGATAAAGTTGCTTGCTTCCCCTGTGAAAGGTGTAGTAGAGGTCTCTCCTGATGAGAGACAAGAGCAACTTTGTACTGCCATTCAGTACTGAACTCAAACTCTGGTCCTTCTCTTTCCACACATGGACTTTTCTGTTGAGAGAGTGATTGAGGACAGCCAAGCATTGCGTTTGACCTTGAACATTTCTTCTGCCAAGTATGAATAATTCATGCCGGAAGGACACGCCTTTCATGCTTCCTACTTGGGCCACGTTGGTGGATTTGGGCCCTTAGAAATTACGGACATACCTCTCCACTGTTCAGTGCCTTTCTACTTCCCTAAACTAGAGCAAAGAGGAGCAAAATCCAAGGGAAGGAGAGCTCCCTAACATTCAGAGTATTCCTTGAGGTACCAAGCTTAGGGAGCATCACAAGCCTCAAATAGAACCTTCTCATTCCACTATGGGTCTCCCTCCCTCAGCTACTGCCGTTGTTATGAGAATGTTGCCTCCTCTTTCTTGGAGACTTCAACCCTGTCTTAGTGCTGTTGGCTATCTCCACCCTAGGGCTTTCACTTCAGAGCTAAGAAGGCTAAGCAGGTAAGATGTTTTCCCAATTATAAGGTCAATTTTTGTTTTCAGAATTGCTAGTCATATGCAAAGTTGGATGCAGGAGGAGAGGCAGGATGATGCCTCCTCCTCTTCTTTGATATTCTTTCTAGCTGGAGCTTTGATCTGCCTTTGCTCTTGCTTGGATTCTGGTATTGATTACATGACGCTTGTGTCCAATCTCTCTCTCTTGAACCTGTGATGACTAAAACACTTCATGTGTATTTGCCTTTTTTTTTTTTTTTTTTAAGTGAAAGAAGTGATCCTGATGTAATCTCGGGATTCAGAATCAGAGATCAAGGACTTGAGCGTGAGTCCTGTATTTTCAGATGTGCAGTATGTATGCCAATAACACACCCTGCTTTCATGGTCTTCTAACAGGTCTAATAGCTTCAAAGGTTAATAACCTTTGGAAAAAATACTTGAAGGAGCTTGAAATTTCTTTCAAAATAAAGCAGCCATATTTGACTGTTACCTGGCAGAGCAGGAGAATAAATTAAACAAAGTCCAAGTACATGGCTCAGTAAAGATAACAGAGCAGTGAGAGTTAGGCAAGGAAGAAGACAGCTGGGTTTCTCATGGCATTTACATACGAGTGGGGTGCCAGGACCCCTCTGCTAGTTGGTTCAGAGCTAGTCAGCAGTTAGTGGAGCCTAAGGAAGGATTCAGTTCTCTCCAAAGGAAACTAAGGGCATGATGTCATTTACAATGCCTTTGAGGACCTTAGACACCTCCACAAGGCTGTCAGATACACCACAGCATCTACAGGGGACCTCAGGACCTCCTGTAGTGGCTGCTGGACATAAGGTGGATACCCAAGGGCATCTCAGATGACACTGGAAGGCTAAGTTGAAGTAGTTAAATCCATCTGAAAAGGTGTCCTGAAGCCTAGGCTCCACTGACTCTTTTCTTCACTGGCTGTATTGGGAGCTAAGGCACTCAGCTTACATGTAGACACCTACATTTATGTGTCTGAACCTGAATCTTGCCAGAAAAGCCTGACTAGGAAGGGGAGAGCATTTGTCCTTATCCAAAAGGCTGCCTATAACCTAAAATATGCACCAGAACTTACAGTGTTAATAGAAAAAAAAATGCCATTTTGCTGGAGGTGCACTGTGCTACCAGTGCCAGGGCAGAGCTGGGGGCAGATGGTACTCTGGGTGTATGCTTTTAATCAAGCTTCTGCCTCCTCAGCTGGAAGTTACCGCTCTCAGCCTCAGTGATCCTCAGTGCCAGCTAGTTTTATCACACATGGCAATGGGCTGTGGGCCGAGTATGGACAGGTACAGTGTGTCAGGTGAGAGATGTGGATTTCCAGCCAAGGGGTAGTAATTTGTAACATTGTTAACTCTGTATTTGAGGTTTGGCTAACCAGATCTTGAACACTCAGGAAGCCTTGGCCAGCCTTGGGCTGCTCAGTTACACAGCCCAGGTAACTTATGCCTTAATTTTCTACGTCTGTAAAAATAGAGATATTGATCCAGGTCTCCATTTTATATTGCTTTAAGATGTTGTGAGGAAAACTTTCATGTAAAATTCAGGGGGAAAAAAAAGAGCTAATACCAGTTAGTGCTAGATCAAATGAAAGCTTACAAAAAACCTCAAAAAAATTGGTGAGCTACTATCTTGTGAGAGCATTGCCAGGAGTCCTCAGCTTCACTGTCTTCCAGATGTTAGCATGGGGACACCTTATATAATAGCATAAGTTCTGTAGCTATTTGATTTAGGAACACATAAAATAATGTTGTTTGAATTTCTTTACAAGTAGAAGAAATTGGACTTAAAATTGAGCTTCTTAGTAGATCTATATTTTATAATTTCACAACAAAACTACTGAGACCACTTAAAGAAGTGAAATCACAGAAAAACTTCATTTTTTTAATGCCTAGATGGGGAGCCCTCATTCATCTGGGTGCCATTAGGCAGAAGACAGACTGTAATGATAAACAGTTCAAGTTAAAATTTTATGTTGTGAAGGAATATCACACACGGTTTCTTTGGCAAGTCACAACAAGCCAGGGGGTTTCAAAAGAAAAATTATGGTATCTGGTTGGAAACAAATTAGCTGAACATTTCAAAGCTTATACCTTTCAAGATGGAATCATAACTATAAAATAAAACTAGCAAACTAGACTTAAACTTCTGAAGCACACAGGTTTTATTTTATAGCTGACAGCAACTATTGGTTTCCAAGCACACACCATAGAGAGCACCGTTGGAGAGCTCACAAACCATATGAAGAGCCATAGCTGATTCCTATGCATTTTGGTTACACTATTTAGGAACACAGAGGTGTAATGGATATATTAGTATTTCAGTAGGTTATTTTTTTCCATCAGGCTTATCGTTCCAGCGAAATTCCAATTGGGAGAATTTGTCCTCTTCTCTAAACTCCAGCTGTGTGCCCAATTTTCAGCTAGGTACTGTTATCCACAACTGGGAGCTGTTTCAGAGTGAAGAGAAGACAAACCACAGCCTGTCTGGGCTAAGGTTTCTATGATGAAGCACCCATGAGATATGAGCAAGCAGAGCCCAGTGATGGTCACTGAGCTAGCCAACTGTCCTGGCCAGAGGGCTCTTCTCTGCTTGGGTTTGCAGGGCTCGCTTCTCACAACCTCCTTCTTACTATAGAGATGGCACAGACAAAGATCACCACTTACACTTCTGTACTTACACTCTCTGTTGCATAGCAAACACCAATGACAGTCTGTTATCCAGCTGCTGACCTTTCTGCCAGCTTTGCTGAAGACATACATAAGCTGCAGCAATTTACCTGGGAGAGGAAATCCTGTTTTCTAGGGTGAAAAAAAACATTTGTGAGGGCTAAAGAGAAGGTGAGGATGGGGTTGGGGGTGTTTCTTGTATAGCTTATACTTGAAATCTGCTGAAAATTCACTGTGTTTGAGAATGCACTAAGTCTAGGTTGGCTCCAAAGTAAATCTTCGCTTTCATTACTCTTCAAGCATTCATCATGCTTATGAAGTTCCAGCAAATACGTCTATGACAAGAAGGAACATGACAGATTGGTTCTGCAGTTTACCAAATTTCAAGTCATGCTGTGAAATGATGCCTCTGCATTTTAAACCTATGTCAGACTGGGACAGATTTCTTATGGCTGAGTTATGGTTCTTGAAACATGGCAGTGTTGCAGAACTGTTCTGTATGACAGCATATGAGAGTATTTGCAATTCTTATTTTGAAATTTCTAACCCTAAATTTTTTATTACTTTTCATTTCACTGACATGAAAAGCTGATTGTTATAGTCAAGCATTCCTTTCACCTGTTTCCTTATTCCCTTAGTAAGTTTTGTTTAGCCTTTATCTAAAATCAAAATAATCATACTACATAGAAAATAATAGTGTTCACACAGCAATGAAGTTGAACCAATTATAGCCATTTTTCAGTTCCTATATTTTTAATGGCCTCTTAAGCTACATTTCATTACCATCTATTAGAAAAAGAGTTTCCCATTATTGAAGGACATGATTATACTCAATTTCAGAAAAATTTAACTGTGAGTTTCCAAAGGCCATAAATAAGTCCTTTTCAAAAAAACCAAAACCCCAAAACAAGTCACCAATCTTGAACATTCAAAAACAAGCAAGTAAACCAATCCATAATAATGAATTAAATAATACTAAAAGAACGAGAAACTGTAATGTCTACTCCACTTATACTTTCCTTAGAGGAAATGGAGAGAGATATGCACCTCCTGTGGACAATTCATGCAGACCCTGAGATAAGAGTCTAAGCTAAATGGGATGACCTCCTTTCAGATGTCATTTTCTTGCATTTAGAGAGCAGAAATTAGACCAGATGCCTGACTTTCAGATGGTGACAGTTAGGTGTCCAACCTTATCAACCATCATTACAGTTTACATTCATGGGAAACACTTCAAAACAGAGCCAACCACCGACTGCTTATGTCAGTGATGCTGAAGACATACAGATATTGGCCCAGAGTTTCTCATGCTCACTGTATGCAACTGTTTGATCCTATCATGGATGTCAACCTATCTGTATTTATGAGCTCTTCACGTCTTTCAGTGTCTTGTTTTTAACTCCTACAGGGAGTTTATTGAACCAAATGTCTCTTACCCTGCTGCACTGGGAAGTCAGTCTTACCAAGCTGACTGAAAATGACAATATAAATAACTAAGGAGGTATTAAATGTTTTGTAATAAACTTTTTCTAATCATATAGTCAATGACTGTTTGGAACAAGAAGTGAAAGACACCTTTGTGGTAGCAGAAGCAGATTTGTTGTCCAGTACTGAAGTGCAGCTTGGAGCAGTGAAATTGGTCAGCACAGGTTCAGATGCTAGAATTTCCACTGCTTCCTTTACCAGCATTCAGAGGTACAGATGTGTTTACTGTGATGTAGTTATGATCACATAGTACATCACATTGAACCGGAATCTTATTAGCTGGAAGACCATATATAACCACATTATTCTCAGAAATGAGCCACCTTCTGAATATTGTTTTCTATACTGTTAAGCAAGCTGATAATGAGCAGGTCAGCATCAGGACAAATAAACCTCATGCAAATCCTGGTACCTTGTTTTTATTTCGGTGCATGCTTTCATGCTTTTCTTTGGGCTTACAACCACATCACACAGCAAAGAGAAGAGGTGCTTTCTGAACACTTGCACTCTGTAGCTGCTTGTTCCTGTCTCTCTGATGGCGTTTCTTGTGCCCGCAGAACGGTCTGTGGCCATGCGAGCACTTGTCAATCATTTCTAAGCAAAGTCTGGTGGCCTGAGCTGTCCTCTGAGGTGTCTGACTTTGCTAAAGGAGTGATCATATATCTCTTCTACTGCCTACTGTCCTGCTGGAATAAAACATTTGGCAGAAAGAAGTTATAATATCTTAAATCATTGTTGTCTATTGCAATGTGAAGGTATATCTAACCCCTGGGGTTAACTCAGCCAGATATTCAGAATTCATTGATCAGAATCCCAACCAATTTCAGGCTGCCTTAAAAATGAGAGCTTAAAAAAATATAGATGCATTAATTTCTAATGGTTCCCTAGCTATTTAAGCACTCATGGATTCTCCAGGTTTTCCTTGCAACTAGGAGGACTAGATGATAAAATGGAGACTGTGGTTTTTTACATGATTTCAGAAGCAGGAGTTACCAGAAAACACCTCAAATGTTAAGAGTTAATATTATGCTGTATCAAAGAGAGTGCATCTGTATATTTAGGTTAATAAATAGTAATTCATGACGTGTCAGGTTTTTTAATATTGTGAGCTGAAGTGTGTTTCCTTACAAGGTAGTATTTTAAGTTTACATTCCTGAAACACAGCAATTTCTCACATCATTTATATGCCAATCAGGAAAACTCAGCAAGGTTGTATGTATTTTTCCTGATGTTCATTAAGTTCCAGGGTGATCTGCAAATATTTACCTGTTGGTTGACTGGTCTTTTATTGAAAATGCTTCTGAAATTCTTTGATGAAATTTCTCTTTTCTTCAAGGAGATCTAAAATCTTTAGACTGTGGAAGAACATTTCCAGGTAAATCCTTCTTTCTATAAAATTGGCTTGAGCAGTTTGTCTCACATGTATTTGTTCAAAGTGCAAGAGTGTCATTGTCCTCAGGTTCAGCTTCCACCTTCTTCCTCTCTTCTGAAATCAAAGTGTCTACCCACAGCGTCCTCCACCAAGTTAGCTACCTTCACTGCCATCATCTCACTGCCATCATCAAAAGGATTTCTAACAATAAAGAGGTTTCTGATATGCCTCATCTGTCAGAAACAAGATGAGCGGCAACAGTAGTAGTCTCTAGAGAAACTGCTCCAAAAGCCATCACTAGATCTGTATACTCTAGTATACATATTCATTAAGTGTTGATCCATGATATTTAAGTTACCGGTTTTCATATGTTCATAATCAAAGCCTTTTAAATACGAATTCCTTTCTTACTCCTTTAACTCAGAACACTTCTGTACTGGCAGTACCACCACATGAAAGAAGATTGTCATTGGTTTGTACAGAGGTGTCTTGATAAAGTAGGTCTTGGGAGTGTGGTAAAAAAACTGACAGTATTTAAATACAAGGCTAAACTAAATTATTTAAATACTTTTTTTTTTTTCTGAGTGACACATGGACTGGTGAATCTGAGGAAAAATGAGGGAGTTTTTCCTCATTCTGGAGAAACTTGAATTCATACAGTGCTCCAGGTTTATCAGTATTCAAGCAAAGGAACAGGTGGCACATATTAAGCTAATGCAGAGGTTATTTTAATACTAATACTAATATAATAAAAGAAAATGTACAGGGTTAATCTGTGCTATTCATCCATTTGATGAAAATAATAAGCTAAAACGCCCTTCCTGCTGGTGACTGAAAGCCAATATTATTAACATAAGGCTGATGTCTGGTGTTCACATGCAGCAATTAAGTTCAATTAATTGCAACTACTTTGAAAGGATTTTTCAATTTTAGTCTATTTTTTTTTTCATCTCTTCAGGTCATGCATCATCATTTTCTGTTATGGCACTATATTTTTTCCACTATTTTCTTTTCACCCTTGGCTCATTTGTATGACAAGCTGGAAATTTGCATTCCCTAGTGAGTGACGGAACTTGTGTTAACCAATGAATGGAAACTGACTGCAGGCTGCCCTTGCAGAATGGCACAGATTAATACTCCTGCATTTTTCGAGGAGTAGAGCACTTTTCTATGTTGAAATAAATGGCAGAAGCAGCCCTTATATGATTAAAGCCACAGGCTGTAGGGCTTCTAAATGCAAATGCTTATTTTGCATCCTAGAAGATGCATCTAGTTGAGGAAGGAGCAACTTAATCAGATCACCCACTGTTTTCCTCTCAAGAAAATTATATTTTCTGGTCTCTTTCTGAATAGTGAATCCTACACTGTACAATGGTGGTGTAGCCCTTATCTTAGAAAGTGAATCAGAGAGAGCTCTCCTTGCAGATTCAGAGTTATCCAGAAAGGCAGAGGAGGAACAAAACCTAGAGAATCAGTAACATAAAAAAATAAAGTGCACCAATATAGTGTTTGTTCAACAATGACAAGTTGTTGGGAAGACTTACCTACAGAGTAAACAAGCTATGGGGAGAGAAAAGGAAATAATGATGTGAGACAAAAAGAGAGAAGAAAACAAAAAGAAAAGCTCAAAATTATGTGGAACAGTAGCAAAGTTCCTGTGGAGTTTGATGAGAATAGATGAATTTTCCAAGAGACACACACAGAGGACAGTGGTCTTGGAGGTGAAAGGACAGTTGCTTCAAAATAAATACTATTTAAGATACTGAGAAATTAAGAGAAAAAAAGTCTACACAGGCAAAAAAGCAAGACAGTGTCAGGAAAAAATTGACTCTCTACTGAATACTACCAAATAAGGGGCATCCTTATGCCTTTTGGCTCAGGAGTTCTCAATTCCAATTTTTTATTTTAGTAGCAAAATTGAAGGGAATACATTGAGAAAACACCATTTTATTTTATTGCTTTTCACAGTTGTAAACTGTTGTAAGATTTCTGTTCCTCTGTAAAAGGAATTGAAAATGACCTGAATAGTGTGTAGAAATCTTTATCAATATAATACCAGTAATATTAAAAATAATTATTCTTAATTATGCTGATATGGGAGTTGTTGACTCTGCAATCTCTGTAGGACGTCATTTGTAGAAACTGAAGGATAATAAAGATGATCTGTAGCAGATGTAACATTTCTGTACATTGATTAATAAATCACTTGCTGCAGTGCAGCATAAGGACCACATTGCTGTATGCATGATAAGAGGTGTCAGACTTCTGATATTTTGTCATTGTGCCCCTTTCCTATACAGAATTTATGATTTTGTGGAATTTAATGTTGCATGTTAGCTAATAAAACACAATTTTATGGTTTCCTCTATGGGTATTAAATGTGTTGCTGTAATTAGAATGTGACCTCCGTGGAGAGTTCATGCAGAGTGGATTTTAATGTCAGGTAGAATGACAATAATCAAGACAGAAAGAATTTTAAATAAAATATAGAAATGTATTTTAGTTATTCCATTACTATTTTCTGCACCAAAATCTGTGGAGTTTGATAATCTACAGTGATTTTTCTTCATCCACTTAATTAACTGGGTAATTAGAATAGGCTGTTATCAAACGTCCCCACCAATTCCCAGGGCCAGCTAGTTTCCTTCTAGGAGGCTACTTATTTCTGCTACCTGCAAATGTGGATAGACTTGACAGAAAAAAAGTCCCATTAGCAAAGAATTGTCTAATTATTCCGTACTGCTGATGTGGTAGGAGAAGGCAGTAAGCAGGCTTGAAATGTCATCCTGCTGCTTGAGTGCCTGCATTGTTCAACAGCTTTTTTGAATTCTGAACCCTTTGAGATCCTAAAACCTTTACATTGGACAATGTTGACAGACTTTTGCCCCTGGTTTGAGTTTTGAAGTTGGCTACAGAAATTCTTGGAAATTCCCAAACCATACACAGAGCAGGAAAATAGACCCTCAGGGTGCATGATCATTTAAATAAGCAGTAACAATGAATGGATAATTTCTAGATATTTTGTTTCTAATTTGTATTTGCTTTGCCCCATTCAAAGCAAGAATACTCTGCCTATGTAATGGAAGATACCTGTGTTCAGCCACCCCACAAATGCCTGTCTGGTCTGTTGCTGGGAGAGGGGTCATGGTGTGGGTTGGAGAATCTCCAGAATAGTCTATGTGGCTTTCTTTGCCAAAAGGTTTTAACCAGAGAGAAGCCTCCCAAATTCCATACTGTTGATTCAGACACAGTAGGTGGTTTAATCAGTAGAAGTTTATACTTACTGTAACCAGCAGTATTGTCAGAGTATAAGTATGCTGAGTATAAATGCTTCACAAAAGAAAAAAATTCTCATGGCAAAATAAGGCAATTTAATTGGAACATTGAGATAGTTTGCTTTGCTATTTAACAACTTGGCCAGTGACAATAGCAAATTGTATCATTAAATTAGACTGAGCTTGAATATTTTGATATTTTGCAACATATTCAGAAATATCTTTCATTTCCAAAAAGAGAACCTTGCACAAAATAACATTGCCTCTTTACAGGCAGACCATATCGAGCATTACATTGCCTCTGTTAGTAATGGAAGGATATGAACTCTGTCTCTTCTACACCATATGAAAACACCCCAGAATAAACGGGGAAAATCTTTCCTTTTAACAGAGAATGGAATGGAATTATTTTGATTTAATGAAGAAATCTCATTTAATGGTTGTATCTGGTCTTTTTCACTCCATAATGTTAGATATATTGTCTTGAATGTAATTAATTTTAACTGAAATCAAGTGCTTTGATTTAAAATGTTGTTAAATTAACTTGCCACCTAACCAAGTTTTTAAAACCAAATAAAATAACCCATAAGTTTAATAATACTTGACATGGAAGGAGTTGGTATTGCTCACTAAAATTCTACTGCCAAAAGTCTTTGGTTGGTAGATTCTAGGTGGTTTTAAGTATATAAAATGCAATGTAAAATAATGTAATATTATTAAAAACATTATGTTTGGTACTTTTACTGAAAGGAAGGAGGCAATCAAGTACTGCTGAAGTCTTTGAAGCAGGTCTTTGGTGTCATTTTACAAACCCAAGCTGGAATGCCAAGGGAAAGGTAGTTTAATTTGTGTACATTTCTAAATGCATATGAACTTATTTGAATTGCAAGTTTCTTACTAATATCCAATAATTAAAAAAAAAATCCTTCAGCTGGTGCATATAGTAATTATTTGCAGTGCTAGAATAGAGTTAAAAGTGTTGGAAGAAGCCTATTATGAAGGATTTATGACTTTTTTTTTCTGTCTTCACTGAGTGAATTAAATCTAGTCTATAGCATCAGTTTTCTGTAAAGGCTGACAGGACGTGTAATGGAACATTAATGAATGAAGGCACCACCTGTGACAGATGCACTCAACGCCTTAACCAAACTAGCAATAGTTTGGTGCAGGCTTCAAAGGAGGTAAAGGCCTGAGATGTAGCTGGGCCAAGAACGCCTCTGGGAAACTCATGAAGGAGCACAGTGACTCAGTGAGCATCAGTGTGTATGAGCTTGGATCACTGATCATATAAGTGAATAGCAGGTGGCTTTTCCAAGGCTGATTTATCAAGAAACAAAGAAAGTTGTGGGTACAAGGAGTCTCATGCAGAGCTTTCCCATTTTATTTGACTGTAAGCCAACCACTTTATCCCATAAATAGGGCAGCCTAAGTGAGCCTGCTTTGAGCTCTCTCTGCTCATCAGTGTGGCTGCATAGCCATGATCTCCTCTTGAGCTGGAATACCTCTCCAGATTGCTCCTTGAGGCAAAGATCTTTTACCAACGACGGGTTGTTGGATGGCCCCAGTTTGAGTTCTTCTTGAGTTGCAGCTTGGAATGTATGCCAGGTGACTCTCCCCTTGAGCAGGGATGCCTCTCAAGGTTTGAGATTCCTTGCCTGAGACTAAGAGATCCTTCCTACCCAAGGCAGAGAGACCCCTTGTTTGCAACTGATTTTCAGTAAGTGGCTGATAGCATGCTGAGTTAATACTAATGAAACATTACTAATCCATGTAGTTACTCAATACTAATTATGACAAACATTGCATATATAATCTTTCAGGCATAAATCGTTGTCCAAATCTGGGACTAAGTCTGGATCCAGCTGCACCTCTACTCCTCTCTGAGAAAGAGTTTAGAATGCAACGGGGTCCCCTCTGAACCTCTTGACCTAACAGAAAGGTATTCCTTACCCTTTTGTGTCTCTGGTCTTTGTGTAAATCATTCTAGCTCCATTTGAACTCCATTTTCCTTTGTGTGTTTCTTCCATGTAGTAAGTAATAGAGTGAACCTTGCTGTCAAACTTTGTTAAGTTGCACTTTTACAACATCATATTAAAATCACTTTTGCTAATGCCTTTGATTGTGATTCTTTAAGTGATCTAGGTCACTCATCTGCAACAAATTGGTGTAGTCAGCAGGATTCTAAATCAGGATTTGTGACAAATTGTTGTAGTCAGGTTCCTAAATCAGGATTCACGACACCAGCAGCCGTGGGCAATGTAAATGAAGGGATGAGAAGGAAAATTCAAATCTGCAAGGCAGATCAATACAGCACTGTGTAAGTCTTCTACAGTGTTGTTCCTTCTTCTGGAAATTAAGGTCACCATCTAACAAGCTGCAACAGTAATTGTTCTGGAGAACTGCAGAGGGAAGTTCCAGCCATATTTTCTAACTCTGAATGAAGTGGTTTCTTCTCCCAGGAGTAGCAAACATCAGAACAGATTAAAAGTTGGTTCTGATGTGTCTCTACTTCTACAAGCAACCTGGAAAATTATGTATGGTTTTCTTTGAGACCTCAAGCTGAGGTAGCAGCATCAGGGAGTCAGTGTACCAGAGCCCAGACTGGTATGCTAAAACTGCTACCATAATGCAACTTGAAGCCCCACTTCTTCGTAATTCAAACATGCTGCATAATATTGAGTACCCTTGCTAAAATGACTAGCTACTTCAGATTACCACACCTGCCTCCCTTAGATCCTTCCGTCTTTCCATGGAAAATCTGGAGGCTTTTCAGTGACACAATTTTTTTGTTGTTGTTGTTAAGGAAAAGGGTACTTTTAATTCTCCCCAAAATTGCAGTGGTGATATTATGAAGCACATAGGATTTGCATGAAACTATTTAGTTGTCAGTCATTTGTCATTCCAGGGTTGTTTAAGTGTTCAGTTAAGTTTTTGCAACAGAAGATGCTGTGTGCAGGTGGAGGGAGAGGGGCAGATATATTGTGCTGAATTCCTGTGGAGATTATGTGCAGAAGGTAAAAATCGAGATGTAATTGCCAGTGCTGGATGGAAAACAACTTTCCTCTTTTATAAAATGAATAATTCAATGCTTTGAATTCTTTTTACCCTACATTTTAATAGAATCACAGAATAGGTGAGGTTAGAAGGGACTTCTGGAGGTCATCTGGTCCAACTCCCTGCTCAAGCAAGGCTCTCCTAGAGCTAATTGGCCAGAACCATCTCCAAATAACTTTTGAATATCTCCAAGAACTGGGACTCCACAATCCCTGGGTAACCTTTGCCAGTACTCTGTCACCCTCACAGTAAAAAAGTGTTCAAAAGGAGGTTCAAAAGGAACCTCCTGTGTTTCAGTTTGTGCCCATTGCCTCTTGTCTAAGCATGACTGAAAAGAGCCTGACTGTCATCTTTACATTCTCTGTTCAAGCTTCTCTTCTCCAGACTGAACAGTTTCGCTCAGCTCTTCCTCATATGAGAGCTGCTTCGGTCCCTCAACTGCCTCTGTGTCCCTTTGTTGGACTCTCCAGTAGCTCCATGGCTTTTGTGTACTGAGGAGCCCAGAACTGAACCCAGCACTTGAGGTTTGGCTTCACCAGTGCTGAGTAGGTGGGAATAATCATGTCCCTCAATCTGCTGGCAGCACTCCTCCTAATGAAGCTTGGGACAATATAACTGCCTTTGCAGAAAGGGTGTGTTGCTGGCTCACGTTCAACTTGCTGTCCACTGTGACCCCCAGGTGCTTTTCTGTAAAGCTATTTTCCATCTGGGTGGAAAGAAACACATTTTGCAGAAATCCAAATACATCCTTAATAAAAAGACTCGGCTGGCATTTATTCTTCCAGGGGGAAATGCCAATAGCCCCACTATTGCCTTCTCTCGATGAAAGTGACCTTCTGGAAACCAAGCCTTATGGTTTTCTGTGACAGAAGGGCAGCGTGCCATGGAGAACCCTTTCAGGTTTCTGTCCAATACATTTCCACCAAACCAACATTAATAACAAAAGTGTTCCCTGCTGATTAATTGTTGCAGTCTTTTTCTACTGAGTGAGGTTTTCTTGTGGCTTCTTCTTTGATCTGTAGCAGCCCTGAGATCAGGTTGAACACAGCTTCTGGCTTATGATTGCTTTAACTATACTCTCCTTCTTTAGTACAAGCACTGTGCTCTTTCACTTACTGATACACTTTCATTTTTACTATACCTCATGTTTATAATCTGTGTAACTCACAGAAATGAATGCTATATTCATAGAATCATAGAA
>VZZY01021999.1:0-197417 GCA_013400335.1 Eurystomus gularis
TGCATTTCCTTCTCACCCTTTAGATAGACCAGCAGGTCTCAACTGAACCATGCTGGTCTCTTCCTTTCCTTGCTTGATTTCTTATACCTGGGGATCAAGAGCTCTTGCACTCTATGGAAAGTGTCCTTAAAGATCTGCCAGCTCTGTTC
This sequence comes from Eurystomus gularis, assembly GCA_013400335.1. Classification (NCBI taxonomy): domain Eukaryota; kingdom Metazoa; phylum Chordata; class Aves; order Coraciiformes; family Coraciidae; genus Eurystomus; species Eurystomus gularis. Next base: position 150 of record VZZY01021999.1, read on the forward strand.
GGCTCCCTTGTCCTGGAGGGCCATTTCCCTGGGGGGTCCTATTGACTAACTCCTTGAAGAACTAGAAGTTTTCTTTCCTAAAATACAGGGTTCTGACTTTACGACAAAGCAAAATTGGAAGTCATTAGAATATTTATAATACTCTTAGCGATTTTAGATGAACCACTCTCTCGGGAAGCCAAAATTACTAGATCAAGATTTCCAGAGAGAATTAGGCATTTTAGGCACTCAACTTCAGATTTTTGTCCTTCAAGAAGTGCTGAGTTTTCCTCACCCTCACGTCCGTTGCTTATTCTTCAGCCTACCCTCTCCTCCACAGAACCCTGTGCTGTCAGTGTGTCATTTATTTAAGTCTATACCTTTGGCTACAAAGTAATCAATGCCTCTTTAAAAGCAAGGCCCCCTCCTCATGGTGAGTGAGGGGAATAAAGCTGATAATGAAGCAGCTGGTAAAGCTGATAATCTGAGCTCACAGAGTCAGACTGAGATAGGGCTGCTGATTTTATTCAGCTGCAGAAAACAAAGTCTCTGGGGCTGAAAACCTGACTCTGACAAAGTTGGGGAAATTTTATGATTCGCTGGGTTCAGTTTCCTTCACTGCATTGCTTTTTTTATTCTTCTGTGCTGTTCAGTTCTCTTTCTGCTTCTCAATTCTCCATTCAGCTTTGAGCCTTTTACCCAGTGGGAAAATACTCCATAGTGAGCAGGTTATGAAAGAGAGAGCTGCTATTCAGCCTGAATGCTTGCAGTCTTCCCCAGAACAAGGCATGTTTACTCACCCTTTCAACAACACTTGAGGAATAAATACCCACTCATTTAACTAGCTGCTCACCCGCTCTTGCTCCTGGGGCTGGGAACAGTCTGATACGAGTGAATGTACATTGACATAACAAACCTGATCGCTGCCGAGGTGTTATTTAGACAGCTGAGCTCCCCCAGGAAAATCCACGGGTGGGGTAAAGGACTGGTAAAACCCTGTATTTCCCCTAGGATGTTTGAGAGTCCTTAAAGATATTTACATTTACACCTGCTGGTAACTACTGCTGGTTTTGTACAGTTTTTCTACACAAACAGCTCTTAAAAAAAAAAAAAATCCACAATAGTTGTATTTTATCCTTCCCCGGAGCAGTCAGGAGAAGCTCATGGTGATGACAGCCAGTGTACCAATTATCCTGCAAAAGCTACTTGGGCACCCAGAGGTACCCATTCACCGGTTGCACAAACACAGATAAACTTTGGGAGTCGGCAGCAGCTGACAACTAATGAACCCCTCTGAGGATTTGGGCAGCAACAAACAGATAAGCTCGTTTTTCAGAAAGTGGAACTTACCTAGAGTCCATCTTTAAAAAAGATGGACTATCTGTGGTTTTAAAGCAATTAAAAACACCCAAAGGTAAACATCCTTTAAAGGTAAAGCAAGGGCTCTAGGACAGGGCCGCTGACTTCAAGCAAGTTACTTCAGGGATCCTTTTGTTTATTTTGGTTTAGAAGCAAGGGGCTCCCCCTCTCCCCACCCTCCCCTTAGCATTGAACAAAGCCCTATAAGGTAAGTATGTTGTCAGCTAAACACCACATTCCCACCTTCCCAACTCGGCATGTGTTTGGGTTAATTACTATGGTAACATTTCTTTTTCTCCTTTAAACCACTTCAGTTTCATGCTTGCTTTCTCTTGTTATCTTTCAGAGCATGCTCCTAGAACTATCATCTATCATGAAAAAGTAATGACATTCTGAGAAGAAATAAACTAAGGAATTGAGCACAAACTGCCTTCAGCAGAGACATAGAAAGCAGATTATCTGTTGCTATGTTCCTCTCTCCCACCGCTATAATGCTAAATACACAACGCAGTTTAAGAAAGCAAACACTTTATTCCTCCATTTTACGCCGATGGAGTACACACCATACTCTGATTGCTGGTGTTAATGGGTAGCTTGCTCCACGACTCAAGATTTCCCTCACGTAGACTGAGCCAGATCTGGGCAGTGCGTGCTGCCACTGCAGAAATAGTCTTATGTCTTTGGGAGAACATTTTGGGATGTACAACTTGTTGTGCATGCTAGTAGTGTTCATATCAGAAACCAGCCTGATCCATAGAACTTAAAGATAGCGGAAGACCCAAGGCACCTACAAGAAAGGGTTAGTTTGATTTGAAAGTAACCTGGAAGGCTACGTGGCTTCGATCTCCCCAGGCTTCAGCAGCCAATGAATAAAAGATGGAAGAAACACTCCAGGAATCTGAAGGGACACAGAATTTAAAAGAAAGAAAAAAAACAGCTGAAGAATATGCCGCTGCTTGTCTGCCTGTGCTAATGCAGTCCTCAAGGTCTGATAGAAACTTTTCATGCTAATGTAGCCTCCTCGTAGCTCATACTTTTAGCATCAAAATTGAAACTAAGCAAAAGCGGGCAATTTATTTTAAGTGCAAAACATCTGTGCTTTTCTTCAGTTTGCCATTCAAGAAGATCTGCAAGGTATCACCTCAGGGTCATGAAACTCTTATTCCCTTCACTGTCTCATTAGTTCAGATAGAGGAACTGAAAGACAAGCAAAGCCCAAAAGAGCTAATTTTCAGTTTGCTAGGACAGACTAGCTCTGGAATGTTGAGTTTCTGGGTTGTATGTGGCCCAGGAAAACCATCCTTCCACTTGTGTATCTGGAAAATAAAGCACCTTTCTCTGACTGTCCCTGACCCTCTTTCTGGCTACATGCTTTTGGCTGCTTTTATTTGTCAAGCTTATCATAGCTCGTATTTGTTATCACCTTAATGGCAAGTGATGCTTGGACAAGCTCGTTAGCTATGTCCACTTCCCTAAGTGTAAAAATTCTGTATGACTTGACAACTCTAAGGCAAGATTAGCAGAAAGGAGGACAGGATGAAAAAAAAAAAAGAGCCACAGAATAAAAGTATAAAGATTGCTTGAGGTGACAGTAGTTTTGTTCTAGTGCACATGATGTACATTCATATTCTGCCTCATTACATACTTACTGACAGTTTGCCTGTGCATTTGTTTAGTATTTTAAGGCAAAAAAGGGAAATACTTAAGATGGAGGCCATTAAGTGCCAGAAACAAATGATCAGGGATGGAGTTCCTTGATCAGCAAAGCTGAAGTACATTCTTTACTGCCAGGCAGTATGTGTAGATGCAGCGGATGCTACATGTTCTGACAGATTTGAGGGGGTGGGAAGCTTTCTTCATCCACGCTCAACAGAAAGATTCAGAAAACCGAGGAACTCTGGAAAGTAACGTGCTTGGTTTTCTTCAGTGAGGATTTTGAGACTGGAAAATCGCAGGTAACTTTCATTGTGGTAGATGGAGGAGGATGTGGTTTGCATCCCTAAGGATGGTGACCCAGGACATGAGATCTAGGGTTTCCTGTCTGGTGATAAAACAAAAAAAGCCTGGAGACCTTCCTCTAGCAGCTTGCCCTCCTTCCTGCTCCCCACAGCAGCATCCCAGCAAGTGTGTGGAACAGGGTAGGACAATGGGCCATGCAACCTTCCCCCTTCAGGTCTCCACTTCTGCCAAGCTGTTGAGCAGGGTCTCAGGTTGCATCCAGTCCCAGCAGAGAGGTGGCTGCCATGCATTTGGGAGTCCTAGAGAGCAAAGACCTCTGCTAGAGCTCATGCCCTGCTTGTAGTAATAGCACCCAAGGCTGTTATTTCTTCTTTCCTTCTGTGGCATAAGTGATGCCAACAGTCCATGGCACAAGTTCCTCCGTCAGAAAGGAACACTACAGTATTTGGGCCACACACAGAGATTTTCAGCTATATTTTGTTTCTACAGAAACCTCTCTCAGTTTCTCTCAGGTTTTCTGTAAAGGGGGAACAAACCCCAACCTCTCCCCTTGCCTCCCAACATGTACACTGACACTTTAGAAGACCAAAACAAAGACTTAGCAGAATTGCCTTAAGTCAAGCACTAGGGGAATGGGTATGGATACAGCTTATTTGATCTTCCAAAACAACTTATTTCATCTTTGCAATGAAATACCCTCGGCTGTTCCTGCAGCAGATCAAAGATAACTGGATCCCTGGATCAAAGACGACTAGTGAATTAGCAATGGGACCACGTGAATGGAGGTCTCTTCATCAGTCCAGAGATGCACCAGGCAGTATCAACCATATCCAACCCACCCTCCCCAGTCTCCACAACCCACGCGTTAACCGAGCACTTTCAGAGTCGAGATGAGTCGATTTACAATACATAATGATATGTCTTTATTTCATCAACAGAAATGGTGTCTAGACAAAAATCAGTTAACACTAGCAATTCAAATGAATGAAAAGGGTCGGGTGTTTTTTTTTCATTTTTGTTTTTTGCACAATACTGTATTTACAATGAGTAAATGACGTTTTAAATTCATTAGTTCATAGCAATGCTTTCTTCCAAAAAGGTAAAAATTCTTAGTAACAGAGAGTAAGCATCAACAGCCACCTCATTTATTTATACAATAAAAATCACAAGAAACCACAGTCACCTAGAAAAAAAATAAAGACAAGCTTAAGAACTAGTACAATAAAATGATGCATTGAATTAAGTTACATTAATCGCATAGAATTTGTGTAAAAAGTATGTAGAAAAAACACCTGATGTAACCTGTTACAGTCATTGACCAGTTATGAGAGGTACAGAGGGTTATACAGGTAGATATGTGTGAAAACTGTCCATACTGTTTGACCTGGGGAGGAAGAGAAGAGGGGTTGCACCCCCTTGCATACACTGATAAAACCCTGTTTTGAATATGGCCTCTGAAGTTTGTAAGGCATATATAAGAGGTGCACTTGTAACCAACTGGTTCTGGAACAAACTCTTAGGGCATCCCCACCCTTGAAATCAAAGGTGATGCTTGGAACTACAAGTAAACAACCACGCATCAAATATCACCAAAGTGTTTAGTATCATTCCTGCCGGTCTGAGGGATCCAGATAGCTTCAGGCAGAGCAAATGCAGTAGCAAGAACAGGACTGAAACCATGCACGTTTCTCTCGGGTACGTCACAAAGGCAGGGTAATGCCGGCCTGGGCGGGGGATCCCGGCCGCAACCCCCGGCGTGGGGTAGCTGCTCTCTCCTCTGCCCACATCCCAGAGGGTGGGCTCCTCCGGTTGCAGGGATGAGCCCAGCAGTGACTGCAGCCCCCGCTCGGCTCCCCCCAAAACAGAGGGGTCGTTTGGGTTCGTAGCCTGGGACCGTCTCTGCTTCTAAGCAATCAATGAAATCAAACACTGCCAGTTGCCACTGCTATTTTAGAATGCTAGTTTCTTTCTGCATGCCCTTAATTAGCCAGAAGGGACAACAGCTCGCAGTGACTTTCACCTATGGAAAGGGCTCTGCCCACAGTCACTGAAATTCGTACAAGAACAGGAGTCATCTAACTGGCTTTTTAGCAGTCATTTGGTTGGGGTAATGACCTTATAAGAAGGTATTTTTTAGCATTCCTTCCTGCCAAAAAGCGATTTTATTTGCAAAAATGACAACGTTATCTGTGTAATACCTTCAAATGCATATCAATATTTGACTTCGATATAAATAATACCTATCTTGGTGGAGTGTAGGAAAATACTGTACACTTAAGTCTTTGCAAGTAATGCCATTAAAATTTTGAGAGTAAAGCAAACAATTATTCTACAAACCACCAACAATAGATCTTTTAAATACACACACAGTATTTGAACATATGCATATACACATATATTGTATTCTACAGCATCGGATCTGATGCCTGAGTCGTGAAGTACTCCAGGGAGTATTATAAATATACATATAGGTATTATAAACAGGAAAACACACAAACACACACTCTGACTAGAATTATAGATGTATGTATACATACATCCATATATTATATATATGGATGTAAAATTAACTTGGACTGTGTTGGCAGAGACAAAACTGAAACGAAGTCAAAATCTGTTGAGAGAATTTCTAGCAGGAAAGAGAGCATAAGTTCTTTATGTTAATAGTTTTAGTTTCACCTCACTTCTGATAAAAATAAACCACTCCATACTTGGCAGATCCCCCTCCTTACGAAAGGCCATCAGCTCCACTGCTCATACTGAGCTAAACCTTCTCTAGGCAGCCCTAAAATAGAGACTTTTAAAATGCTGCAGCCATGGGCTACAATGTTCACCCAGAGGCACCTCCAAACGCATCTCAGGGCAGAAAAAAAAGGTGAAAAGCAGCGCTCCTCATCGCAATGGTAGAAGACATGAAGCGGGGCAAAATGTGAGCTTGTGAAAACCTGGCAAATGTTCACTTTGTCTCACTGAAAAATTCACTACAGGTCTTGTATTCTGCAACCCCACCCCCCTTTCTCTCTTCACCATCACAGCAGTGGATTACAAGACACAAGTGAGCAAGTGGTGTTGAATCTGGAACTGCAACGCTTCACCGTGCTTTCTCCTAGTGGATCAGGCTTCGTTTTATTACAGGATTATAGCGATTCCAGCATGCAGATTGGTTTTATTTATTAGGCAACCTTAAAGTTACATATTAAAAAAATCTAACTATATATCTAGGCATTTTAACTTCTATTTAAGCGCTCGTTAGAATACAGACTTGATGAAGTGTTGGACTCCAGATTAATGACCACACTATCAGCATTAATCATTTCTCTGGCAGCAGTTAATCCATTTAGCAAAGTTACGTATCTAGTTCCCACTCTCCTTTTTAAAGAGAAGTAGCAGTTAGCATACTAATCACTGTGGCTTGCCTTTGCAGCACATTTTACTTCCTTGGGAAAAAAAAAAAATACAAGGATTAGATCCAAAAATATAGTGCATCTTAAAAGCAGCATATACCCTTAGAAAGACATTTAATAAATTACTTGTACAATATATAAAATAATAGTTTTATACTGCAGCATCAAACTCTGACGCCTGAGTCATCATGTTATGAAGTCTGTGACATAAATACTGGGATCTCCTGGTAACACAGCCAACATTTTTGCTTTTGTTTTGCTAGTTTTCTGTTTTGTTTTATCTTTTTTTTATTTTTCCTTTTCTTTTCACTACCTTTTTGTTCCAGAATCAGCTTGCGATGAGCTTTAATTGTGTTCAAGGCACCCCCAGAGAACGCAGAGAAACAAACACATTATATAGTGTGGTACTCACCTGACAAAGCATAACAAGCCTAAATGAAATGAGGTTTCCTGGCGATACAAGTATAGCAATGGCAAGGGAGAGGGAGGACTAGATACAGACTGGACAAAGCTTCAAGGACTTGCATGCCCATGAGAGTGGGGCAGTGCCCAGTGGGGAGATGGAGTCTCACCACACCATTCCCAAGCAACGCCCAACAGGACCGACGCTGCAGGTATCCTCTTTTGACAAAAGCAAAAAGATTCTTGCTTAAGATCATGGTGACCACTGGCCAAACTCTTAAAATTCATAAATACTATAGTCAGTTGTTTGGCTTTTTTCCTTTCCAATGTTATTTTTGTGGTCAGTTGTTTTGACCTCATGAGACAAAAATAGTTGGGTACGTCAACTGGTGTCCAGGTCTGAAGCTAATTCTCCCAATGTCTTCCTTTAACATTAGCCCAGTAACTGCTTTGAGAGCCGTGTGGTTCAGGATAGCAAAAAAACCTCAAAACAAAATAGAAACAAAAAACAACCACCACTACCATCACCAAAAAAACCCCACTGAAAAACCATGATACATGTAAATATAGGAAGCAATGACACAAAATCAGCCACTTCTAATGGGAAAGAATGAAATCAAACATCCAGAAAAGCTCACGGGGGAGGGAAAGAAAGGGAGATGAGAGCAAGGTTGAGGAAGAGACACTTATTTGAGCAGTGGTTTTAAATATCAGTTCCCAAGGTAGAGGAAATCAAGAGACCCAGCACCAGTATGAAGCCAGGTCAAACCTAAGAGCTGCAGCACAATGGGTTGTGTGGGTGGGTTTTTTAAACCATTGGAATGAGGTCAAGAGTACCAGTTGCACGTGAGTTGTTAGTAGAGTAAATCTTCATGTCAGGAAGCAAGTTAAAACTTGGTTTTATACTCATAAAACATTCTATCTATTCATATATATATAGGAGGTCACTTAAAAATAAAAAAGGCAACAGAAAAACATCTTTAAAATACTGTGTCAGTTGACCCTTCCCTCCCACCCGCCCCCAGCCCCCCCAAGTAGCTATGACTCTATAATGTGATTCACATTTAGTTTTAAATTCTAGCTTTCACCATGGTCTCATAGAAACAAAACTTCTCTGCGAAGCACAGAACTGCTTTGCAACGTCAACGAATTCAAAGGAAAATCAAATCCCCACTCCTCGCCAGAGAGCTTCTCAGCCAGTTACCTGCAAAAGATGGCTGGGAGAGGGTTCAGATATTTTTAGGTTAAGCTCTTTTAAAAAGAAAGGACGACTCCTCCCCCTTTTTCAACCGTGTGAAATAGGAGTTTATGGCATTTGTATATTTCTGAACATTTAAAGGTAAGGATTTTGTACAGTAATGATTAATACTTAAACATAAATATTCTCCTACATTATATACTAGTTTTTCTTTGTACATGCGGGGAAAAAAAAGTATTTTCAACAAACATGGCACATGCTATATGCATTTCCTCCTCGGTAGCTTGGCTACAATAGTTTGGGTGAAGAGGATAAAAGCAAGACTTTGTGGTGAGCGGGCGACGGTCCATGAGCACAGTCTGAAGATGGAAGAAGTGGAGAGAGGGAGCTGATTCCTTCTCCAGGGTCAAGATGCTGATCTACTGAGTGCCTCAAAAAACCACCAGCGCACACCTCTAGTGTAAACGTTAGCGCAGAAGACCACATTATCGCTTCGTGCTTCTGAGAAGCTGCTTCCCCACTCTTTTGATTTTTTTTAAACAGGTGTGAACAGCTGGTCATTTTTTTTCAGCGAGAACAAACAATATCAGCCAGTAAAGCACATGACAGTTGTCACATGACAGTTGTCATTGATAAAGCCACGCAACCTGGCACACGTAGGGCAAAGAACCACAAAATAAAAACTCAGTACACTTAGAATAGTAATAATAATGATAATAATAATTAAAAAAGCATTAGGAGGATGTTTTTGTCTACACTGTACATACAGATGTTATGCTCGGAAAGCTGCTGTCTCACACAGTCATAACATGAGTCAACATTGCTTAAGATACAAATCCAATACAGTTACAACTAAGCCAATTCACTGAGTAGTCTCCTTCGAGACAGCGCTTTTAGCTGCAGTTTGTGCTGAGAGGATCCTGGAACACACGAATTTGATGGGTAAGCGACCGAATCGGGTGTTGGCAGATGTATGTTTTGCTCTTAGAGGATACAGTGCTAACTTGACTTCTGTAAGGAAACCAAAGTCAACAACTAGGGGTCTGATCTTGCAATTCCGCCTACCCAGGCAGGATCACTGACTTCACCAGACTCACCTCTGCAACTCGGGTCTGGTGAGGAAAACAGGTAATGTCTGAGGACAGCTGAGGTGAGGTTCTGGGGACTATCCGGAGCAGCAGTTGCTTCCATGAGTAAAGGATGCAGAGCGGGGCTGGAGAAAAAGCCACCCCCACAAGTGTATTGATGTGATCTCCATTTGCTTTACTTCGTGGAACGTACGATGAACTGATCCAGTTGTCAAATACTTTGTTCTCTAAAGAGTGAAATATACTTTCCCCTACAAGAATCCGAAAGTATCATTAACAGCACTTAAACTTGGTTTGTGAAACAGAAAGAAGTCTGAATACAAAAATAATTCAAGCAGATTCTCTTTACAAATTGTATAGTGAATTCAGTATTTGGCAAGACCGTTTTTACTACGTAATGAGCTCCTGAGTGTTTGTCTATTACCTAAAACTTTTGTATTTAAGCCATAAAGCAAAGAAAACCATATACTCAAGTTATACTTGAAGTCACGACTTCATTTATGAAAAGAGGTTTGACCAGAAACTCAGTGCAAGTGGCAAAGTTGACCATTACTGTACAGTATCTGCAAGAAAATAAAATAACTCCACATTGCTCAAGTGGCACGAAATGGCTGTGCCAAAAAAATTGTCTATAATAAAATCTCAAATAAGTTTCCAACATTAAAATTTTATAAATAAGTACAAATTGAATGATATTGCTGAACTGCAAACTGAGAAAAAAAAATTATAGTGTAACAAGTTACCAAACTAGTTCTAGCATCGAAGACAAAAAGGAATGTTGGAACTTGTTTATACAATAGAAATGAAAGCTTCCAGTTTGTAGGATGAGAAAAATTGAGGCATGCAGGGACTTTTGCATATGGATATATATATATTTTATATATATTATATATAATATGTACAGTTTAGCTATAAAACTTTGATGTGTAAAGAAGCTGTCTTCAATGAAAAATTGAACATTCAGAGGAAATTCCTGAGTTAGGGTTTTGTGACATGGGCCACTGAGAAAAAAGCTGCGGTTGGGTCCTCAGAGGTGTTATGTCCATCCCTGTTAAGATTGAAATCAACATAGAAAAACAGACAGTGTTGCCACTGCTTCGTTCCCTGCCTGAGCAAGGGATAGCACCATTGTGAAGAGAACTCCTGTTTGTAGAGAGGAGGGAATACTTAAAAACAGTATTGCTGCTAAGACCACTGTAGTGTGCACCAAATATGTTCTTCTAGACAACAAATGAACACTGCCACTGGCTGACTGAAGAACACCTGACCAGGTGTAACGTTAAGGTTACAAGTCACTAGGTGTAATCTTTCCTAGGTTGTTCATCTGTTGTACATTTATCAGTCATTTCCTGACAGAAGTCTACCGTGACCGTTTGGCTGCTCTGCTCTGGTGGAAGCTCTCTCTCGGGGTAAGTACCTGTGTCGGCTCCATCCAACCTGCCGCCGGCTGAACAATTTTCCGAGATGTTGTTGGGCAGCCAGGGCGCTCCCAGTTGCACCGAGCCTTGCTCTGAGCAGCACTGCATGCTCTCCCCGACACACTGGGAGGTTGCCAGGCTCTGCTCCACGCCAGCTGGGGAGGGGCTGATGGTGGTGGCTGGCTGTAGATCCATAGGTCTGAGAACAGGGCAGTATCGGTGGAGAGCTTGGATCTGTTCCGGGCTCTGCATGTCTCTACACACTTCTTGGGAAAGACATGAGAAGTTGTCTAACAATTCTCCCATGCTTGCTTTCAACTGGTTCCTTTCTGAGAGCAATTTCTCTTTCTCACACACCTGAAAAAGAAAGAAGGCATCTTAGGCTGGGGAAGGGCCATCCACTGGCTGCACACTCTGGGCACATATGCAGCGGTAGCCAAGATGAGCACCAACACGTTACGGTTATTTTTATATGGGCAAAAGAAAAGTCACAAACACATCAAGTATTTGACCACCATGAGGTCTGTGTGGACTGCAGTTTGGGAAACATCTGGAGAAAAAAATTTGAGTTGGGAAGGTGGATAGAGTCACAAGTTATTCCCCAGAGACTATTGATCCTTTACAGACTAAGGTTGTTCGATGGATGTGGTGGTACAGCCCCCACCCCCCAATACAAAAAAACTCAAAAAGAAACATTTTGATGTAGAAAAGTCATTACTCATATGAGCAGAAGGAGAACAGGCTTTAGCTCCTGAAGTAAGGATACGTTGCAGAAGTTCAGTTCACCCTCTAACTGCTAAGTCAGTTGGCCAGCCTGGGTGCCAGCTGAACCCCTGTTACCACTGAGAGGCGTGTTATTCAGGAGAGGATCTGAGTGTGTGCTCTGCAGCCTTCATCATGGCTCATTTTCTTATGTCCTGCTGTTTAATGGTTCGGGTCTGACCTAATCAAGATATTTGTATGGAGATGTGAAAACCTTGAAGGCTGGTGGGCTTCTTAACAGTCAGTACAATAAGCTCAGTGTAGTTTCCCCTTTGCTTGGCTCAGGCTCTGTCTCCTGTGCTCCTAAATGTCCTTCCCTACCAACAGCAAGCTTGAGTCTTTTCAGAGTTTCACTGTGTCAGGTGGCCGCTCCAGGAGGAGCCCCGGTGAGAGGCAGGACAGTATTGGTGTCCTGGTTTGGCCAGGACAGGGTTAATTTTGTGTGGAGCCAGGTAATTCTATAAAATGCTGATGTCATGCGCCGGGGCCAGTTCCGTTGGGGGCCAGTTTGGTTGGGGTTCAGTTCGCGTTGGACTTTGCTCCGGTTCGGTCCCTCGCAGTCCCTCGCTGTTGTTTCTGGTATTGTTTTTTTTTTTGTATTGCTCTTTTCTCACTGCTTAATATTGTTTTTGTTAACTGCAAAGTGCTCATTATATGTTATTTTCTTATATATATATATTAAACCTTCCTTATCTCAACTCAAAAAGGCACTTTTAAACCCTTTTTTTTCTTTCCCTGTCCGTGGCCTGCGGCAGAGGGAAGGGGGCGGGGAGAAGCGGCTGGCCACGCGGCTTGGCCACCCTGCAGCTCTTACTAAACCAACACAATTGGCGAGGAGGAAGAAGGAAAGAGTCTGATGAGAATTACTTTTTCATGCAGGATTCAAAAACTGGGAAAAGGAGCTCAGGTTGTTCTGCATCCAACACAGCACTGGTAAGGCCCGCAGCCCTAGCTAGCGCAGGGTGCTGTGTGACATGCTGTGGTGGGAGTCATCACCAGCTTAGACTTCATGTGGCTGGCAGACTCCCTGTGAGGTGAGCGCTGCCCTCCCCATGCTCAGGAGGCAGACTGGGGGGCTCAGGCACAGAGCCAGACCCAGCCTGCAGTTACACCTCTAAAAACTGGTGTTGACTTGCTGCAGACTGATTGGGACGGTCCTGCTGCATCACCTTCTGTGCCAAGAAGGTGGGCAAACAGCTTGAGGGAGTAGATGAGATTTTGTAGAGTACCACAGCTATTTCCAGATCTGAGCTGGCCTCAAAAGCAGCGCAGCCGTGTACCTCACCTAGTAACACTGCTAAACCCAAGCTGCCTCGGCATCTGAGGTGTGAAAACTCCACAACTTAGATAATACAACTATGGGTGGTTGTTGACAGCTGACAGTATTGCCCTGGGTCTGAGGCCTGCACTGGAAGCATACAGCTGTGTGAACGAGGAAGAGAGCAGTGCACATGAAAAGAACTAACCACTAAAATATTGATAAATCTATCAAGAAAGCATAAAAATAATAAAAAAATAAACAGATGCTCAAGTACATCTTGAGATAATGAATTATGGAAGAGAATATGCTGGGAGTTTGCACGGAAAAAAGGGAATGTGAGTGGGTAGATGGATAAGTGAGGGAAAGCAGGCAAAAAAAATTACTTATCAAACTCAGCGGATACAACCATTTTGCTCCTGTCTGCTGTGAAACCATCTGTGTCAAGAAGATGGGTGACTTACAGGAAGTGCAGAGGAGGAAAAGGGTCTTTCTTACGAAAAGCCGAGTGAAAAACCCTTAAACTCTTGTACCATTACATAATTCAGAAGGCATGAAATTTCTAGCCACAAAGTGGACAGAAGATGACAAAGGAATTTACAGTGATTAGGTATTGTGTGAAGTCAACTGGAGTTTCAGTGCTTGTTCTCTTAAAAGTAAGATCTTGAAGTAGATGACCTGCTTGGACAGCACGTGTATGGGGGGAGGACAGGAGTGCCTGAGAGGCAAAGTTAAAGTTGCATGAGTTTAATTTTGCAGCTTTTTATGCTTGCATATCTTGTGACTGCCTCTTTTACAAATGTCCTTTTTCAAAACGATGCACCAGATCCCACAGATCTAGTTGGGCTTTGGCCCTTCTATTTTCCTCCTTGCATAAGTCCTCCTGAGTTTCCTGCCCCTTTCTCCGAAGGTCATAAACTCTCATTTTTTTCCTGAGTTCCAGGCAAAGCTCTCTGTTCTGCCAGGCTGGTCTTCTTCCCCAATGGCTCATCTTCCAGCTCATGGGGACAGCCTGCTTCTGTATTTTTAAGATTCCCCTCTTGAAGAATGTCCAGCCTCCCTGGACTCCTCTGCCCCTCAGAACTGCCTCCCAAGGGACTCTTGTCAACCAGGCTCTTAAACAGGCCAAACTCTGCCCTCTGGAAGTCCAAGGTCCCAGTTCTGCTGACCCCTCTCCTTACTTCTCTGAGAATCAAAAACTCTTATCATTTCATGACAGCCTCCAACCACCACATCACCCCCAAGTCCTTCTCTGTTCACACACAACAGGCCCAGCAGGGTGCCCTAGTTGGCTCCCTCACTACATATTGTTACATACTCAAGTCCAGCTTGCTGAATAGAATCTTCAACATTTCTTTTGAATAATTCTGCACCTCAAAGAGTTTTTGATTCCAGAAATTCAGCAGAGATCAGGCTCACAAGGTCACTCTTATACCTATCATTAATTTCCCTGAGATGTGTGATTATGCTGGGAAGACAATACAGGTAATGTCACAGGATTGTGTAAAGCTAGTGAACCCAAATCAATTTGCAAGTGAAGGTTGCAGGTATCAAGCTAAACAACCTCATTATTGCTAGTCCAACCCTTACAGTGCTACCCCTGGTGCTTTGCTCTGGAGAATGAGAGCCATTTCTCCTCCCCATCATCATCTCAGTGTAGAGGGACGGGCATGTGCAGCCAAGACTGGACGTGCTTCTCCTGACAACGTGGATGAGAATCCATTCCTTCACCCTGCAGAACCTCTGACTCACCCTGCACACTGTGGATTACACTTGGTGCAGGAAGCAGTTGCTCACTGTTTTGCTTATTTTTAATGTTGTGTTTGTTTTGCATCAGTGGAGCACTACTCTGAACAATGTTTTGATTTTAGTTTCTTTTTTTTTCTTCCCCTGGGCTTCAGCAGCATGGCATCTGAACGCTTCGCAAGCCTTAATGATTTAAGTCCCCCAACCAGCTTGTGGGGTCAGCGTCACCACCCTGTTACAGACGGGAAGCAGACAGGCACAGGCAGCGAGTAACCCAAAGTCATGCGGCTTTCTGCCATTTGTGAGGCGATGGTAACTCAGCTTCTTCCAACATATCCCTGCCTCTTTCACACTGTTTGCTACAGCTTGCGCAGAAAATGAAGCACAACGAAGCCTAAACTAAAGGCCACTTCCAACATGCAACCTGTTGTGACAAGAACAAGAAGTACCCTGCTCCACAGACACACCAAGTTCAACCTACAATTGAGCTGTTTTAAATGTGTGCATAGACACTTAAAGACTCCAAATAACCTGAATTTTAATGGAAGCTGGGTACACAGAGATGTCAGCAAGGAACTCAACTTCAGCTCCTTTTGTTTTTTCTCTGTGAATGAATTAATTTACCAGCCAAACCCATGGATATTCAAAGGCTAGGTTTAATGCTGGATACCTAAACCTATGCTGTGTAATGCAACTAAACTGTCCAGTCCTGCATACTGCACACCCATGCTTCCCAGAACAGCTGAACCGGGACTATTACATTATTTTTGATGTCTCAGCTTTTAGGACTTTATAATAGATGAGGAGGTGCTAATCCATTCTGAAGTTCCAGTGTTGCATTTCTCCCAGTGAGTGACACCCTGTAGATGTGTCTTCCTCCATAACCCCTGCCTCAAGTCTTTTTTTCGTTGTGTATCAGCCTGCTTCCTCAATGAGCAAGGGATGGCGGGGGAAGAGGAGCAAGGCCCTCAGACTACAGGGGTGCTGACACAAAGGTGGGGAGTTTTTTCAGGTAAGGTGCCTATAGCTAAGATATCTACAGCTGACATGGCTCCCCAGGTTATCTTGTTTAGCAATGGAGAGGAACAGACACTTCTGGGCTGTATGTCACCTCCTGTGCTGCTGGATGAGACAAATAAGGCTTGACAGGTATCTATTTCTCTTCACTGACTATAAAGGAAACTGTGACAACTAGCTCTCGTGCAGGTGTCTATATTGTAGACATCTGTGTTTAGCCACCCAAACCACACCTGAGGTGTCCCGTACTGTGACCGAGAGAGGAATTTCCTGAGCAGTCCTTTAGCCTCACTCCAGTCACTTCACTCTCTTAGATCAAAATGTGGTAGCACTGTACACGGACACCTTGTCACACAGGGGACCCATCCCCAGATGTGCTCTGGCCAGCGAGCAGGGCATACTTTGCTCTCCTCTCTGCAGCAGATTACTGTCAGAGACACATGTTAAGGAGAGGTGGGGCAAAGCAACAGTTGCCACCTGAACCTGGTGCATAGGACGTGAAGTCTGGTGCACTGTTGAGCTGGAACAGGCCTTTTGTGTTAGATGGTCCTTGAATCATGGTGGGGGTTTCAGTCCATGGCACAAGAGGAGCGGTAGAGGGAAGAAAACAGTAGGAGTAAGGATGAACATACCCTTGCCATCTCACTGACCTACACTAAGGGATGCCTACTTGTCCGGATATTCACACTTTCCTGGTTTTTCACTTCTCTTGCCATTTCTGCCATTTGCTCAGTGAATGAAAGAGCTGAAAAAAAGGCGTAGCGAGCTGAAATGTCCTGAAAATGCTGCACTGCCTTCTAGCACACCAAAGAGATAGAAAATATGTAGAGATGAAGTTGGCCCTGCTACACCACTGTTTGGACCAAACAACCTTTAAAGGTTGTATCTCTTTTGAGCCCTCCATGAACCCCACAACTACCCATTGTGGTAGTTTGGCATGGAAAGGGGCTCTGATGAGGAAATGCCTTTGTGGATGCACCGTAAGCACTGGGGCTAAGTTAAACTGCAAGAAGGAAGCTGTGACATAGGCTTCCCTCCTCTTCCAACTCAACAATCTGCTCCTGAGAGATCAAAATAAAGAGATATCTGGGCCTAATTCCACCTAATTTTGCGGTTTCCACACATATTACATACACACACATACTAATATATTTTTGTATACGTTTTGTATTACGTACAAATGGACTGAGCCCACTAAACTCAAGACAGGGATCGCTGTTGGTGCCCTGTAAGCTGCATTGCGAGGGCAAGTGGGGCTGCGGCGAAAGCACATGACTACTCACCAACTTGCGGATTTCACATTCTAGGTTCTGAATACAGTCCAGTTTCCTCTTGCGGCAGCGCTGAGCTGCAATTCGGTTCTTGCTGCGCCGGCGGACATCGTGGATGAACTCGAGCTGCTCTGAGGTTAGCTTGTGCATCTTTATCATCATCTGGAAATCATTCCTTGGAAGATCTGTGATTTGATCAACAGGAAAGGGAAGTTTCACCTAAAACAAATACAAGAGAAGAACAGAGTCATATTTTGTTTGCTGAATGTGAGCTGAACAACAACGAGCGGAAGGACAGTTACCTATGTTGCCGCCTCCTAAATAAACAACACACCACATTTTACATTGACTAAGTTTTTAACACTCCCTTGTGGCACATTGTGGAGGTCCAGCTGGTAAGGATTAGATTAGAATTGCACTGAAATCAGCAACAGAGATGAATCTCAAGTAAAAAATTCATCTTTCTAAAATGCTCTAATAACAGATCTCCTTCATAAAAAGAAGGCTCTGTCCAGTAAGAGACATGGCCTTGTGGAAACGGTGAAGTACCTCACTGCTATTAATTTCAAACTAGTTTCAAGGAGCAGGCTATTATCGCAGCAGGAAACCTGTCTGCATGGCCTGCAGGACTGAAAATTTGATTAGGTGTGAGGTTAAAAATGCAACCTGACACCTCAAGTGGATGAAAAATACCACCTCGCAATTAGGAAAGATCGCCTCATCAGCATTTCAGTTGAGCAGCACACCATATAAGAAGAAAGTGCCAGAGGAGTATGATGCAATATATCCTACCCTGCATTCTGAAATAAACCAATATCTGCTGACATTGTAATATTTTTGTAGATTGAAGAGCACTAAAGTTACATTTCTTGAAAAGAAAGCCCTAACAGTCCAAAACCTCAGTTACTTGCAGTAAAACATTTTTCCTTCAGGCCAAGAATTGCCATCCTGTTTTGACTGTTGACCATGTGACAGTAGCTCCAGCTTCTGATTTCAGGAATTCCAACCATCTCTCCGACTCCTACCGATTATGCATTAAAGCAAAGAAAAACACAAAGCTCCTGACATCTTGGAGCAACGAACACACACTGTGTCAAAACCTGGAGAATGGCAGCTGTGCTCAAAGAGACTTTAGCTTTTTTCTCCCCAATCTATCAGCTTGCTCAAATCAAAGTGAGCACCTCTCCCTACAAACATCCCTTCACTTGTAGCTTGAGATCGATAACATGACAATCAAAAAAGTAATGTTCCTAGTTGGACTGCTGTGTTTAGTGGTTCAGTAAGAATCAGTTGGCAAAGCTTGAAGGAGATGACAACTGTGTAATTCAACAGACCTCTTCTTTTTTTTCAGTCATACCCATGCTGCCCAAAAGATGGCAGTAAATATTTACATTTTGGTCCCCATTTGGTACAATCCAACCTCTCAAACAAGACTATTCTACATACATGTTTCCAAAGAAGGTTAAGACTTAAAATTGCTCCAGCCAAGCAAAAGATATGGGTCAAAAAGGTTCCTTTGATATTTAAAACATGGTTATCATCTTCAAATGGTGCATTTTAGTTATTTGGAGATAAAGGAAATAACATCACAGATTAGAAATTATTTTCATTGGAGAGCC
Source organism: Eurystomus gularis (assembly GCA_013400335.1). Classification (NCBI taxonomy): domain Eukaryota; kingdom Metazoa; phylum Chordata; class Aves; order Coraciiformes; family Coraciidae; genus Eurystomus; species Eurystomus gularis. The sequence goes on from VZZY01021999.1 coordinate 18,630, forward strand.
AAATTTGTTTATGCAGAACAGTTTGGACACAGTGGTGGCCTCTGGCATTGACAGTCACAGACCCTCACCAGGCACCTGAACCTGCCGATAACCAGCTCCTTGCCGTGTTTATGAGCTTGCATTTTCTCGTGCTCTTCTATCATTGTTCTGTGCATCCACAAGCCTGGGCCACGTGAAAATTCAGTGCAAACACCTACTGCATCCTTTCAGATGGTTCCATGCCCTGACCATTGCCCCTCTGCCCTGTGTGTCCAGGCACCGCTTCGTAACACACTACTTGACAGGTCAATTTAAACCAGCAAGAAACACCAAATGCTGCCCCAGTCCCCTCAGATTCCTGCTTGTACACACAAAGGTTGACCTTAGGCACAGTGATATGGACTACCTTGTTTACAGACTGCTAGCTAATGACATGAAATCTGTTTGATTTCCCCTCCCTAGCCTTTGGACAGTCAACATGAACTCCACATCACCTGCTTTTCTCCCAAGCTTCAACCAGTGGCTGAAAACGAAAACAGCCTCTGCTTCCCTCTGAAAGACACCATAGTTTCACTGCAAAATAAGCCCTTTCACGTTCCCATGTCCTTTTTTTCTTAAGTCCAAAGCAGAAAGCAATGTTCACTTTATTTCTCCCTCCCTCTCCCTTTCAAAACATATTTACTTGCAAGGAGGAGATGTGCTTGGAGCTGGAATGGGAATGAAAGGGAAGCAACTTAAATCTGTCAGGTAGAAGTTGCTGAAGGGAAATGGGAAAATAAATAGAAACAGATTCATAAAAAAAGAAGATGTTTTGAAAATAAAACCATCTACACAGCAGGTCAGAGACTGCTATCAGTAAACCCAGCATAATCCCACTCCTGTCACAGGCAGCACTGCGCAGGATTAAAAACATAAGAGGGAGAGTGGAAGTGACTCAGACTCATTTCCTTCACCATTCCCGGCATTTTTATTGCCTTGCTCCCTCTCCGCAATTAGCTGTCAACTGTACAAAAAACTGCCCAAGCCTTTGGCACGGCCACAGAGAGTAACTGCACCGGGGCACTGCTGCAGCGAGAGGCTAATGGTGCTTTACATCAGCACAGGGCAAGACTTCAGCTGGTGTTTATCATAACAGAGTGGCAAGTTCATTTTCAAGAGCCGACGACTGTGCCATGGGTGGGATTCACCTGACCCACTTAGAGCTGTCTGAAATGATGGGCTGGGATTAGCTAATGTCCAGGTCCCTGCTCTTGGCATCGAGGACAGAGAGGCCTTCGCACAGCAATGGCTTCTCCTTCCTCCTGGTTGCAGAAGGCACAGAGGTGAGCCTTAGAAAAGATGCTGCATCTTACAGCATCTAAGGTAAGTGACAGAAACCTTACCTGAGCTGTCTGAAAAAGGACAGCAAATCTTTTCGAAGATGTGTACGGGAAACCCAGCAAGTGTGTTTTCTCGTAAAGTTCTTTTCAATAACTAGGAATTTTACACAGGAAATGACTGTGTACTCTATTTCAAATTAGAAATGTAAGCAGGATCCTTACTCCTTCCAGGAGTTACTCTAGCCAGAGCTAACCTCGCAGAGCTTTAAAATCTTCCCTATCAGCACAGTTACTCTTTCCCTGCATTTGTACACCATGGAAAAAAATAAACCAGCACTGTCTGTCACTGCTGCAGCCTCTATTGCCCCCGACTCTGGCTGACGCACCCCTGAGAGGACTGCCAACCCACCCCGGTGAAAAAGAAAACTTCTTTATGATTTTGTGGCTTTTTTTCCCCCCGGTATTAGCATTAAGATGCCAGTGTAAATGTCATTGCCTTGAGTGGCTAAGTAACAGCAGCCATCTAGACAGACAGGGACAGCTATTGACTCAGCACATGGAAGGCCCATATATAAACCAATTAATTTCTTCCAAGCTTCACTAGTTAGTGCCAGCTTGGATCACATGCCAGTTACTGCCGTGCTGCTCATACACTGTAGTAGTTACTGCTGCTGCTCTCCCTCTCTTTTCTTTGGAATAAAGGAAAGGACCAAGGCCCTGCATTCACTCACATTAAAATATAAATGTTATGTGCTGGGAATTTCATTATTAACATTATGTAAGTAACATCAGCTTTTTCACTCTTTCTTTATATCCAAATTTTGACATCATCTTCCTTGGGAGACCTTGGTGTGGTCTTTCAGTACTTAAAAGGGGCCTACAGAAAAGATGGGGACAATCTTTTTAGCAGGGCCAGTTACAATAGGACAGAGGGTGATGGTCTTAAACTAAAAGAGGGTAGGTTTAGACTAAATACAGAGGAAGACATTTTTTACAATGAGGGTAGTGAAACACTGGAACAGGTTGTTGGCCAGAAAAGTTGTGGATGGAAGCCAGGGCATAACATAATCGATTGTAGGCTGCAATGAAATAATACAGTGTTTAAAAGGACCTTCCTGAAATTTCAAGCTTGTAACAGAAAACTCTCAGCATTTTGTAATCCAGTAATTCTCCGCTACCAGCATGGATACCGTTCCTAATGAAGAGAGGAAAGAAAACAAAACTGCCATGAAGTTTATCTTGCAAGACTAATGTTTGACAAGGCCCCATTTAACCAGATGTTGCCAAATACAATTCCCAGTGTTCTGCTGATGCCACTGAGGATCCTGTCAGGAGAACATCCACCAGAGAAGAATATGGAGGGTAACTTTCTCATTTTCAAATCCATAAACCTAGTAAGGTCAGGAAAGCTGAGGTGACCAATCACCAAATTTTGGGGAGAAACCACATACAAAAGCAAGTTAACACCTTAACATGCATTTTTCTTGGTTGTCCTTTTTTCTGTGTAATACTCTTCACTATCACTAGGTAGAAACATTAGGCAGCGAAGAACACTCAGCTTAGGTAACTCAGCACAGCTCCAGCAGATTTCTGGTAGAGCAACTTTGGTTTACACCCCTTTTACTAGGGCTCTGACTTCTAGTAGTTTGCTAAGCACCAGCAGACAACCAGAGAAAGGGTGGCTGCCTATCACTTAACATGGGGGGGTCTGGGCTCTCACTGAAGGTTATTTGCCTACAATATCCTCAATGGCCTAACTGCATTAGCTTTGCCTTTATGAAAATTTCCTTTGAAAAATGAGTCACTAACCCAGGTGGGAAATTTTTTTGAAATACAAATGAAAGACACATTTAATGCAATTCTCTAGATAGTAATAGTTCGTGGGAAACTCCACCTCTTGCCTTCTCCTACCCTTGTTTATTCTATTCCTAAGAAAACTCACTCATCAAATTAGACTGAGCTTTGATTTCTTTTTAACTGGTTTAGTAGTACAATATATTTTCCAAATTTTCTAGCAGAAAAAAACCCCAAATCATAAAAAAAGGAATATAAAGACAAGTAAGTAGTGCTGAAGTTTCTGTTCCTAAGTAGGTTAACAGATTGACAGACTACTTCCTTCTCAGCAATTCATTATTTCAAGGCTTATTGTTTTGCTGTAGCTATTTTAAGCAGGATTGTCAGAACCTGACTGCAAGCACTGAGCGTAGGTCTTCTCTCTAGTACTGTATCCCAATAATTAATTTTTTAACAACCTGTGGAGGCCTGAGGGAGCTGGATGAAAAGATCAACACAAACTGTTAAATATTTCTGCAAAGTCCCAGCAGCTTAATAGCCTTGTTCCTGCTACTCCGTGATGGGGGGACACCCCACACTACACTTGCTGCTTCTATCATGAAGCCTTAAGAAAAGGAAATCTCAGAAGATTCTGGGTGGCTCCCTTCACAGGAAGGAAAACCAAAGGCAAAGACATCCCAGAGAGGATTTACTAGTGGTGTTTCAGGGACTGTCACCTCCTCTGACACTTGTGACTGCTGTCCGCACCCACTATGGGACTGGGAGGCTGGCCACAGAGTGGGGTCACCTTCACCAACATGGCACTCATGCCGAGTCCTAGCACCCCACTTTTAGCACCAAACATCTTGGGCAAGTGCTCCTGAATGGCGTCTATCTACAGGAGTGCAGAGTGCCAGAGAGCAGAGAAAACAGACCTTTCACCTGCTTCTCACACAATCAATACACTGGCAAACAATGTTTTGTGACATTAATTCTGGCATCGACAGCACTCTGGGACCCAAATCAAGACCAATAAGGTCCAAATTCCAGAAGAATTGAGCAGCCCCATGAGATAGCTGAGGGTCAGAGTCCATCAGGCTTGTTCCCATCAGGCTGTCCCACCCAAACAAAAGCATACCCGCAACAGAAGAGCCTGTGCAGCTGCTCTCCAGAGGGATAAGACCCTGTGTGTCACCCCCAGCTATCCTATCAGGTGCTTTTGGAAGAGAGGCCCAGCAAACACTGTGTGATCTGATATGGCACGAGGCAAGAGACCCATCTGGGAAGTTGTCAGAACAGCAAGGGCAAACCAGCAATTTTGGGAATGGAGAAAGATTCCCATACAGCTTGCAGGGAGGTGAAGGACAGAAAGCAGTCCACTTCAGACTGCAGTGAGTTTCTCCCACTGTTTTAATGGCAGCCAAACTGCTAAAAGTAGGTAGAGCAACTGATACAAGAACTTCCCGCTGCTATCGGGTATTTTCTACTGCCTGGCTTAACTTATCCTTCACTGAGGTTTCCACAGCAGTGGATCTTGCAGGATATACACCCCGAGTCACTGTAGAAATACTGCATAGTTTAATGAGGCTGCAATGTCCTTGTACTTGTAACAACCTTTGCAAACTCATTTTTCAGACAGTATCTGTACTGAAGTATTGGTATGATCTGTTCACCCTTGGCATGTTCAGTGAAGTCCAATCTTACGGAGCATTAATTTCCTCACCACTATTAATGCCTAGCAGTGCCAACCAAAATTCTTTGCTAAAAAAAAAGGAAAAAACCAAACAAAGCAGGAGTCTTATCAGCAGTCCCAGGGAGAAAACTTGCTCGGCACGGTCTAGAAAATCTTCCCAGAAGGAAACCAGCAGCAAAACCAGGAGCGGTGCAAACCCTTCCTAGCTCTGCCCCAGAGCCAGACATGTCTGCCTGCCAGTGGTACACCAAGACAGCCTCCTGTAGCCCACCCCTTTGCTCCTCTCATGAATGTCCACACTCCCATCCACGGTCTCCTGCACACATTCACTTTCAGATTCACTCATACTTTCTTCAGGAAACCACCACCAGTCCCCTATAACCTTCTCATTTGACTCTTCTGGGCTCGTTTCTGCTGCAGCATCTCCACACAATTAGCCAATTATGACAGCTAATTAATCACCAAACCCCAAAAGGCTAACCTCCCGCCCTCTCTGCTGCCTAACGCTGCTCATTAGCTCTTGCTGAGCAAGCAGCACATGTGGGTGGAGATCCAACATTCCCCTTGGTCTCATTCCTTGCTCCCTTCTGCCCCTCTAAAGGCAGGACTTCACTGAATAACCTTGGTATGGCCAAGCAGAGCAGCTCTGCTGTAGGGCTCCCCAAATGAGGTCCTATGTACAGTATCCCAGGCAGCCTCCCAAGGAGACTCCTCTCCTTTCTGCATTGTCCCCAGCTCAGGACATGGGGACAAAAAAACTCCCACTGGTACAGCATGACAGGGATTAGGACACTAGAGACTTCCCAGGCTCTTCAGCCCTTCTGGAAAGCTAAGCAATCAACTAAAGGAACCACCCATATCTGTCTGAAAGGTATCTTCCAGAGCCTGGGATGTAACCGGAATAAGTTCTCAGGGACAAAATAAAGTTCACTCTTCTCATCCCTAGACAATAACTAAGCCCACCTGGTTCTGAACTGGGTGCTTACAGCACATGAGCCCCCCAAACTTGCACTTGCTGTTCCCCACGCTGAAGCACAAGCTCTCAGTGGAGCATTTTGGCATTACTAGAGGAGCCAGATACGTGATTTCACCCAGATGCTCTCCAGGTCATGCAGTTTCCTAATGAAACCCCGTGAAAACATCCAGTCTTTTTCCAGTTTCTGGGCTCCACAACACATCTCCAGGATTTAGTCTTCTCTCAAACTAGTGACTCCACACAGTTTACTCATTCACGGTTAGCCAGTTATCACTGCAGCATCTCCAGCTGGCCCATCTCTAGTTTTAGAGTGGGCTCTCTTTTTCCCCCCTCTCTTGGGAGAGCTGCATGAAAATTCACAGCTTGCTCTTCAGCCCCAGACCGTCCCTCTGCTGTTCTCCTAACAGTCCTGGAAATTAAAGGATAACTTCTCTTTGAAACCATTTATGCAATGGCTGCTAAAGCTCACCACCAAAAAAAGTGGGGTCACAGGCAGGAAACATCATCTCAGTTGTCACGTAACGGAGGCAAACCCCATTACCTGCATGTGCGGGACACAAACACACAGAGAGAAGACGACTAGAACACTGTTCCCACAGCTGACAGCGGCCAACTACGCAACTAATCGTTCAAATTATTTCACACCTCTTTCTCCTCCCACTCTGTCTGCCTCCTATACTCGGGCTGTCAGCAATACGCAGCAGGGGCTCTTTGAGCAGGCTGCCCAAACCTTGGTGTCAGTGAAGGTATGGCTTGAGGTTGCTCAAACACACCAGCAGCAGTAACAAGCGCAGCTGGACCCACCTCCATAAATTAAGGATGAGGAACAGTGTTTTGTGCCGTGTGGGTGGGCGAGGGAGGGAGGGAGGACAGGACATTGCTAGCAGACTCCTAAGCACATCAATGCGCTCTCATTGTTCAGCAGTTTGCTATTGTCCCTTACCCAAATTCTGGTAAGTGCCAAATACCTCGGAGGTCAAGCAGACCTATTTACGTGAAGTCAACCACGCGCACTCAGCTGAGGAGGGAATAAATAGAAGTTACTCTTTGCCTCTATAAACAAAGAAAGTGCTGGGGAAATGCCAAGTCACTGGAGAGAATCAAGCAGCGATTAATTGGGTCACAATGACTGCAACATATGTACTTATCTTAAATCCCTACCTCATGCCCTCTGTCTTGCACAGGACATGATTCACTGTCTGCTTCTGAGAATGACCCAGACTCATCGCTGGAGTTTGTTCCATAGGATGGCTCACATTTAATCTGGGCTCGGACTGGGTTGTACAATCCATCCCCCACCACACCAGGCTCCTGGTGCTCGGGCGCCAGGAATCGGGGGCCTTGGGAGCAAGGGGAAGAGGAGAGCTCACAAAGACGCAGACTGCAGGGAGAGCCACCACTGCCGTCCTCTGCGTATGAGTAGGAAGAGCACGAGCTGGAGGTCCTGGTTCTGGTTTCCAAAGGAGGAGAGCGAGGGCAAACTTTAATTGGCACTGGACAGCTGGTATTCGGCCGCATCCTTCCCGGCAAGTGATCAGCCGTCAGTCCGCTGTGCGAGTAGGTCTGAGAGCTGGGGAGAGACTGGCTACTGCCAGCCCACAGACCCTTTGGCACAGTCTCAGTGAGGTCTTTGTCCAAGCTGCTCACACCAGAATATGAATGCACCGAAGTGTTTACTTGGTCACAAGCGTTTGAAGAGAATATAACACTCCTCCTGTCCAGTTCCCCTTCTTGCTTACAGAGAGTTTCAAAGCCGGGCCCCCTGAGTGGCGATCCCACTGTGAAGTTGGAAGCATCCTTCTGCATGGCATGGGACTGTCCATAGTTCCCTGTGAAAGGGACGTAATCAGTTTTGTGGTCACCCTGAGTTGTCCCCTTTTCAAAAGGGCATGCTGGACTCCTGCCAAAGTGCTGTTGGGAAGTGCTGGGGAAACCAACCAAATCTATGCTTTTTGTTCTGTTGAAGAAAGACCGCAAGCAAGAAGGTGAGGACCCACTTTTTGGCCTGTCGACGCAAGTGGGGCTTGGCTGTTTCCTGTCCATTTCAACATCCCCTTCTTTATCCCTGATGTCAGGTTCATCTCCAGACAGGCAAAGTGTGATGCTTTCTTCATCATTCTCTTCATTCTGAGGCTCGCTTTTTATCTGCCCCATAGCAAGTCCTGATTTGAGGCCATTTCCAGAGCTCTCTTCGCTGAATGTGCTTGCAAAACCTGAGGTACTGATGTGTGATGTGTTGTAGACATTCTTGGTACAAGCAAGCTGGTATTTCTTGTATCTGGGGTACCGTGTTACTGCATCTTTGTCCAAATTGTCCTTGCTATCTCTCAGCATGTCCGAGTCGGGCAGCACCCCTTCGCCTTTTTCTGCTCCGGCAACTGTGGTTTCAAAATTGAAGGGTTCTTGGTGCATCCTCTCTCTTGGGCAAGATATTTTTGACGTCTCCGATTCCATTGTCTCCTCCTCGTCTCCATCTGAGTTCTCCTCATCATGCATGCGCTGACAGGTGGTATCTTTTTTGCACAGGAACAGGCCATCTTCGTTGTTCAGCAGTTGCGTCTGAAGGAAGCTGAAGCAGGAGTCCTCCAGGTTGTGCATGCGCAGGAATTCAGCGCAGTGGATGACCTCCTGGATGTTTTCTCTGCTGAGTAACAGCTTAGCAGTGTAGGCAAACTGCAACAATGGACCAAATCCCCTGACAGTGACCTGCAAAAAAAGAGAGGGAAATTGCCACTGTTACCATCAGCTCTTGCTATCATCCCACATCCTTCAGTGTGTAGTTAGATAACCTAACAGATCTAGCATCCAGAAATAAATACTGCTCAGTACCAGTTATTCTACCACACTAGCAATGATGCTACATCCAATCACTAGCACTGCTTCCTTTTGGTTGCTCCTTTACATCATTGTACAGGTTGAGCTGAGCACTCTTTTTCCGAAATATCTTGAAAACCTATGAGCTAAGCCTCTGCTCTTACAAAAGACTGAAAAAACCAGACTGGTGTGGACACTGTTAATTCTTGGATGGATCTTATTTTAACTGTTATGCAGCACACTACCCTGAAAGTACCAATTTAATTTTGATTCTCCTGCCCTGGTGGAAGCTCTAGTGAACAGTAGTTTCAAGCTTACGATACTTCTTAAATCCGAAAAGTGTTTTGGGAAGGAAACATGTAATATTATAACAAAATTCAATGGAAAATATCTTTCTGTCTCTTTCAAGAGCACAGCAGTTTCTTTTTTTCTTCTCAAACTCTTGCTGAAAAAATAATAGGTAAGTACTGACTGCACAGCTCTTTCTCTGTCCCATGAAGATTATTCTCACACTGTTCCTGATTTTAGCAAATCTAAGGTACAGCCAACAGGAAAGAAATCCATATTCATAGTTCAAGTGACACAAATCACTCCAAGTCCCACCTCAGTACTTAATTTTCCACCATGTTGTTTGTAGAAAGAGTAACAACTGTTTCCAGGAGAGTGATCTCCAACCAACTGTTGCAGGTCTGATTTATGTACCACTACTGGTCCTTTTCTCCTCATCATACAATCTATATTTTACATTCACATATCATACATCAAAAAATACACACTTCTCCCCTTTTACAGTGAGATCTTCTCACATAACTATCAAATAACTTGCTAAGCCACATGGCAAACTATAGATATTGTCTATTTTTTGACCAAAAACGCACTGACACTAACCTCTGTTCCATTTTTCCCCCCAGTGAGCAGGAAACAAAGGTACTGGAAAAACTATTCTTCATGAAGCATCATGAGGCTGCTTCAAAACCAGCACTCGCCATCAAGTATAAAGGTTTCTCCACAAGAAGGAGATTCAGTGGTTTGGCCATGAAGTTGAGATTTGGGAGACCACAATTCAATTTCCCATTGCACCAACCACCTTCTATATGACCCTGGCAAGTCACTTCAGTCCTGATTCACCAAGACACCTTCTTGCCTTGCTTGCAAATAGTATTCACAAATCTGAGCTCCCTGTGCTTTGCATACCAAGGAAAGTTATATGGGATTCAGAGCAGCCAAACACCTGCATGCTTATGTGAGGTTGGGACATGCAGCCTGTAACATTCTTCTAGCTGTAGGTATCTGGTAGCTGTTTGCAGCTCAATTTCATCTTTTAAAATGAAGAAGAAAAGGAAGCACTGCTGTCCTCTTTTTGTAAAATGGCCTAAAGGTCAGAAGAGGTACCTAGAAACTAGGAGATGAGATCCCTTCTCCAGGCAGTGGGGACTTAAATGCGTATTTCCCAGCTCCTCAGAAGGACATCCTATCCAGTAGGTACGGGATACTCCGAAGGTGGGGTGCTTTTCCCTGTCCTTCCAATTGAATTAATGCCACTGAACAAGAAGCTGATCAAGAGGTCGGTGTGACATCAGGCCACAAATTTATGATGGTCCTGTTCGTGATTAGCACACATCTGAGTGAATAATTTGGGTCATGCCAATGAAAAGCCTGTAAGTTCCCTACGCTGCCTCAGGACCTGTTGTAGAGCTCACAGATTTTTATAGAAAATCCCAACTTCCAGAAACAAGCCTTTCTAGTTCATAGATCTGTACTTGTGACGCTGGATTATGAAGATACTGAAAGTGGTGTAGATTTTGATGGAGAGAAAAATATTTTTAAACACCTCTAAAATTTCTCCCAATAGCTTTTCCATACATTACCACTGCATCTGCTGTTTTAAGAAACAGTGCACTTTCACGCATGTACTTACACACTTCCACATTCCTGCTTTACAATACGCCTCTGGTACAGAACTGCCTAGATTTACAGCTGGCTATTAAACTGATCTCTGCGTTATCACTGATACACTTTCTGCCTATTTGTTAGATTATCAGCTCACTAAAGGCCTATCTGCATTTTATCTATGCAGCATGATTAACGAAATTGCCCAGGAACTTAATAAGCTACTCACAGGCCAATGTTTCTCTCTGATAAGATCTTCAGCATAGGGGCTCTTACATATCCCTTCACATCTTGTGAGCTCCGCAGCAGCGTAGGTCTGTAGGAGCAGCCATAAACACCATCTAGGGTTTTTGGGTCCCCTTTAATGAGGAGGGACTCTGGAGCACAAAGCCAGCTCTCCTGGCAGTTGTGTCACTTGGCCACTAGGTGGAATGGCTGGAAAGCAAATTAAAATAATTTTCCGTGCTGGGCCAGGGTTTCACCTGCCTGTGGGCTGCCCCAGCGCAGGCTCGCTGCAGGGCCTGGGGCTGACTCATAGCACCCCACTGCAAGGCTGTCTCTCACGCTGACTCAGGTTTTTGCTCCCAATAAACCACTGTGGTAACAAGCAGCAGCAAGACAGCTGTTCCAGCTGAACGTATCAGAAGCAGAGCCTGAGATCGTGCCGCGGGCTCCTCACGATGCCCGGCAGATGCCTCAAGTGAAGGATGATGAAAACACCAGTCAAACATGCACCTTGACTTCCTTACGAGATCTTACCCGGTGACACAACTTTTCTCTCTCACGATCTTCAATCCCAGAGGGAGAAAATTTCTATTCAAGCACTGGGTGCTTGTCATTGCCCTCAGGGAGGAATCTCTCTCATGTGCCAGTGCTTGAAACTGCAGAAACAATAACTTCAGTAAAAAACAGATGCAAAGCTCACTGCCAAGTGGGAAAGCCAGCGCAATCTCTGACATCTGAAGCTGTCTAAATATTGATTTGGCTTCCGTGGCAGGTCCCTTGCCTCAGCTCCACCAGCTTTGGGACTGCCCACATCTGATGCATTCTGGCAAGAAGGTTGGAATTGAGGCGCTGGAGAGTGGCTATGAGCACCACACACTGGGAAAGAAAAGGCTTTGAAGCTGCAGGTATTACCATCACACATGTATTTCTGTAGGAAGAGGTACAAAGAGTCTTTTAAAATGATTTGACCTGAGTGATGCATCCCAGTAAAAACAGTGAAATCAAGCTGATCTGTGTTTGCAGAAGGAAACAGATCATTTCTCTGATACAACAGTCTCCACGTACACGTGAGAGAGACCTTTGCTAGATGAGTAAAACACATGCCAGCAACAATCTCAGTTTATTTTTTTCCCCCTACTGTAAATAAGATGCCGTATGTCCAAGATTTGTTTGCTTTTAAACCTTATTTTCCATGTAAATTAATGTTTAAGTAGGCTGGTCAATTTGTGTGAAGCTCCACTGGGCACCTTGTCCAAGCTCATATGCCAAGTCCCCACTTCCCTGCCCTTTGATCATTTGCCTTATTCCAATAATTCTATTGTTTAAATGGAATTGACCGGCTACAAGAAAACCAGGCAGAGAAAAGGCAAAATGTACATACAAGACAACAATGCCCACACAGACAGGAAAAGCAAAGCAAAGATCGCAGCCTCTTGGAGGCTTGCTTTCCCTCATCTTTCAAGGCAGGCCAGGAGAGGACTTCTCTTGTGTATTGAAACATGCCAAACACCCTGCCAAGTCTAAGGATTAATCACTTGCTCCTGTCCCCAGCTGGTCTTTAATGTATACATTAAAACCCTTCTGCACACCTAGAGCACAGAGGACACAGGTACTGCAGTCCTACCTAAGCCATCTGGCACATCTTCTTGCCCTAGGGCAATCCATCAGATCAAGCACTGGGGGTCCACAGGACACCATGATCAGCATGTGGTGTGGAGTTCTACATTAGTTCAGCATTGTGGTGATAATAAGCCTGGCCACTGATAAGGCGAAAGAAAGAAAGTTCTCCAGCCCTTTATCTGCCACTTGTCTTTCAGATTGAGCTAGCCAAGCCAGGGGATGTGTTTTGTTTGCCCACGTCCTCATGAGTTCATGATACTGAGGAACGGGCTGGAAATAATGCTATGATATAATCACCGTTGAGAGAGTTGTTAATCAGCATTAGTCATATTGAATTTACTGGCAAAATACAGACAGTAGCCCTGCAGAAAATAAGCATGTGAAATCTATTTTAGTTCAGTCTGACACTGTTTTTCTCCTTACAGAGTCCTGTGGAGTGCAATGCTCTGGTTTGTCTTAATTGATTTAAGTGACCAGACTTCCACTACTTCCTTTGGGAGATCATTGCCAGACTCTACTTAAAACCTCCTTGCAAGGAAATCTTCTTCTCTTATTTTCCTCCATCATCTCTCATTATATTTCCTCAATGCATTCCGGGTAATGCTTCTTCCTTTTGGAGAAACAGTTGTATTGTGGTTACGCTCTCTGCCTTCCCTTCTTGTTTGGTTGGTATTACATCATTAGCGAAAAACTGGCTAATTCAAGGAAAACAATATTGGTCGGTGTCAGATAGGAGAATAAGAAGCTGGGACTAGAGTCAGCAATGAGAAATGCTAGTAAAGAAGGCAGCATTACAAATGCAAATATAGAGCATTTTTAGCACAGCATTTTTCTAGTACGGGGCACGCACTATTCTGTAACTGGGAGGAGGATTAGCTCACTTCCATGTTAGGAACATCATCTTTCATAAGGGACTTCTAGAGCAGAAATTCTATTTTAAATGTAGTTGTACACACACCCACAGGCGCCACAGGAGATAGAGCACTGTGGATGAACTCTATCTGGCTTCCAGTTGTATTGGGTCTTCTCCATGATGGCTGATCAACATGCTGTGGAGGCCTCTGTTCAAAACAAGGTGAGATGTGGCCTCAGAGCACATGCAGAGGTCTGACTTTTCTGTGGATGGGCTGGACTTGCTGTGCGCTGCAGAGTTCATCAGTACATGCTCATTAGCTGGCTGCCCAGACTTCCAGATGTCTCAAAACCCCAGACAACTAGACAAAATCCTCCAATTCTGCACAGACAGTATTCCTTACAGGGGGAAAAAAAAAGGTTATTTCCAAAGGAAACATCAATGTCTGGTAACCCTGCTCTGAATGGCATCTGTATGAAAAGCTGCATCTGGAGTGGGGAAGGTCAACCCTTGCAAAATGCCAGCAAATCCGAGTTCAACTTAAAGAGGGAAAAGTGATTAAGGGCAAGGAAAGATCACTGTAAACATGTAGGAATGTAAAACTTGGCAAGGCAATATCTAAAATGGAGCAAGAGAATGTTTACAGTAATCTGATGCATACTAACATCAAGAACAGAGAAAGAGCTGCCTTGTTTGCTATGGGGTGCTATGGCTGACTGCAGCGAAAAGGAACTGAAGAAATGAAAACCGTAGGGATTTTTTCCTGACTCTTGACCTAACAGTGAATTCTGTGCCATCTTGGAAGGCTTTCCAGGGAAGATGATGGATACTTTATGTCTGAGCGCTGCAAAGCAAAACTTACAAAGCACAACCTTGTTCTGGAGAGTTGGTGTTGGATAATTTGGTAGGCTCTTCCAGGCTTAATTTCTGTGTTAATGAGGGCACTATGCCAATGATCTTCTAGAAAATGGCATCAAAGTTCAACAGCAAATGTACATGCAATTGTTCCCTTTCAAATGAAGCATCCTTGGGGCATACTTAAGGGCAAGCTCATTGGTGGTGGTGTGGGAGGGCAGAGCCCCCTCCTCCCCTCTGGGGATATAATACCTGCAGAACATTACTTGCTAAATCCTACTGAATTGTGGGTAAAATAGATAGTCAGACCTTCAGACCCACTGAGAATGCAGAAGTCCTGACAGAGCAGCACAGGCACAGATTATTAACTTTACGCATTTGAGTAGCCTTGTTGGAATCAATAGAAATTCTGATGGGTTTTCTGTGAAGCACACAAGCTCCTTGTAGGATTATGGATTATATTTTTAGTACTTTGATTTTCAGATTAAATTCATCACCAGGCACCTAACACCAGTTAGAAAGCCCTCATCTCTAATCTCCAAACATCGATTTAATTATTAAGCCATTTTGTGGGGAAGGAAGAAAGGAAAGTTGAATCAAATCTCATATGCTGAATATCAAATCCCAAACTAAATATTAATTTTAAACAATTGGATAGGAAAACAGAAGAAATATGACTGTTTCTGCAGAACCTCAAATCAATCTGTTATTCACATACTGTTTTGTAGTGGACCTACTGTGGGATCCACTTTGTTAACCTTTCAGTGTTGCTACTGCAGTCTAAAGGCATCTATAGAGACCTTCTAAATCCATTTCAGACTGTAAGTTTGTCTAATAGGCCCAAGGATGTAGTGAACAAACTACCAACTTCTCACTTGGCCAGCGTGTTCCTAACACTACAACTTACATAATCAAATACATGCTAGAAATAGGAGATAAGATTAGTGATAGTTAACTGCTGCTATTTTTTTCCTCAGCCTGAAGATGGTCTCTGGGATTAAATATTAACTCTAATCTTATTTTCTAAAATTAGCGCACACTGTATTCTTTTTCTTTTACAGCCAATTGCAAGTATAGTGCAGAAGTTATTTTCAGAGTGTAATCTGATAACCAAAATCAGTCACCAAAGCTGTTATTCCATTAAGAGTTAAGAGACTTCCCAGTTATTTACTCAGTTATTTTTACTTGGGATGGCGGAACCTGGCAGATCCTATTTTTCCTATCTTGAGCTTACTTGATTTTGGAAAACTCTCTGAAAGATTCAAACATATTACTAGGCTCAAACAGGTCAGTCGCATGCGCAAAATCAGTGGTGCCAGACATGATGGTTTGTCCCTAAAAATATGCACAAAGTAAGCCTGCACATAGTCAGGAATTGTTTTGAAACCATGATCCTTTTACATAGGGCGGGTACAAGCAGGAGGCAAAAAAAGAGTCAGAAGAAGAGACGATAAACAGCAGACTACTTTCGTAAGCCAATGCCACACCAGTATTACTGCATTTTCTCCTCTTTAATTTAATAGCATTTACATGCTCTCTCACCAGCAGCTTACAGATGTATTTCCCCTATTTGCTCATAAAGCCATGAAGCTCCTGAAATGAATAATCATTCTTTAAAATTCAACTTGGTCAAGAAGCATCAGATGCAGAAACTTCTACTATCTGGTCTTTTAGACAAGAGAGGAATGTACAAGTCACTGACAGAGAAGATTGACAAAGAGAGGCCTTTTTTTTTCACTCTAAACCCACTTTTTAAATAAAGCAGATACCCTGCTTGCCCCAGTTTAACATTCTGTCTCTTCAGGTAGTGCATACAGGTTTGGGCAGAAGAATGACCCGAAGTCCAAGTGGCTGTCTGGCATTTCCAACATCATATCACATCACATTGCAGGTGTGGATACCACACCGCCACTAGGACAAGACACTCCTGGGCACGAACACATGCCAGAGGAAGGGCGAACCCAGACACAGCTCCTTTCTCTGAGAGGCTGATTTACCTCATTTCTTTTTGGCAAAAAGTCCCACTGAAAAAGCTGCCACCTGCAAAGCCACACCAAGGCCAGGCTAAAGGGCATCCCAATATCTTTCCAGTGCATCCAACAGCCCCTTGAGGCATCAGGCTGAGAGCTTCAAGGAGACACTTAACTCCATTTACTGGTACTTCTATGAAAGATGCCACACTGGAAGTGCTCATCTAACTTCCAATTTTGTGCTTTTGAAAATAAAAAAAACACCCAGGTGCCCCCTCAGCCTTCCTTACACTAGAAGCCTTGACTGCCTGTGTGAGAGTATTTACAAATTAAGGGAGGAAATCAAATGACTTGTCCTCTTGGAAGTCCTTGGAGGGACTTTTCCTTTCTCCAGCATAAGGAATACACCCAGGGGCAGCACTTCAAAGGGCATCCTCCTGCCCCACTTGAAAGGGAGGGAGAGACCAATATCCCTCCGTGTCCACAGAGCATCACAAAGCTCCTGGACGGCAGGTGCGACTGCAAGAGGTGAGGCGGGGAGGAAGGAGAGGTCATTCACGCTAGACTCGTGTTGAGGATGGGGAGCAATAATTGCAAACCATGTCCACTGCCCCATGAGAAGTGCGTCAGTGCTGACGGCCAGACAAGTGGCTTGGAATTGATTGCCAATCGTAAAGATGGCGTAAACAGCCAGTGGATCGATGCCCATGTTATTGGTCATGCCAGCGTTTTTGACCGCACGTGACTTACGGGTGGAGCGCAAGAGTTAAGGCACTTTTATACTTGGGTTTTTCTGAACCAGATTGACTGCGGTAATACCCCAACTTCAAAGCATTCTAAAAAGTCCTGGCCCCCAAGCTTGGGGCCAACAATGTCAGATGAACCAGAGAAGACAGAATCAGAAGATATCTAAGAAATTAAAAAAAAAAAAAATCAGAGTAATAGAAGTAAAAATAAAGTAATCTCTGATCCAACTGCAATACTTATTTTAATCCACAATTTCAGGTTTTATTTCCTCTCAGAGTTATTGAAGCCCAGCTGAAATTCTTTTGACCTCTCAAAAATGAGACTGGTTTCAAATCAAAACAAAGAATTTACTTTTGGAAATCCTGATAGTATCCCTGGGTATTTTCAGCATCCTTCCCATCCTTGAAAATTTTAAGGGGAAATTAATTTGTTGAATTTGCCACACCTTTCAGAAAACGTGCTCTTTATCAAGAAGGTAGAAATCACCACGCATAAGCTTCAATACTTTGCTGCTGGCACATTTTGGTGCTGGAAACAGCAGGCATCTTTATCAAATGCTGATGAGTAAGTTCACAAGACTGAAAGGCTATAGGGTTGGAAGATCAGTGCTTTTCCACAGCAGGGATGCACTGCCTGGATCACATCTACTCCAAGCGTGGGTCTCTGGCAGATGTCCACTGGCACATCCCATTGGGCAGCTCTGGGTTTTATTGTCCACAGCAGTTTGCTGAGCGTAAGGGAATGTTCGCCTGCATGGCCACTCCTCTGGGCCACAGCTCGGCACGAGAAGCTTGGCAGCCAAGGGAGGCAGGTCCTGTGCAGAGGCGAGGGGCTGATGGTGGGGCAGCCGCGCTGGCGCCACGGCACATCTCCCTCTGCCACCCCACCACGGCACAACATCTTTGGCAAAACAGCTCTTGGGCTGGAGTGGGGAATTTCGTACACCCAGCAAGCAGACCTGCCACATGATACATGTCAGAGCCCTTATTTTAAAACCTCACTTGGTAACTTGTATAGAAGTCAAACACCAGTTTATAAAAACACTCAGAGAATACTGCCTGTAATACTATGCATCAAACAGGAAGAATGACAGCTGAAGTGCCACTGTTTGGAAAAAACACCTTAATGAACTTCAGTAAGAGAGAAGTTTTTCCTAAGTAATTACATGGTTAGGGAATGTTGTCGATGTTAGAGGATGCCCAGGGTGTAACTGGAGAATGCAGAAAATTAAAAATTACGGCCAAGAGACAACCCGCATAGGTGAAAAAGCTTGGAGGAGAACTTTCCGGCTGCTGAGGTCAGGCTCTGGGTGGAAGTACTAGAAAGAAAATTAGAGATGACAATGTTTCAAACAACCTTTCCTCTGAAGGAACAACGGCTACAACATGACTGAATCAACATAGAACACATAAAAACAGTGGCACTAATTAGCAGTTGGAACATTCAGGCATGAACTGGAAGATAAAGCAAAGGGAAATACAGCTGTGATATCTAGCAATCTGCAATACATTTGTTTTTCCAACGCAACTTGCACCTTAAGAAACCTGGAATGTAGTAACGAAGGATGACACAGGGTGGCTCAGCAGAAACGCTACCTTCTCTCCTTGGGTGCCCATGCAAGCCATGCTGAAACTGATGGAGAAGAAATGGGGAGAAATGAACAGATTCTAACCCAAGAGAATCATCAGAATTCAAGTGCAAATGTAATTTAAAATTAAAATCAGTCCCATCTTTTTGCAAAAGAAAAACTAAACTGACCCCTAGATTAAAAAAGAAAAGAAAAGAAAGTGTTGAGCAGTGAGAAGGGGGGAGGAAGGAGTGGGAAATCTTTCACAGAATATAAATTGTGAGAGAAGAGTCTGTGAAAGATCTGCTTAGGTGCATATCATGAGCCAAAGTCGGGAGAAAAAGGGAAAACAGGAAGCAGTTTAAGAACTTCAAGAATGAAGAAAAAAACTCTAGAAGCCTCCAAGTTACATTAGAAAATATCAAAGTAGGCAGAATATGAAGATGTGTGTAGCAATTTGCTAATTCAGAGTGTGCTTAGAGGAGTGGTTCAGAGCTTCCGAAGCTGCAATTAATATACAAGCAAACACAACAATACAGAAAAATTACTAAGACTTGTAAATTACACCAATACTCCTTTCCCAAGCACAACAGAATTTATTTATGCCAATAAACTACGTAATACAGTGTATTAAGTACAAAGTGCATTAAATACACTGTAATTACTTTATAAAAACAAGGAATACTTCACAGCAAGGCATCTTACTACAAGCCCTGCTATTATACTTGGTGTAGCGTAGGAGAGGAAGAAACAGGCTCTGTCAGATATGATTTAGGAAAACACAAGGCTGCACTTTGAGGAAGGGAACTAAATCAGGAGACAAAGGAGCTGGAGAAGAAGCAGGCTCAGGCGACAGGGCTGGGTAACATCCAGCGCAGCTCATGGATGCTCTGCCGTGGTTTCCACGGAGCTGACGATGCCAGTGCTTCCAACACTGCCCGTGACTGTGCGCCAGCATGGCACAGCATATAAAATCATCGTCATCCTTACACTGGGGTAGCAGAGAGTGCAGCCCAGCAAATACAGTAATATTTCAAATCCAGAGATGCTTTTGCTGGGCTGTGTAAGTAACTGAGTGTGAAAGGCTTTACTATTGCGCTTCATGAGGTAACCAGGCAATTACAATTATTAACTGGCAGGCTGAAACCCTGTATAAATAACCTGGCTTCCTGCAGGCATCGTATTTTTAAAACAAAACCTGCCAAATGCTGTATTTGTTCCAGTTTTCCTTTCCCTCCTCCCCCATTTTGCCTTTTAATTTCCGGTATTTGGACATACAGTTTTTCTGCGTTCACCTCGTTTTTGTTCTTGCGTGGCTACTAACAGATCTGAGGATTAGAGTGGCTTTTGTTCTACTGCTTGGCGTTCACATTTCATCAATGATGTCCGCTCAGCTCAGCAAAGCAGGTTTGCAAGGAGAACCAGCCGCTGCTGAGCTGGCAAAGTTGGTCCCCTCCTGTCCTCTACGAGGAGCAGTTAACTCCTCCCACGGTGGCCCAAAAGGTTAGCTAGGCTCCGTAAATCCCACCAGAAAAAAATCGTAGGCATTTGCCTTCTTGCTGAGATTTCTTGTCTGCTGTGAGTGAAGGTAAACGGCTCTTTTAGTCCCTAAAGGAGCTCAGGCTCAGCAGAAGCACCTCACAGCAAAGTAGTCAAAGGCAGGGAAGGACGGGAAGGATGGACAATGGCATTCCAGCACAGCCACAAGCCCACACCTAGCTCCAGGCTCTCCCCAGGGAATTGACTTCCCCCTTTCCATTTCATATGCAAGATTTTTAAGATCTACCAGAAAGCAAGGGGTAGAAAATGCCATCTACCCTAGGAGCCCCAGAAATACTCTCCATGTAGAAAAATGATGGCATTTCCAGCTTGATATGTGACTTCCTGGGAGGGTGCAAGTCAGGACTTTACAGCTATTTGTGTGTGTGTGTGCCTACATATGCTCACGTGCACCCACGCATGCTAGTGTGAGAAAGAGACAAGAGAACATGAACGTGTGTGAAAGGGACTGAATTAGCCCCATCTGCTCTGAAAAGATCATTTTCTCCTTGATTTCTATTACTGTCGTATCATTGCCACACTAGAGTGCTTCTAAAAGGCTACAGCTCTGGCAGCCAGCATCATTACAGCTGCTCAGATTATTAACAGTATAAATAAACTCTCAGAGACACTACTAAGAAAATATTAACTACAATTATCACTGTCTGATAAAATAATGAACAGTGAAGTGTTATTGTATTGCCTCAGTCACCAGTGCGCATTTATGTGTGCCGTGAGTAATGAAAAATGGTTTATTTGCATACTGAATCATCCTGGAATTGGTTCTTGCTATTTTATTTTGTTTTATTTATTTTTCTAAAGATCAAGCAGCATAGGCTGAAGCTCCGCATTTGTAGAATTCAGTGTATCCTGCCTCCCTTCCCATCATATATAATCCCATTAATTCCAAGTGAACAGAAAGTTGTGCCCGTAGCCATGCACATGTCTGTTGGAGGAGGGAGACGGGGCAGCGTGCAAGCTACCGGTAGTAACTATGACATCTTCTGATGGACTTTTATTTCTTGGGCCTCATTGCTTTTTCCCCCTAGATGAGGAGCAAGGGCCCACACAATGTCAATGCTGCGTTTGCTGTACGGATCCTCCTCACCTTCACCTCCTCCACTGTCCTGCGTCCTGCATTGCTTTGGCATTGTGAGCTTGTTTTTCCTCACATTCACTAGAGATACTGAGTCCTGTCCTTTCTTGACAGCAGTGGTAAACTTGGGCATGGTTTCTAATTAACAGAAGTTAATACTTCCCTGCAAGCACTGGGGAAAAAAGTTCTTAATCGCCTGGAGAGCAGGAGATGTCAGCAGGAGCCTCTCGCCCCATGTCCCCAGGCCAGGCTCCAGCCTCCATGCCTGAGCAACACCCTCCTTGGCAATTATCTTGTCTTCTTCACTGTCTGTCTGTTAGTGGAGCTCATTAAAATGAGGAGACATCACAGAATGGTTGGGTTGGAAGAGACCATAAAGATCATCTAGTTCCAACCTCCCTGCCATGGCAGGGACATCTCCCGCTAGACGAGGTTGCTCAAGGCCCCATCCAGCCTCGTCTTGAACACCTCCAGGGTGAGACCCTCTGTCAGGCTCTTGGGGAAAGGGCCACATCCCAGCCAGGTATGAAGGGAAATTAGAAAGCTGACAGACAGGGGAAGCAACTAAATGCAGCCAGAAAGGAAGGCAAAAATGCAATGCTGAGTGAGAGAAAAGGGAAGGGAGTATTCGCTAAAATAGCTTCCCTCAATCTAGGCCAGAAAAATCCTGCACCATACTTTTAGGGTTTTTATCCCACTGCCCTATTTCTGTGCCCTTGTCCATCATTTCTGCAGCATCTCATGCTCCCTGCCTGTTCTTTTCTTCGCCTACAAGCCTTTTGTTCCACCAGCCCCCACTTCTGCGCTTACTGCCAGCTCTGAGCAGCCAGCCACAGTGGGACCACCTTTTGATTTGCACACACCAGGGCTTTTGTTGCCTGCATTGGTATGACGGTGACAGAGGAAGAAAAGGGGGTGCAGAGGCAGGAGGAAACGCCATCTTCGAGCATTTCCCTTTCCAGCTGTGGAGGAAGGACAGCTTGGAGGAGGCAATCTTCTCCCTCCATACAAATCACTGCCAGGATGAACCTCCGCTCCTGGGAGGAGAGGAGTCGAACAGCAGCCTTCCTCACTATTTTCCCTCCAGCATCCTCCCTCTCCTCATTCTCAGCAGTTGGCCTCTTCTGGCTGCTGAGGCAGGTTAGATGTGTCTTGCCCTGAATAAGTCATCTACATTAATTTTTCCTCTTTAATTGAAGAGTTCTTGTGTGAAACAATTTATGAGAACATCTTTGGGAAGGAAACAAATGTGTTGTGCCACTTGTGTTTACAAAGACAAACGTGCTCTCTCCAAATGAATTTTGTTCCCCAAAAAGCCCTTATGGAAGGTAAAACAGAGAATGGTAAAGGATTTCCTGAAGAAGAACTGAAGTTCATTTTAAATCAGTGTACCATGTACAAATGCTGTCTTACAAATAGGATTATTTAATTTAAACCTTACATCTGCCAAGTTCCATTACTTCAAATGGAGCCTGTCGTTTCTTGACTTCATTATAAATCAGGATTATATTACAATTTATGATAGGTAAAGTCACTGCACCAATAGAAGGCGGTGAAAAAAAATTACACAGCAGCCAGTAAATAGAGCAAAGTCATTGCACTGTTCTTGAAAGGCAAAAAGTCATCTTGCTAAATGAGGGTCCGAGCTGTCCTGTACCAAGACTGTTCCTAATAAATAAAAGACCTCTGGGAAAAGTGCTGAGCATACGCTGGATCTATTTTCAGCTTGCATCAGCAGCTGCTGCCCCTGGGATCGCATCTTTAGTCATACCCTACACCATATGTAATCACTCCAGTGCTGCAACCAGTAAGATAATGAAAGAGCATGGCATAAATCTATACTTGAGTGGAATGCTAAACGAGAAAAATAATACAAAAAAGGGGGAAATAAACCACATTTTCAAGTCATTAGGAAGAAAGACTTTGACATATGAAGTGTTGCAACCATTAATAGCACTTATCATATAGAGTGGAGACAAAGAGACAAATTAATCAAACTGACAGAACTGGGACATTTTATGCTAATGCAGGCTCCTGGGTTTTCGTTTGTACTCCTCTGTGTCTGGAAAACTGATACCATTACAGGGCAGGAAATTGCATGAATAACATGCAACAGATCATAAAAATTCACACACCAAGTGCAGAAACACTGCCAAAAGCACTGTAAAAACAAGGCTAGAGACCCCAACAGAGGAACTACCAACAGCTAATGAATGCAAATAAGTACAGGAATATTTCCCACCCATGCATAACAATGAGACATAGGCTGAGAATCCGCAGTCTCCAACAGTGTAGGTAAAATAAAGCCTGGAGAGCAAACACGCAGATAGCTAGGGGGAACTGCTGGCCAAGCCAGGGTCTGAATTTGTTTGCAGTATTGCAGCCAGCAGTTCAAAGCCACTGGGGAACTGGTACAGCCAAGTGTCGCCTCTGTCTAAACATATCACTATGTTAGACTTAATTTAATGTTTCAGGTAGAGAGAGGGGGAGGAGGATGAAAGAGGAAATAAAACAGAGCCACAAAACAGCACATAACCACACAAAACAAAAATCCCCTTGCCCCTGTGCAAATCCACAGCACGCAGTAAAAACCCTCGCAAATAAAGACAACTGAGAAATACAAAATGCACTTGCTGTCCAGAGCCTCAGCCATGTTGTAAGAGGCAGGAAATGGCAAGAACTACAGGAATGTTGGGCAGGGCACAGTGTAATGCAGGAGCGTGCCAAGGTTACTTCATTTGCCATAAAGGCTTCTCAAGGACCTTTAAAAAACCCTGGCAAAATAGAGCATGGGTGAAGTGCAGAGAGCTCATCAGCCGTATAAACACCACATGACAAATAGGCTCAGTTGATGGGCAGCCATGGCATTTCTTGGTGCTCTCCATTTTTTGAAAAAGTGACGCTTCCCCCTTGTATGGTAGCTACTGCACAAACCTAAGGGGAGTGCTAACTCTGAGGGGTAAAAGGAGTAAAGCTGATACCCTTTGGAGCTGCATCGCTTCCAACACTGCTCTTGCCTTCCCCAGAATAGAATGATACGCAGCTGATAGGATTGAGCAAGAGCACTTACATGCCAGTACTACATGCATAAAGAGGGTGAGAAAATGCCAGCCTGCCCAGGGGGGCTGCTTTCCTGAAGAGCAAGTAGAGCTCAAGTCCTTCCTTGGTGCTGGAGGACCCTGTGTTCACAGGCGGCTGGGTAGCAGTGTTTTTACTCCAACAGAGATGGGAGCACACAATACAGAGCTCAGCTCTCCATCCACTCCCCAGCACACAGCTGTGGAGGTTTTACAGAGTTTTAGCCGAAACAGGGCTGATCTCCAAACCTCAAAATGTCCTTCTGTTGCTTTGATCACTACTAGAGTCTCAACAAGGTGCTTGGCAGGGTACGAAAAAATGGCGTGCACACGCAAAAGCAAGCTAGTCCAAAAGCTTGCCAAAGACAATGATGGTGTGACCTTTGTTCTAAGGGGTGAAATTAGAAACAGGCATTCATTAATTCCTGTAAATATACATCCACCTGACAGACAACGACTGCAGGCTGCCAATGGAACAACTTTCTCCTTTCCCTTGAATAAAAAAAAGACAGCACAGACAATTAATTACAAAAAAAACCCCTTGACTTTAAGAAATTTTAGTACCAGGAGGGAAATAATTTGGTCAAATAGTTATACCAATGTTGATTTCTTTTGCTCTTTACAATAGCAAAGACACCTTTGAAGTTTCTCAAGAATACATATGACACCTGACCCTTTCTTTCCTCTACCTGCAATCAGAGTAGTTTGAGAAAAAAAAAACAGCCAAGAGTAAAACATCCACTCCTGAAAAAGAATATCTAGAATATTTCAACGAAGAGGTAGAAAGCACAGTGACAAGAAATGACCATGAATTCTCACACCCCTTTAGCTATACAATTCCTCTTCAGAAAACCAGTTCCAGAACTGGACTGTAAACTCACCAAATAATTCAGATTAAAAGTGATTTGATAACTAGATGAAAGTACAAGAGCAGATGATGCAGACACTCTAGGAACCCAAGGCTGGGATTGACTTGAAACCCTCAAAGCTTGCTGTGAAGAGCAGCTTATGGTGTGCAGCACCGGTCTGCTCTACAGAGCTGCTTGGAAGAGGTCCAGCACAGCAGTCCTGACAGCAGCTCTGGCTAGGGTCACCTCGGCTGTGCACCACCAGCTGAAGACAAGAGGCCAGAATGTGATCAAATGCTTGCCTTTAACAATTTGCCTGCCTATGCCCTGTCAGCTGAGGTTTCCAGTTGGAAAGTTCATGCATAACAGTGAAACAAATCCCCTTAAAGAAGGATGAGGCTTATCTTTGAAAAGGAAGCAAAACTAAACCAAGTCTGAGGTAGCTCTTGCTGGGTATTCATCTCGGGCCTCCAACTGCAATACACATTGAAGACAGGGAAAGAAGAACAGGAGTTGTTGATGTAAAGGCTTCTGCCACTACTGAAAGCAACTATTTCTGCTTTCTGAATACTATGACAACTTCGTAGATGTGAACAGGTTTCTCTGTAGCATGCCCCAATGCCTATATATATTATGGACCCTCTTCATTCTTCACTTTCTTGGACACGCTTATAGGTATTATTTGTCCTCAATGGCTACTGCTTATATAAATCAGGCAAAAATGACAAGGGTAGATGACTTACAAAAGACAAGCTACTCTCCGTTTTTTGTGCCTTGCATTTGACAAATTAATTCAAACATTTAAAACATAGCCTTGGTATGATGTGTCCAGTCCCCTGAAAACTAACAAGTCTAAGGAACAGACAGAAAATGCTTCATTTTGCTTTATGTCCAGATAAAAACACCATATGCAGGAAACCATCCATGAGGGAATATGGAAATCTGCAGTCAGATAAAAATAAGGTTAAAATACAGTTCAACTCAACAGGCAGATGGGACGGCTGGAGACTCATCCACCTCAAGTCCAGCTTCCTCTTCCGGAAGCAGAAATGAGCACTAGTCCTCTGTGGAGAGCAGAAGGAAAGTTTTCAGTATTTGCCTTTCCTCAGCTTTTTCCTGTCTTGAAAGGTTACTGGCTCCAACTCTGACCTTTGAAAGAAACAGGAAATAACTTGAGCTTTTTCTGTTTTACCTTGACCAAGAATCCTCTGACAGGGAAATTTTCTCTGAAGGCTGCCTGTGTATCTGGGGAGAGAGGTGGCTAGGTATGTTCAGTCACTGCTGTTTGGTCAGAGATAGAAAGATATTTCACTTTCAGAGTAGTTTAAGACTTGTTTCTTAGTAGCTGCAGGGCCTTGAAACAGAGGACCACAGGTCTGAATTTCAAAGGTAAGCAAAAACCCAACACATTTCCCACAAGCAAAAGCTTTACACAGCTGAATCGCAGCCTCAGCCTCCTAGTTGACAGTCTGATGAAAATTCCAAACCACTTCATCAAAAGCATTTTTTCCTGAAACTGAGAACTGTACTGGTAACATTTGCATGGATGTTTTTTTTCTTTAAATCTACTCTTCTTACCTTGAAACACTACCACAAGTGCATCCCCACCCATTCTGAGAATGTAAAGTAAGGGGTATATGCACAGATGAGGGAATTTTGTCCTATCGCAATTCAAAGCAAACAAATTTGTAGTGCAGTATTACCAAGTGTTTGATGCACAATACACTGGATGCTCACATCTCAATAAACTATTAGGACTGTTCAAGTTCCCTTCTGGGTCAATTCACTTAACTGGATGGTCTCCTTTCTCTTTTACTACTCCCCTAAACCCACCTCAGCCCTGGCTTTGGGATGTACATCTGACACTGTGGGAGCAGAAGGAAGCACTGAGAATACAACGCTACCACTGAATCCATCCTGGGTCACGCTTCCCAAACCTCTCTGCAGTTCTTACAGTAAGTCTGTACACTTCCCTTTCTCTAAAGTGTTGTTCTGAAATGATGAGCAGCTGCTGCAGGGAGTGATGGGGACCAGGTGCAATATATACTCAACTAAATATGGCTGCTTCAACACCAAAACAAAGATGCCTGGTTTCTGAGGTCTTGAAAACCCACAGCTCCCATCTGCCAAGACTGATTAGCTCTCTGTGGAAGAGATCAAGGCCTGCTAGGTACTTACCTATTGTTTGGGATGAATGGGATGCCCCAAAGCAACAATAATACAGGAAAACGTTTTTACATCTTGCTCTAAGTATCAAGATTTTTATTTTTTTTTTAATCAAGAATTTCTTTCTGAACCCAGGTCTGCACCAGCTCTGTCACTTAAGCAAAAATTCCTAATTAAGTGTCCTCAGAGTGCTCCAGTCTCCTGGTGACAGACTGGAAGTCTGTGGCAATTCACAGATTCTTTCTGATCCACTCCATGCCTCCAAGTCTACTTTCTTCTTGGATGTGGTAGTCTCAGCAGCTGTTACCGATGGCAATGCACAGGATCTAAGGTCTGATGCAGGAAGAAGAGGTAGAGGACACAGAGTAGAGTCCACCGATCACCCAGGACCAATTGGCCAGGTAAGGTGGTGAGCAGCTCCATCTTAACCCAATCATCTGAGAAATGCTACAACTAGTCTGAAAACCACTTCAGCACCTCCTGGATGCTTAAAAGACACAGAGGGAAGAAAATGTGACTGGAACTCTGGCTGAGGAGTGTTAAGCTGAGTTCAGATAGACAGTCTGCTCTGGGACCAGCAGCTGTGCCAGCTGTAGGTCAGCCTGTTCACCTTCATGTGAGGTAATGTGAACCAGAGCATTTAGAGAGAGGTAAACATAGCTGAGTGGTTCACACAAGGTGCTTTAATTGTCACTGACCTGATGCACAGACCTGTGCTGTAATTCCCATCTGATGCATCGGCTTCCACCCTAGCATTTGCTGAGAGGTGATGACAGTACTTTATTTGTTCAGAAGAGACCTCAAAAATCTACAGCTAAAGGTTTTATGTTACTATTACTTAATTCCAGAGCTGATGCCTCTCAATTCCAGCTGTTTGGTGACACCTTATTTATGTACTGGTTTTACTGAAAGTGCCAGTACTTTGTTCTCTGCTGTTCTCAGCCCAGCTATGACTGTTTCAACTGCGGACTCCAGGCTAGCAGCAATCCCTGGGTCACGGCAAGAAATTCCCTGTGCCACTTCAGTTATGAATTAATCCTCTTTTCTCCATAAAGTCTTCTAAAGCCTCCATCACTGACTCTTAAGTGACCCAAAAGATGCATCGTGCAAATTTTAAGCAAGACCAAGAAAAAAAAATCCCCAAATACAAAATGAAAATTAAAAAAAAGGAAAAGATTTCAACTACTTCTGTGTGCAGGAAACAGGTAAACTTAACCACACATTTTGATGCCATCCCCTCTTATAAGGCCAGATTAAGCAAAGTGAAGGACAGAAAGGTTTATTAGCAAATCTGATCCGTGTTGTCTTATGTTCTCAAATTCTACTCAACTACATCTGTACTGAGCACCAAACTTCTTGAAGGGGTGTCTAAAGCTTGTCCCTCTCCAAGGCCACTTGCCTTACAGTTATGAAATGATGTGCAGTCGTATACATCAGTGTGCAGTTTGTTGCTAAAAACACGCACCAAATTTTTCAGTTTAGTATTGCTTCAAAACAACTGCCAGTGGTTCTCATGATATCTTTCCCCAGCAAATTATAACATGCTTCCTAGAGATACGCCTGATAGTTTCTTTTCGTTTAAGTCTTTAAAACCACACAAGCCTCCTCTCATGCTCTTTCAGAGAAATTAAATCTCATTTCTAAAACAAACCAAGCCTGGGCTAGATGAAGCCAATGTTTGACCAAGTACAGCTGCTCCTATTTATTTATTTTATTAAAGCAAATAAAGTGCTCAAGGACATAGCTTTTAGTAGTGTTAAGACTGCAGTGGGACTTGGAGGTGTTTGCTGGCAGTCTCCCATTAAAGATAAAAATCCAGCGTTGCACAAAAGTCTTGGAATAAACCAGCCATTTTTCTCTTCAGAGCCTGTATCGAACATGTAACAGAAAGCGTGTCTCTTTGTTCCTCTAAAAAACCCAGTAGCTTGCCTGTAAAATTCACAAAGAGCATCTCATTCCCAAATCCTAGTATGACCCAATTGCCTTCTGCTCACCTAAAACCTGTATTTCACTTCCAAATTGAACCATACTTCCTAGCCTTAATGTTTGTCGACTGCTGCAATGCATCATTTGAATACATGCCATATTCCACCCCATAACATGCTCAATTTCACTGGTAGCTGAGAGAACAGTCGGTCTGACATTATTCACTGGGGAATTCTTGTCAGAAAAGTGCTGTACGGAGATAAAACCTTATCTTCTTTGGGTCTTGGGAACGCTAACGAAACAAAGCTTGGTACTGGGATCAGAAAGTACCTTACAGGTTGTGGTCTCTGATGTGGTGAAGCCAAGGGGTGTCTTATCTGGCCCTTATCTGTCTGATTATTCAAATGGAAAATGCTCAGCCTGTATTTCTGGACTCTTAAAAGAGCAGATACTTAGTTTGCTGGCAATAAATAAATTAAAAGCTCTAAAAGAGAGAGAAAAAGCAAAGGAAAGAGAATCAAAGGGTCGGGGGCGGGAGGAGATCTTTCAGTCTGTAGGGCCAGAGTGCTCAGAATGCTCACCGTGTTGAGGCACAGTCATGGCTCACCCACCTCATTTTCATTCCTACCCACAAATACATATTCAAATACAGAAAAACCAAACAACAACATAAAGAATACACCTCCTGTTACACAGCCTTATTGCTTCTGCTCGTGCCCTGAGCATCATCTACCTCTAGGACTTACTCTTTTGGACATCTTTCACATTTTAGATTATGTTTGTCATGTTTGAGCAAGAAAGTTTCCACACTGCAAACTGCCTTTTCAATAGCAAGTGCAATCACAGTCAATCAGCCCAATTTAGTACTAGCGGCAGGCAGGCATCTAACAAAGGCAATGAAATTGAGTCCACTTATCGTGGTGGTGAATTTCATTCTGCACATTCATCTCTGTATCCCCTTCAACAGCACATTTTTATGTGCTTACTCGAATAAATAAGTAAACAGTACACCTACTGCCAAAGGGAGGAAAAGGAGTTATTGCAAGATTTTATCTCCTTAACATGCACATAAGCATGGCTTTTGTTTTGGTTTTTTAAGACTAGCTCCCCCTACAACACAAGAGAGATGTATTTCTCTTTTCCCCACTGGAAAAGATCAGAGGAGCATTATCAACAGCGAGACAGCCCTCATCCGAAAATAATGGAAGTTACAGTTCGTGGAAGGAAAAGTATGCGGCTAGTTTCTTCATCATACTTAGCACGAAAAATCAGGTGGTGCTGGGAGCCTTTGCAACATGACATAGATGGAATTTCATATCACATCTTGATGGTCTCGTTTTTGTTTTATCGCTCACCTGCTAGAAACAAAATACGTTGTTTGCACCTTATACGGGGGTACATAAGCAACACACATTAAACAATGTCCATTTCTGTCTCACGGTTTCCTCTGAATTAGTATCATGTCATGTAAGACCTCAAAAAGCACTAGAATACTTAATCTTACTCTCACTACAGATCTGCAGCCTCCAGTGATCATTCTGTGCGGTCAGGGTCAGCATTGCACTTCAGCACAAAAAATAACACATTCCCCAGGAGGAATCTGGGAAACCAAAGACCCCACTTCCATTCATATGGATTCACTTAAGTGGCATTGCTGAGGTAAGGTTGAAGAGCAAATGAGTTTGAAACCTGACTTTATTAGAAACCTGACCGATGCAACCTCTTGCCACAACGAAAAGCTCTACAGACGAAGGGGGTGGTGGTGGTGGCTCTCAGGTCACTGCTGCCTACTGAGTCAAAGCAGAAATAATTCTGGCCAGTGCTGCAATATGTGAGGAACATCAATGGCCGATAGTCATGTAAAGAGAAAACCACATTAATGCTTCCTGTTCTCTAAGAACTAATCGTTGCCACTCCTAATGCATCTCTGGGGTGCCAAAATAAAAAGTCTTCTGTTGTTCTCTACTGCGTAATAACATCCCTCCAGATGGGAAAGAAAATTCCAAGCAGATATTTTCTTCTTGCCCTCTTGCTCCTCTTTCCCACATTTATCACCATTTCCACTCCATGCTCCTGTGCCAAACGCTCCCAGCTCAGTCCCTGCATTCCTTAAAGCTATTCTATTCCTACATATACACAGTACACTAAAAGGAAAGAGACAAAGCAAGAGAATATAGTTTATTTCTAGAGAGATAAAAAGGAATAGTAATCGCCTTTACCCAGCAGGGTATGTAAGAGTTGACCTCCTGCATCCTGCCTTTGATTTTCTCCTCATTGCAATCATCTTTTGCTGGCTAATTCCCAGCATTTTTCCCTCAGGCTGGCAGGTTGGCATGGATGGTTAGCAGCTGCCAGTATTTCTCCTCCCTGTCAGCTACGAGCCATACTAATGTTAGATGCCTGGCTCAGTCCCACCCAGTGTACTGCATGCCTTCGCTTTTCAACACTCTCAGCTTTTGCCAGACTTGAATCTGAACTGAGGTCCCATCCTGCCTTTCTCCTTGCAAAGATTAACCGGGTGAGGGAGTTAACCCATGTCAACTGAAGAAGCAGATGACAGATTTCACAGGGCTGGACCTTGTGGGGAACTGGCAGGTTTTGCAGCAGCTGTCAGGGAGCAGTAAAGCAGTAAGAACGCAGAGAAACTCCGCCCGTGGTGTGTGCTAACATTTACTTTGAACCTCATTCTCTTAACAGCAAAGAAAAGAGCTGTGCAGATAAACAAACAAAAAAAAGCTCCCAAAGCACATCCCACCCCCTCTTCCTAAAAGAGACGTTGCTTCCCTTTGCCCCTTGGAAGGTTTCTAAGCTCCAGACAACGCCGTTTAATCCCTCTGGAAGGCAACATCTCCAGCGGATAGTTCATTGCACTAAAAAAAGCCACCAGTAACCACTCTCTGAAATAGGTTCAAGAAATTCCAGTGTTACAGGCAAAACAAAACAACCTACTTGAGAAGCAATTGGGTTTTGTAACAGAAAGGATAGTGTAAGATCAGTGCTGGAGACAGCTTGGTCTACTACTTCAGAAGATCTGTGTTCAACTTCACCAGGGAAAGGCATTTGGTGCTCTCACGGCTGAATGACCAGGTGAGGGTTTTTTCAAATGTACACCCCAAAGTCAAAAAAACACCAGCCAGGTTGGGAATCTCATTCCTAAGCTGTAGGAATCTAACGCAGCTGAGGGGCTTTATTTGTTGTTGCTATTTCTGTCTTTTCACCATTTAACTGCAGCCTCAGCTTTCAGAAAACCAAGTGAATGAGGTGTTTGCACAGATGATGCTCCTCTGTCCAGTGCACGGCTTTCAGCTTGCCCACGTAGACTTGCCATGCACTTCTCGCAGCAGGTAATAATAGTGAATAAAAAGCCTATTCGACAAAGCACTGGCTCCTTCTCAAGTAGAGTACCACTACAGCATGAATGACTCAATCATCTACTCAAGAGCTATTACTTGCAGTGATGAAGCAATGTTAATTGGATAATGGCCTGCTGCCAGCTAATATTGGCATGACCTACAATACCCCTGGCTGACAGCCGTGTTTCTCTCTCTCTATCACACCTTTTTTTGTAATCTGAATGGGAAGTGGAAACCATTAAAAAAGCCTCCTAAGTGCCATTTAACTTCTTATCATGAATTAAAAGCTTAATTAAGTGCCTTGTTAAAGGAAGGAAGACCAGTTTTCATGATTAAATAAAACAAAACAACAGTTAGGGGTATGGAGTGAATGACTAACTTTACAGCTTTAAACCTTGTTCTTGGAAAATATTAATTTTGGGTTGCATTTAACAGCAGCTGCTAGAGGAAAACTGCACAATTGCTGAAAATAACCCTGGGTGAAAAGCAGGTGAGGTTCTGGCTGTTTACCAAAAACTGAAAATGAAGAGAAAAGCGTAGAAATTAAGATCTAACAGAGTTCTTCTTTATTAGCTGTAGGTAGCTGACACACTCCATCCCTCTAATTCTGCTTTGAGGGCTGATAGTCCACACACCACAGCCACATCTGAGCCCTTGTTATTAGGTGGCTGTTTTTCTAAGTGTTGATCTACACACTAAAATGTGTTGCTTTAACAAAAGACATAGTACAAAATGAAATATTGAGACTAGCACCAAAGGATTTATGGAAACTCTTCAATCAGTGCAGAATTAGCTCCATACTGACAGTTTAAGTTCATTAGGGAAAGCTTTAAACTGAGGCACATTAAGTCATGCTTGAACTGACCTGAAATGTCTAACACAAAGTTTTGCAGTGGTTTAAAACCCCGTAAATTCAACTAGTCCCAATTCTGTGCGCACACAATGTCTCCCTACTGAAATGACTGGTGTATCATAAAGACTGCTCTCACTTGTAATTGGATATAAAAAAAGAAATACTGTAAAAAACATCTGTTCACTGTTTAGCTAGACAACAGTTAACAATGTCTGGATGCCAGATTGACAAAAAGACCCCAACATGCTATGAAATAAAAAAAAACCTCTGCAATTTAGACTTCAGAGGCAGATTTACTGCTTTAAATAATCAAAAATAAGTTATTTTGTTTTGCTGTTAAGGTCCCTCAAACCAACATTACACGACTGTAAAGGCTTTATATATAAAGGTTTATCCAGCTCCAATATCAAACCTTTGAGAGATAATAATGCCCTTTCTCCACAATTGCGTACTTTAGCAGCTTTGTAAGCACACCAGAATTTAAAATGCAATGCTTGTATGGTTGACTTAAAAATAGCTTTTTTAATTTATCAATGATCATCACCTTCAGAAAAGTTTTGAACTGTGAGGACTATATTTAAAAATGACTTTCAATCTCTGTTTTTCTGTAACAACTATAAGCCAACAGAAATTGCCTCTAAGCCTGAAAAAAGTACTGGCTCAGGACATGAACTTTCAACTTTTGTTTGAAATTTTTCCAATGAAGGAATAACCCCCTACATGACAGATTAAGTCAGTTTTCACAGATACCTTTCAAAATAACTCACAGGCTGCCAGAGCTCTGCAGACCATAAACCAAAAATAATAGCCTTGGGAAGAGCCTTTATCTTCTGAACTGAAAAACACCCTGCTAACTTCTTTTAATGCAATATAAATAAGATGGTGTTTCCTCTGTTTTATCAGCTCTTACAAACCAGGCACATTTTAGTTCCTTTCATGGGGAGCTCCCACATTGTTTTTTGTTGGAGGCACTTCCCATATCTATGCACAAGCACCTACCAAAGCACCCAGCACTCTGAAGCAGGGCAACGCCAGAAGCAGAGACATGCACCTTAACCAATGAGTAACTGAGAAATAACAAAGTACATCAGGCAGCTCTCTTCACCCTAAGTGACTAGCATGTGTAGAGGAAATTATTTAAGTCACCACCTCACACAGAGCTGTTCAAGTAAAGTAGCCACTGAGCAAATTAGATTGAATGCAGTTAACCGCAATTAATTTGCTCGTGGAAAATACCTTTACAAGTAGGCATTGGTAACTTTAGGAATCTTTTTTAATAGGTGAAGAGAGTTCTTCTTCCAGCATTAGAAAGTTAAAGCCCTGGTGCTCTGCAACTAATAGAAACATGTGGCAAAATAAGGGTGGTGGTCTAAGGTGACGCGTGACAACTTCAAAGTACTGGGAACAACCTTAAGAACTAGATTCACCGCTTCTGCAAATCCATGGACTCTACTGGAGCTGTAACAGCAGCCAGTGTAACCCTAAGTCACTAAAACTTTTTGATCTTTCATTGAGATATATTCTAGACTGTAAAACTCCAATATTTCATTCAGCCAAAGGGGATTCACTTAAACAGAAATCATTTATGGTTAGACTGGAGGAATTTTTTTACTTAGTATCTCATATAAAACACATAGCGAGACAAACCTTTGTGTTTGAAATCTTTAGTGTCACATGAATATAGGATTGGGTCACCGTAGGCAGATATATCACGATCCTTCCACCCCCCAGCTCCTCCCACTGACCTGTGGCACAGCACCTCACCGCTGCTGTGATTAGAAATCTGCTAATTTCCAATCTGCTTTTACTAAAAGCCAGTAGGAACCAATCCATGCTTCTGTCAACACTGTCTTTTGGTATTAAAGAGAAACTCCTCCTCTCAGCCATTTTATCTCTTCTGCCTACACAGAGCTGTAGCATGTCGCAGCTGTCACACCAGTGGTATGAACCTGCCATGGCCTTGTTTTCTCCTTCTTTAGGTCAGCTTCCTTCTTCTGAACATCTTAGTCACTCTTGTATATGCTAATTCGAATTGTGATTATTTTTCTTTATCTAACAGGACCTGATTCATACATGGAGGCCTCACCAAGTCTTTGTAGAAGAGTGCTGACGCTCTCCTGCCTCTTCGCACCTGTGCACCCTGGGCGTGTTTTGTCACCTCTCTGCCCTTGCTTTGTGGTGTGACAGCTATGTGACACTGACTAAGACTCGATTCTTCCACTGGAAATTATTAGGAGACACTGCAGAATCACAGTGCGCATCCTAGCACATCCTCTGTGATATCGCTAAACTCCTATGCAAAATGTCTGGGTTGAAATTTCTTCATGAGTAATATTCAGTGTCAAGACTCATGAAGTCACACCGGTGACCTACTTCTGACGCTCTCCAACTTGTGCCGTGAAAACATCATGCTGCTGCTCAAGTCTCTGGAGAGCTAAATCAGAGCGGGGAAAACAGTGTGTGACACTTCAGGACCTGTCATAATTTAAAAGCACACCGTGCTTCTTCATGGGTGTTAAGCCATGGTGAAAAACCCTCTAAGCCAGTACCTTCCCACTGAGCAACTGCAGTCCCATGCCCTGGGTACACTGCCATCCTTCTCGTGCCGCCTGTCCCAGCCAGAGACACCAGGCAGCCAGTGCCGAGGTGGCAGGTGAGAGCAGCCCTGGCCACCAGGCACACATCTCCCCTCTGTGGGCAGCAAAGCCACTGGCGTGCCCCACGGTAGCTGCGCTGTCACGGCTGTATGGCTGTGAGGAAATTACAGTGGGGGTGGAAGCCAGCCAGTGAGATTTTGTGGTAAAATAAAGTAAACTTTCCAGTGAGGTATGTATTTTCTAGGTCCCTTGGCTTCCTGCTGTGGGAGCCATGCTGCATGAGAAAAACCCTGCTTTCTGACAGACTGTGTTCATGGTTTCTTGGTGGAAAACACATGGCCCAAAGCAGTTAAATCCCAGATTCACAGCAAGGGGAGGTGAGAGAAAGCAAGGCTGAATGAGGTGCAGGAGCAGGCAAAGTGGAGGACGAGGATATGAGCTGCTGGAGACGGGTGGACAGCAATGCGACTCCCAAAAATGTGACAGCTCAAATGATTTTTCAACAATAACCTGCTGTCTAGCAGCCGCAACACCCCTTTCAAATTTCCTGTCTGGAAGAGCAGAAGAATATCAGGGTCCCAATAACGCCCTGAATGATGTTACGGTAATTAAGCATTTGAGTATGACACACTTGGTGGCAGTGACAAAGGTGAGTGGAAGCATCTTAAAGCTTTGCTACTGTAACCACCAGGAATTACTGCTGGTGAGGAAGGCTGGCATGAACATGTCCATCCTTCAGCGATTCACAACCCACCCACACACAAAAATCACATCCAGAGCCACGCTGGCGCAGACACCAACATCCACACCAACATCCACACCATGCTCCACTTAGTGGACTGTGGAGGTCTTCCTCAGTGCATGGGATGGAGGGAGCTTGTTTATGGTGGGGGCGCGGCGACATACTGTACCTCCTCTGGCAGGCTGACCACCAGGTCATTTTCCGTCTGTCCTACCAAGGCCTGCAAGAAGTACTCGCTGCAGGCAGCCAGCACAGCCCGGTGGGCGCGGAACTCCTTCCCCTCCACGATCAGTGTCACGTCACAGAGAATGTCCTGCTTCCGCTGGTCATTTAAGCAGAGGAGAATATTGGTACAGTGCACCGTTGACTCATACACATACATGGGGGAGTCAGTCTTCTCATCCACAGACATGCCGTTCACACCCTGCAGGACAGAAGGAAGGAAGAAAACATAAACAAAGTGGTGAGGAGCAACCCAGCTGCTGTGCGAATGTGGCATGACAGGATGCTTCCTGATTTCTGGGTACCCTGGGATAATGGCCAAGCAGCCCATTAATTCTTAAATCTGAGAAAGCTGCTTGGGAAAGATATCGGGTAGGGTGTTTCCTGCCAGCAGCTTTCATTCTGCCACACTTTGATTACCTACTACCCCCTATACTTACCCTCTCAAAATCAAAATAGGGTTTAGGTGGACTGCAAAGTGCTTTCTTTCAACCACCTACTATGCATCTTTGATTTTTGACTTAGTAGAGGCAGTAACATGGGGACATGGGAAATTTTAGAATATTTTGTAAAAAAAATCAATGGTGACTGTTGGGCTTTGTGTTTGTTTTTGTTATTTTCAGATTAAGGGAAAAAACCCTCAAAACCCCAGCCTATTCTCCAGTGGACAGGCAGCACTGCGCCTTTACACTGAAGGCTTCAGCTGAAATGAAAGGCAAGGTGGAAGCATATCTGACAAAGACAAGCCACTAACTACAGCAACTTCATTTCTCAATGAGAGGTAGAGCCATTTTAAGCCTTGAGGAGAAGAGAAAGACGCTTAGTGGCTTCAGAAGAAATCTGTTCCTTGGTATGGCTAAAGCAACACGCCTTCAGCAGTGGTTTAATACCATTTACAAAAAGAGCAGTTTCTGAATTCCAGACCCACAGACCCAAGAAAATCCCTTGACCTGTCTGGAGGTCCAGCCCTGAGCAGCAGAGCAGCACATGGCTGCTGGGGCTGCCCCTATCCCTACCCGCAGGTAAGCCTCCCCCTCTTGACAGCAGAGCAGAGGTTGAAAGGATGTAAGACACCCATTACAACTGTCTGAGCTAGGAAGTTCTCTGCCTGATGTTCCACAATTTCTGACAGACACAGAACTGGCAATGCCTCTAAACACGGGGACTGGACTTGCAGTGGTGATGAGGATCAGCTTCGCCCAATACCACACGTACCCCCTTTGCACGTGAACACGTTGAAGTAATTCTTTTACCCAAAACTTTCTGCCCAGAACCAGACTGAATCCTCTGTGCATTACATTCCCATTTCAATTTTTATGAGTAGAAAAGTGCAAATGCCTGTGCTGTGCCTGAACACACTATGTACCCCAAAACAAACCACACATGCTTGTTTTACGGTTTACATGGGAAAAAGGACTATTTGTATGTGTTATCCTACCTGCTGCTGAAAGGAAAGATGTGCAACTGCACAAACTTGCAAGTATTTTAAGGAATTATTTTTTCTTATTGTGAACAACTGCCTTCTGAGAGGTAAGATTCAGAGACATACAGGGCTAAGGGCAATGGACAGCAGTAATGTGGTGTAATACCGCTGCACTGTAAATATCTGACCACTGTAGCGAGTAGAAGCAAAATTCCTCCTCTGCTACTTTTTAATGTGGATCGTTGCAGCATTTTCCTTTGCTAGTGCCTTACTCCTTACTGTGTCTACAGGAGTAGACGCAATAGGACTTCAAAACTATTTCTCTTGCCATGAGTTCAAACCAGGGTACATTTTCCTACAGTGTCATTCAAAAGATACTAATAATCTAGGCAAGAATGGACTTAAGAGGACCTGCTTGTTACTTTTAGGTATTTACTAGACTTCTAAACAGTAACTCCATCTTCCCACCTTTATAGGAGTATTTTTAAGCCAGTGGCTATGATGACTTTTTCTACAAAATAGGTATTTTTGCCAACATTACAGAACTATATTACTGGAAGTCTTAATGGGATGCTTACGGCTTCTCTTTTACTGGTATTTTCAATATCTACTGCTGACTCATGCTACACTTCTGAGTACCCAGCTGAAATGTCTACATGAACAGAAAAAAACAACCAACCAACCCAGATTAGCCCTTCACTGACCTTTTATCTAGAGAGAAGATACACAGCTGCTTATTGATCTGCATACAGGTAGGGA
Source organism: Eurystomus gularis (assembly GCA_013400335.1). Lineage (NCBI taxonomy): Eukaryota > Metazoa > Chordata > Aves > Coraciiformes > Coraciidae > Eurystomus > Eurystomus gularis. The sequence continues at coordinate 57,512 of VZZY01021999.1, forward strand.
GGGAGACACTCTGGGGTTTTTTTATGCTACCAGTTGGATTTCTTAACCAGAAGAAAAAATTTTTCTTTTTTTCCCTCCTCATAAATTGAGACTAACAAGAAGAATTGGCAGCAATCATTTTATTAGCACTCTGGCAAGGTAAAAGGGAAAATGATACTTAGCTCATCCCACTCATAGCTTTCTGCGTAACTGAATGCTGATGCTAACGATAGCGTTATAATGATGTTCTAAGTGGTCACTCTTGCGTGCTACGAAATGCAAGCATTTACAAGAACAATCTAGTGGGAAAACTTGAGAGTTGCAAATGACAATGCAAAGGGGAAAACGCTAATTTTTTCTTCTTTTTTTTTTCCAGGCATGTCTTATGCCTGTAATGTCTCAGATGATGAAAAAATGTACAAGAAACCTGAAACCTGGCAGGTAATGAACAGAACATCAATTATATCTTCAGTGCGTTTTTAAAAAAACCAAACCAACAAAAAACACTGTTTGCCTGAAATTGCAATCCTTTTTTTACAGTAATAGTGCAATTTGTGTGAATCAAACCCTGAATTACTTGGTTACTAATTAGTAATTTCCCACTTTTTAACTACAGCCTCTCATCAAGTGTATTTTTTTTAAAAGTTCATTGCATGCCCTGTGAAGTGCTGAAAATACCCCAGTGTATTTCCCCACGGGTGAGCGATCCTGTCTTCTATGCTAGGAAACCTGACCGACGCAGTACTGAGATGCTGGGGCTGTAAGTGGCACCATTGGCTCCCTCGGATCCCTAGCTATACTCCCGAGAAGGACCTCCACCCAGCTGCTTATATTGCCATGAGTTCCCAAAGCTACTGCTGTGACTCCAGGGGCTTCCTGAAAGCGGATCCATGCTGTGCCCCTTTCCCACAGCCGCTGAGAGCCTGCGTGGATGCCCTGGTTGGCGGCTGCAATCTCAGCCCGACACAGACTTCCCCTGGCCGTGCCCCTGGCCCCTCCAGGAAGCACCCCAAGCCCTGCATTGCGCACAGGGAAGCCGGGGCTGGGCTACAGCTCAGGACCACCTATTCATCAGCTTTTAATGTTTCAACACAAGTGATTTATGGTCTTCCCTTTTCCACCATCGGCCACTGACTGAATGACCTCCAGGCACGAGGTGTTTCCTCTCCAACAGGGCTTTATCCTGCAGGACAGGAGCAAGATGATGAAATGGCACTGGGAATTTTATTGTTCATTTTCACAGGGAAAGGGTTTAGAGTGCAAAGATAAAAGACCACTGTAGGGCTTGAGCATGCAGTAGCAAGAAAATTAGCGCAATTCAACTTTTTTTTTTGTCTCCTCAGAAGAGAAAAGCAGGGATTGGGTATTAACTCTGAGGCAAGCTGGGCTGGAAGTCTTTTATACAGTGTTAATTCAAACCGCATCATTTTTTGCTGAATTCAGTATTATGCTGAGTTTGCAGAACCATCTTCATGGAAATCATTGCTACTCACTTGGTATTTCTTCAGACTGAAGAGAGAATGTCTTAGCAAGCCTTTCTCCGGCTCAAAAGAACACGCTGTGCATTTGTTTGCATATAGGTCATCATACTGCCAGAAAAAGCCTCTTTGAAACAAAAGTTTCCAGAAACTGGCATGAACTATTGTGGGCAAGGAAAGCACCATTGAAACCTCACCAAAAAAAGTTGCTTGCAAAGGCCAGCAACTGCAGTGAAGCGAACTGGAACGTTGCTTACACAGTCCTTCCACAGCGACAGGCAGGAGATCCCATTGAGCCCTTCTGCATGGGCAGCAGAGGAGTCACACAAAACCTCAGGAGACCAAAAAGGGCGCGCACGGAACATCCAAATCACTTCAGTTTACAGCATGGTTGTCTCTACTGGCTGGTGCTCACTCAGACCTCTCCAGGAACTCATAGATGCACTACCTGAGCTGGTATCAAAAATACATTCCCTGTCACAAAAAAACCAGCTCCTGCCTCACAAGACTAGAGGGCAGGCAATGTGGTGTCTGTTTTTAAAGAGAAACATTAGGAGAGAGAAAATCTTATCAAGACAGACCAGAAAGTCCTGCATTAGAACCAGGTTAATTATGTGAAAAGGTAAATGTCGATCGTGGCAGAGCTACAGAGCACTTCAATAGGCAAATTATCATTGTGACAAAGCAGCATGGCTTCTACAGGGGAAAGTCATGTCTCTGATGGGCTCTATTAGAATTCCTGAAGTGTGTCAAATTAGCAGTGAGGAACACTGGTATGTGTAATTAGTGTTGACTTTCAGAAATCCTTTGACAAAACCTTTACAAAAGGCTGCTAGAAAAGCTCAGTTGTCATAAGGTGAGAAGTTGCATCAGACTGGTAATCACTTAAGCTAAACTGTATTCAAGAGAGAAGGGATGCAGGGGCAATTTGCAGCAGGTTAACAGTGAAATTCCTCAAGAAACAAAACAGCAGCAGTACTGACTCGCATCTGCCTATGGTCATGCCATGCAACATGCCTGAGCTCCTCTGATCTCGGAAGCTAAAACAGGGTTGGGCACACTTAGTACTTGGATAGGAGACTGCCCAGGCATACCAGGGTCCTATCAGCAGCCCATCACTCCTACAGTGAGGTCGTTGAGAAGATGGAGCCAGACACTGGGAGCAATTTGAAATGACAGAGGTTTAGACTGGACATAACGAAAAAACAATGATCAGGCTACCTGGAGAGGTTGTGTCACCTCCATCCCTGGAGGTTTTCAAGACCAGACTAGATACAGTGCTGAGCAACCTGCTCTGATCTCAGAGCTGACCCCCTGTGAGTAGGAGTCTATGCTAGGAACCTCCTCAGTTCCTTTCCAGCATGAATTATCTGATGATCCCACATTGATTAGTAACCTAGAAAACCACAGACTATGATAGGGAAACCAAAATTGACAAAATTAGTTCAAATGTCAAAAGTAATAGGGGTTGTTGGAAATTTTAAAAAGACTTAATATAAAAAAGAATTAAGACACTAACAAGGTGACACACTAAATCCAAATCACTCTGTTATACACAAGTGGCAATTAGAGGGAAAAAAAATATAGAATGGTTGAGGTTGGAGAGGAACTCTAGATATTGTCTAGTCCAGCCTCCTTGCTCAGAGCAGGGTGATCTAGAGAAGGCTGCTCAGGACTGCAGTAGGGTTTTGAGTCTTGTCAAAGGTCAAGAACCCGCACCATCTCTGGACAACATGTTGCCATCTTTGACCACCATGATAGTAAACTAGGAACTCATTGACTTGGAATCTCAATTCAAATTTAGAGTCTCTCTTGAGAAAGACAGACTGGAGACAGACAGACTGTCATTGCCTAGAGACAGAGTTTAGAGAAAGAGAAGTATTTTAATAAGGAGATATATTTTCTAGTTATTTCTAGTGTAGTTCACTGTTGTGTAGTGTCTGCATCTGATTAGTGATGTTGAAACAGAGAGAAAAGAAATCCTCAGGAGAACAACAAAAAAGATATTTGGATAGGAAGGAGAAAAAGCCCTCCTCAACAGAATGATCTATCCAATAATCACTCTACAAATAATACAAAATAAAAAGGCCAGAGAAGCACTGCTATTTATTGTTTCCAATGTTGCAAACAGGAGAGGACATCCAAGTAAAAGAAGCAAGACAAATGCAGAATGTGTAAAAAGTAGAGCTGTGATTCCTGCCCATAGAAGCAAACTGAAATCATACCCTGTACTCATAGGAAGATGCTTGTTCTGTTTTTCCTGAGAGATTTCACAGCTATTGCAATAAAACGCATGTACAACTGACCACTGCCACATGTTACTGGGCAAAGAACTCACCGGATTTGTAAAAGGATTAGTCACTCCTACTAAAAATATCCAGGGCCACATTCCTCGGGGTACAAGTTTACACAGGGTGAATACTCACATGCTCCAGCACACTGGCCAACAACAAACTGCCTAGGCAGAGGAATGCACTTGTGTTATCCATCTCTCTTGACCTACTAACCACTGTCTCAGAAACAAAAGTATTTGATGGTTGTCAACACAGATGAAACCCCAGCTCTATCATCTCGATGCATGCCTCCTAGACCCCTCGCCCCTTCTACCCCCAAACTGCAGGAGACACTGACGGGCATGCTGCCCTGTGCTCCCCTCTCTTGAAGGAGCACTGAAGTTGCATGGAACCAAGCAGCTGAGAGCAAGAAGTAGAAAAAAATTGTCCAAAGATTACATGTGGTGGGTGTCTCTGACATCAGGGGCTCCTGTTCCCACTGGCTCCAGCAGAGCAGTGGGTTTAGAACATGAGAAGCCATCAGATGTTAAACTCAACTCATAAAAGGTTGCACAGCCTTCCACGGAAGCATCTCTGTAGCCTCTCCACAGCAAAACACCAGTGAGGAAGGGGATGGGGGAAAAAAGGGGCCTACAGGCATCATCTCATCCCATGAAACAATCTCCTCATTATGCCTGTAATAGTACATTTTAGTACGAAGCCAACAGATAACACTGTGTGATTTCTCATTTAGGAATCGCTGTACCTGACCTCGTGCAAAACGAGCCACAGGTTTTGCCAGGAAGCATAAGCTGGAGCTCGCATTATATCCTAGTATACAAGGTGACTCCTGGCTTTCTCCTGATTGTGTTAAGAGAGGATCAATACTGCACTGAGGTTATTTTTAGTTCCAGTTCGCATTTTCCCAACCAGCTCCACTAACAGTAAAAAAAGACATTTAGGAATAACTTGAAAGTGGTCAGCTTGCACGTATCTAAGGCTTTTTGGTCAGAGGTAGCTGGAAAGCCTGCACCACAGATCTGCACGTAAACATCTGAGAGTATTTCTGTTCAACAGGATGCAGAGAGTGTGAAAAAATGCTCTTTTGTTCCAAGGTTTTTTATCAACTATTTTTTCCCTAACAATTTAGCAAAAGGTACCAGGAAAAAAATGGTGAGAATGATGATAAAATAATGAAAAAGTTGAGAGGAACTCGTACTTCTGACAAATGGCAGCAAAAGCACATCAGACTTGACAGTTTTAGGGATAAACATGCACTGTTTTTAAGTGGCAAGTGGGAGGAAAATAATTTTCCAGGCTTCCTTCCCCATCTCCTACTATTTTTTCTATGAAAAGACTCGTTCTGTTTAATCAACACTTTGGTTTTTAAAGAAATTTATCAATAACTGACACTTCAGATCTCCTAAAATGACCATCCTTATAATTGGTTATTACGATCTCTCAATTATAGCTATAACAACAAAGGATATGATTATATTGTCACTGCTTTCCTTTAAAAAGAAACTATTGAAAGGCATAATGATTAATTCACCATTTTTAAGAGCTCACTGTAATGACAGAAGACTATATACAAAGGTCTCTTCAGTGAGCCCATTATTCAATTAATACATGCTGAATACCGAGCAGTCATAGTCATATGAAATTCTCAAGAACTGTGTGAATTTTTAACCAATTAATTATCAATTACAACATCATAAAACACCAGCACAAAAATAGAAATAACGAAATTTAATTATACATTATTCTTCTTAGTTGCTGCAAATACTATACAAGACTGATTTTGATTAATAATTCATACAGCAATAAAGTATCAGGAAAGATAATTATACTGTGCCACAATTCTCACACTGATTTCTGTAATTACAGATTACAGCAGTGTTAGCAATTTAAAAAGGTTAGGGAGCAGTGGTAATTTGCTATGTCATCCTCAGCAATATTAATGTCTTCTTCTCTGAGCACCCCAGATAATTGAAAATAGACTAGCGGGCTGCCAGGCTACACGGGCTTGCCTCCTGCCAAACGTACTGTGGGTGCCAGGGCCATTAGCAAGAACGTCTTCAGAAATGAGCTTTTCACATTGTTCAAGTAACTTCTGCTGTCAAGCAGATACATGGATCAGGGGAAAAGACATTGTAGAGCATTCTTGGCCATCAGCTATAGGCGTGCTTTGCTGCTCACCTGACCCTACTGCCTCAAAGCAAGACCTTCATTTGACCAGGAGTGGAAGGGGCATAGCCAAGAGAAACCTGAGAGCATTTAATCATGGGCCCTCTAGAGAGGTGGGTCTGGTGGGGCATGCAGCAGGGCCCTAACATCTCCTAAGGGCAAGAATTCACCTTGCTGAGGAGAATGCATGGCTCCGACACATCACGTGTTCACAGCCCAGGGAGCACCATCTGAATTGCTAACAACTGGACATGGCTCAAAGGCCACAAACCGGTCCCTTATGAGCTACACCACGGGCAGTGAGCAGAAGTATCAGTGCCTGAGCTGACTGCAGAGCTTGGCCATGAGCCCTGTGTCTGTATGGAAAGCTTCATGTGCTTTTGAAGTAGAGATGACAATACTGGAAATTTATTTCTTAGCTTAAGCTGACAGGAACAGGGATGCGTCCTCCAGACCGTGGAATGGCTGCTTTTGCACAGCCCATACGTTGTCACAGCACAGAGGCTTTGATGTAGGAAGTTAAGTCTCAGTGCAAAAGTCACTTACTGGCCCTGTTGTACTGGACCTAGCTCCTATTGCACAAACGGATAGATACTAGGGAGAAAAAAAAACCAGAGACCTGATCCTGCAGACCTTTAAACAGAACTGCTGAATATAACTTTTGTCTGCAGCATTTTGGTTACTTACAGTGATTTCGCTATTGGCAGATTGCACACATGAACAGAAGTGCACCACAGCTTCACTTCTGCAATAGATCTTGTTTTTTTTTGTTTGTTTGTTGTTGCTGTTTTTAAAATTAGTGTCAGGATGCCGAGTCTCCATGATGAATGCTTACTTAAACCCCAGGTGTCCACTATAAAGAAACTGCACTTCAGGTTGTTCAGAGATTGGTACTGTAAAGAGGCAGGGATTCCCAGTGGAGGCTGCTTTGAAGACTCCAAATAGATTTATGTTCCACACAGAGATAAAACCTATTTCTTCAGACAGCTGTGTTGTTATTCTTTTTGAGAGAGTAAACCAGCTAAACAAGGTAACGATAGTTTGTCATCCTTAGGGACTTTAGTTAACATGCAAATAATGTTTACACAGGGTATACATGCATTGACATATACGTTCTATGCAGGCCTACGTGCATCTTTCTATGACTCAGGAAAAATTATATAATTATAGTACTAATCTCCCCTGCACTCATTAAGTCAGGCTTAACACGCATTTTCAACACCCTTTAGATATGTCATGATGACTGCAGGAGACAGGCATAGTAGATGAAGTGGAAGAAGACACAGACCAAGTAGGAAAACAGAAAGAACAACAGAACTGTCCTCTATCCTTATTTCTCAGAAGCCACTCAAATGACATACATCTACATGGAAAGTGAGAAACATAGAAGAACTCTTTCCCTATAAATTCTCTTCTCATGGCTTTCACATTGCTCTTTACAGTAGCGGGCTATAGTGAAGGGGACCGGAACCAAGTCTGTTACTCAAAATAGCTTATTCAAAGCAGAATGGGGAATGCCCAACACTGAAACAGTGCCAGGAAACCACCAAGCAAAACAAACAACATATTATGTTTTTCTGAAGCGGTTGGTGGCTTTAGGACCTTGGGGAAAAGACACAACCTTTTATGTTATTCTTGGGCAAGCTGGATTGCCAGATTAAAGAATCAGAGAGGGAAAAATGAACTAGTGATTTTTTTTATCTTGCCCTCCAGCTTGGTGAGCTCTCTGAAAAGGTTTAAGGTGTCCACATAAACAGAGGCTGGAAATTCTGGCAAAGGCCCAGAAGATTTAGGTCCTGCGTTATTTGCTTTAAATGAGTATTCTGGGGCTTTGGTTAAGAGTGATACAGTCATACGGCTTTCCTCTTTTTCCTACACCTTTAAATAATTTACGTGTACTTCTATGGGCATACATACATATAATTTGCACTGCCATCTGAAATGATGAAATTGCTGCAGCATAAATGGTTGGTCAGGTATCCAGGCCACCTGCCAGTACGACAATACTTCAGGACAGTAAAGCACGTGTCTCTCTGTTTGAAACTTCTTTTTCCAATGTGACTATGGGAATAAAGGCCAGGCTGATGTTGACCCAATGCCACCAGTGTTTGGAAGCTACAAATTATGAACGGCATCACTGTTCTGCTCCTTTTAGCAGCCTTTTAATGTGAAAGATTATGCTAACAAGTTATCTGAGTAAGAGCTATTAATTTCCCTTATGTTTATTCCCAAGAAAGCCCAGCCTTTAAAGACTCCAGTGGAGTTCAGTGCTGAAGCTCTGCACTTGAAATTTTTGGTCGCTACCAAGTGAGCATTGCTTTTTATTTTCTTTCCAGGGGAAAACAGGAAAATTCTCTCTCAAAATTATGTCTCCTGCTTAATTTTCTCATCACTTCTCAAGCTGTACTAATTACTGCTTTTCCACCTTATCTGCAAGACTGTTGGAAGAAGTTATGTCTGCACGGGAGGGCATGGCCAAAATCACTGTGCTAACATCTTTGATGACTCAAATTGTAGAGGCTGCAAAACTGACAAAAGCCAATTTTCCCCTGTCATACTACATAGCTGTTAAAGGAAAAATTTGCTCTCTCTTTTTCTTTCCTAAAATGCAAGCTCTTCATCTTTGCTGCAAGTTAGCAGGTGTTCAGAATATCCTTCATGTTTCCTTGGGACACAAACCAGCATGTCCTTTGGAACATGTCTGTTCTGATTAATGTATGAAGAGCAGGAACGCATGCAGCAGGTCACTGGGTTAAATCTGGGACAGAATTTCAGAGGCTGTAACTTCACACCTTCTGCTTTTGGGAAAGAATACAGGTGTTGCCTTTTCCTTGGAGACTGGGCTGCTATCTGCTTGTGCAGCATTTTCCACAACCAAATGGATACCAACAATAATGCTCTCCTTCAACAGTATATGTACTGAAAGAAAAATGTTTCCTTATAGTTGAATCATAGGTTTTTACTAATCTAAAGATAAATGAATGAATGAATAAATAAATAAATTATAGTGGCTACTGCATTAGGATCCACAGATTTACAAGTCTGAACCTTGGAAGGTCTATCACCACATGCAAAAAACAATTTTCACATGTTTTTCTAACCCTCAAATGATCAGAAGGTCACTGAAATAACTATTTAGAAACTCTCAGAGCAGGTGCCAAGGGGATACTTGGATTACACCAGGGGATTCTGACAGTGCTTTTGATCCTGCAAGGATCTGAGAATTGTCATTTTTTTATCTGAAGATTTAAGCAAAAATTGCAAGCCATCCCACCATCCTCAGAGTCTGGCATACGCCTAGATTCCTACTTAAAGTCCTTTTACCTGTGGACTGGCTCTTATTCTGGAACTAAACTGCCTTTCCTGTTGTAGACAATACATCATCCCATGGAGAAAGACGCACGGGAAGCAATCACTTCTGCTGCCACCACCTACCAGGCCACAGCCTAGGTGAGGAGAGGATGTGAGACAGAAATGGGTGTTTTGACTAAGAGCAACTGCACCCTGAGAGCTCAGAGAGAAAGATAAGCTTTGATGCATTTGGGTCCTGGATCTGAGGGCAAGTACAGCCAACTTAGCATCTGCACGTATAGTTTCTTAGAGGACTGCAAAGACAGCAGAAGGCAAAGACAAGCTTTTCTCCCTCTGTAAGATCCAGAGGAGCTTATGAAAGCTTCTTTGCCGTGGTAAAGAACGAAGGATTAAAGCTGCAAAAGCTGCTATAAGAAGAACTTGGATTTTATCTTTGTTTGAGGATACTTAACACTATTTGTTGAGCTTCTCATGAGGCTTTTTGAAGTTTGTTTGGTTTCTTTGCCCCGACAGAACTACAATGTACTCAACACACTTAAAGCTGGAAAAGCCATCAAATAAAATCAAATAGGAGATTAACACGCAAACCCCAAAACTAAGCCATGCTTTATCCCAGGGAAACAGAGTGGCTTGATTATTTCTGTTTGAATTAGTGCACTCTGTCATGGGAGTTTTAATCTCAGGGCATTCCTTATACAGTTCACAAACCCAGAAGGCAGAAAGGACCACGTCATCTGGCCTCTTAAAGGCAGTATCAACAGTTGCCTTTATCATGCAGACTTGCAACTCCAACAGAGCAAAGAAAACCAGCAAGTTGTTTGACAAGCTCTCTCTTCAACTATTACCAGAATTATCTACGCCTTTAGCCTCCAAGTTCTCTCTTGACAGGTCCTGAAATAGCTGTTCCGCTATTTTACCCTGGACTGACGTCAAGCTAAACCAGCCTTCAGTTCCCCGGGACATCCCTTTTATCTTCTTGAAATATCGGAAACACAGCTGGCAGCCGTCCAATTTCTGGAATTTCCCGTTTCCCAAGATTTATTATAAATTAACAGCCACTTAACAGAGCTTTTCAGCTACCTCCTTTAAAATTCCTGGATGTAAAAGATAGTAGGATGTGAAAATGTTTAATTTCAACCACTCCTGCCTGTCTCAGATCCTCCTTTGCTAAGCAGCAAACTTTCTCTTCTTTCAACATCACTGCACAGAATGGACACATTTTCTTCCACTGTTTCAAATACAAAAGACATCTAGGGAACATTTCTGCCTTTTCTATTTTCCCTTTTTTTTTGATATTCAATTAATTAATGTTTTACCACGACTTCTACTCCTTCATTTAACCAGAATGACTTCTCATTAGAGTAACGTTTTTTGTTATTGATGGCAGTGTAAAATCATAATTTTTAACAGCTGGCAGAATATTCTTCAACAATTCCCAGTGCGTTCAACGCTTTTTACTTTAAATGTAATGTTATGCCAACACAACAGGTTCTAACTTTGGAAAACATCTTTTTCAGTTCTGAGTACAGTGCATGCAAAAATTTATAATCTCCTGGTAGGTGGTGAACTCTGCTTACACAAGGTCACTGTACAGGATTTGAGGCTTCGTGATTCCCATTATTTAAGACTGTCCACAAATAATAGTGTTTGATAAACTGCTTCCCTTCTCGCTTTATTTTCTCATGCAACAAGTTATAAACCTTTATTACGCAGTCTGTTTTTAGGAGAACCACTCCCACTGAAAAACTCTTTCAGATTCCTGCTCATGTGTCACTCTCTCCAGGGCCTCTCCCATAATGCTAAGAACCTGGCTCATAAAAAATAATCAAACAATGTGATTCTTGTACAACTCCAATGGTTCAGACTTGCATATACTGAAAGCACCATGAGGCTGGTTTATGTGGTTGGGTATCCACTGAAATCACCCTCTCCCTGCACGGTTAGTTTACAGCCCCCATTTGCTCTTTTGTCTTCCAGGGTAATGCACTACTGGTAGAGAAAGAGGACACCAAAACCAGACATTGCCCTCAGTCTCTGTAGACCATAGGTTGGAGACCCACAAAATCCGAAGCCATTCTCCACTCCCAGCAGCGTGGTGAGTATAACCTGCTGCTACCTTCTGCATTCTGTCTCCTTTCACAAAGGGACAGATATTCCAGGACGCCTGATTGTACCATATCCGAGGGCAACACAAAACAAATCAGTAAGGATCTTGTCCCCACGGTGGCAATCATCATTGCCACACTATTTTCAGGACCATGGCAGGTTTGCTCAGGGCTGTGTTTCAGGCAGCTGTGTCCTACGGAAGCTTTGCCTGGCTGATGACATGTACCCCATACCTACAGTCTGGACAATCTTTACGAGATAATGATACTTGATGTACAAGCAAATGCTTTTTTTCTGAGACAAAAAAAGTCTGTGTGCTTTTTCTGATGTGAATTAAGAGGCTATATTCTCCATAGATCTTGGAGACATGCAATTAAAGACTGTCAAATTTGCATGCACACAGGATCCAACTGAAGGCTGAGCAGGCGATGTTATAACATCTCTTGCTTGACTTGACAACCTTATATTCTTTTAACAGCTTCTGTGCATAATTTCCTTACCTTAAACAAACTTAAGGTGCCATTGTGTAAACTGACCCTCAAGCCCATGTGGGTCAGGAGGGGGGCAGGAGCCATGAGATTTCCACTTCCCAAGTGGCACTGGCTGACCATCTCTGGTCTGCAAAATCATAACTGAGCAGTCCACAACACCACACCAAATATGGATGGAGCAAGCAGAGCACAGCTCTGCTGGTCGCTCTGGTTTGTCAGAAACCAGATTTCCGAGGCAGCATTAAGAAGAAGTCATCAGCTGCCCTAAGCTTTCTTTTCTGAAGTTTCTGGATGGCCACATGTGGTCCCAAACCCGCTCTCCAGCTGAGATCTCATGTCTTTGCTCCACAGCGTGGGGGCACCAGAGCTTTAGAAGAGCTCAAAAAAATGTTGAACGTTGGAAAATCAACATATAATTCCAAGATTTATTTTCCTTTTTAATTCCCCCTCAGCTGAACCCCACACTTTGGTAGTGGTTTTCCAACTACAGGCTGAGAGAACATCACAGCAAGAAAACTGTGACCCTAGGCACCTGAAGTTTGGCAAACCTACTGCATTTCAGAATAAGGCTTTGTGGAGGGAAATGACAAGATAAAAGGCAGGCAGTCCTATTTCTGGTGCACATGTAGAGTAAGAAGCACTGGGAGGTCTACATGCAACAGGACTTAGCTGGCACATTCCAGCACTTATTTGGCAAGGTGTTGAGTGCCTTTAATCCAGGCCCTTTAATGAGATTTGAGATCCCCTGCAAGAAGCAGGATCAAGTCATAAAAACATGAACACAAGGAGATTATACTACAGATTAATAATTATACAGTACAAACAATCTGGGATAAAATAAAACTCTTTTGCTCCATTGGAGATTGACATGTTTATGTATAAAGTGGGGAATCTATAAAGCTCATTGATTAGTATTTCAAAAGAAACAAATCTAAAAGCATTATGAGTTATTAACTAAAATATGTAATACAAATAGTGTGCTAGGAAACAATCAATACTTCCCAGTGCTCGCAAACCCCTACAGCAATTTTTGTGCTAAAAAGGGAACCAGCCTAGATGGCAAACTGTACTGCTTGCCAGGGAGTTTGTCTCTCTGTACACATATAAAAGAGAACAGTCTGCAATGTATAAACAAGCATACTTTTTTCTTACTTCTTCCCCCTCAACTTCTGCCTACCCTAACTGTACCTAACCTATATTGCAAGCTGCGATAAAAAATAAATAATTAACACATACACACTCCACAAATCTTCTAACTAAATCAATGTACCGTGTTTCTTGGACTGTCAGAAGAATGCAAGTATTGTAAGGCAGGACCAAATCCAGTATTTTTAGATGAACTTGACCACATAGTGACATAGCTTCATGGAAGAAGGGACAATTTTCCACTATCAAAGTAAATGAAGATTTTGCCATTAATAAATTTCAAGTCTTGTAGAAACACACTCAGTTAATTTATATTTATTGGAAGTCAAGATCTGGTAAGTATATCTACAGATTCATGCCATTACTTCAAGTTTAAATCCTAGTAAGACGCGGTTTGGTTATATGCCCAAAGGAGTGTTAAAATGCTTTTAAAAATACTTTCTGCTTGATGAAATAGAGGACAGTCACTACTTTGTTATGAATGACACAATGCTTTTCCATCATAGCATACTGTGCTCCAATACAGTGTTTTAAAAACAGACATGTATGTGCATATAGCTATGTATGTGTATACATGTACACATGTGAATATATATCTGCGCCCACATGCACAATCTCTAATTAATATCTCTTAGAAAATATGTATTATTGTCATTGCATGTTTCTGAAATAGCCCATGTTGCCTGGCATGAGCTTTCCAAACATTAAAAAAAGACATGATCTCTATTAAAAGGGTCCTTGGGCCAGTCCTTTCAATGGAGCTACCCAAACTTACATTAAGAAGGAAACACTCCTTTAACTCTGTATAAATTAGGTGGCTCAGTATTATTTGTAGCCATTATTCCATGCATTTCTCACCTGAAGTACATATGCACACGTGCCTTCTTCTCGGTTGCACGTGGCAAGAATTTTTCCAAAAGAAGCGTAAGTAAGAGAAGAAATTAAAGTCTTGAAAAGGATGTTAATGCAAATGTTTTTAGTAATAATAAAGCAGGAAAGAGACGTGTGAAAAAAAGCTCTGCAATGGGACTAATCCAGAGGCAATGGTGAAAAGTTGAAGGGGGATGGAGGAGCAGAGGTGAGAACAGGGAGATAAATCGTGGGAAAGCAGCTATTTTCCAGTGTTTTCAGTGAGCAAAAAGAAACTGAAGAAGCCAGAGATAAAGCCACTGCATACTACAGTGAGTATGTAAGGATGCTGGGAGGGAGCAGGAAAGAGCGGGCAGGCAGCGGAGAGAGGTTGCACTGCACAGAACAGAGAGGGGAATGACTGCCAAGGAGCTTGAAAGAGCACTGGGAATGGAGAAAACACTGAGAAAAAAGGGTCCTGGAAATCGTCTGTTTCCCCACTGGAAAGTGGGATGATGCTTTTACAATGGGAGGCAAGGGGAGGGAAAGTCTCAGCCACTCAGAGAGGCAAACATGGAGAAGTGTCAGAGTGGAGAAGAGATGAGAGGGGAGAGGTAATCGCTGGTAAGAGGCTGGAGAGTGGGTGAGGACATGGTGCCAAGAGCTAATAATCCAGCTGATTAGAGAATTAGGCACCAGAGATGTCAAACGAAAGGCAGAGAGCAGAAGAGGCTACGGAGGAGGCAAGAAGAGCCTGAGCTTAAAATAAAACTGTCAAGCTGTCCGAATGCAGCAGCCATATGCTTCCCTCTGCCTGCCCTCTCTCTCCATTGCCCCATCAGAGATCGAGCACCTTACGGCAGGGAGCAAACAAAAATCCAGACACCCTCAGGCTGATCCTGGAGGAGTAACAGAATAGGAAAGAAGAGAAATAAAAGCTGGCTGACAATAGATGCCCATAGATAAAAAGAAGGCTTTCAGCACAGCTGTGTGGCTATATTTGATTTACGTGGGCTTCTTCACGCAGCACAAATGGCTTTCTCAAGAAAGAATCGTGGACAGAAACTCCTGCACACTAGAAAGAAAGGAAACGCTGATGTCCTGGGCTACGCCAGGATGCCTACAGAGCTGGGGATCCCGGCTCAGGCAGCCAGCACAAAGGCATTTTAATCGTGCCATCATCCGCATGCAAGGCACCGCTACGCCCAGCGGCATGAGGACGGATGTACACAACACCCTAAGTGCTTTCTTAGACGGCTTACTATTTTGAGTTGGAGCTTGACATTCTCTTGTAATGAAAAGGCTTGCCTCCTCAGGAAAATGACTACCAAATACTGCAAAATCCTGTTCTTTGTGACAAAGAAGTCTACTTACAAATTAAGGAATAAAATACAGTAGCCGTGATAGCACACTACATATTTCTGTAAATGTTCTTTTCTAGTAGCAAGCAATTAATCTTGCATCAGAGCCTGAAAAGGCCCTACTAGTTTTTGAACTTGCAGACAGCTGGAAAATGCCTACTTAGGCTAGTGTGCACATCTTTGAGTAATTCCTACTTGCTAATTATTCTTCCAGAAGCTGCCAACAGCTATTCTAACATTTTGCTAACTAGGGAGGGATATCACATCGCATTATCATATATCATATGAATTAACAACAGGATGTTGGTGAAGCAATGGGATAAAAATCAGGTAGTTGAGAAAGAAATTAAAGCTAATTGATTTGCACAAAAAAAAGAGAGAATCTGTGGTATGTAAACAGTGTTTCAAAAACAAAGGACATGGCTGAGGAACAAAGAATAAAAGTGAAATCAGCATTTGCAGAAGTTGTCAGAATAGATACCTTCTCTTGGTGACAGATGAGATGAGACTGAAGCCCAGGACCCCTTGCAAATGAGACTTGCTAGTACTCAACTAGCACACTGCAACCAGAGCAACATTCCCCTCTGCAACACAACAGACGTGATTCAAACTGGCAAGCCCTCGCACATAAAAGCACGATGCTTTCCCCTGCTCGGCGAGGTTTCTGCAATATTCAGCACTGTGGCCCAGAGGGAATTCCAGCTCTCAGTCTGTAGAAAGCTCACCGGTGCTCCTGCACAGCAGAGCAGACCCTTCCATGGCTGAAGGGGCACTGAAGGGTACCAAGTGCATGCTGTTGGAAGACCCTCCGTCCAGATGGAGCTGCTGGCAGCACAGGCATCCCATGCAGCCCTTGGGCCTGTGTGGGTGGTGGAGGAAGGGAGCCTGGATGGACATTAGATAGGTACCCTTATATATGTGTGTGCGCAGTAACCTACGTGGGATTTGCAGTAGGAATGTCTGCCCTGAAAATGGCAAAGGCAAGTTATTATCAGGACAAACATCCTTATTCAGCGTCTCAGGGGAGGCTCTAGCCACCTTTGATCAAATGTCTTTTACTTGGAATGCTGTTAAGCTGTGGTTATCAATCCTATTTAAGGAAAGGAAAAAAAGGCTTCGTATCATCACTTTCTCTCCTCACTTGATGCAACATACAATACCAGCACATTAGCACAGGCAAAAGAAACAGAGCCTGGCTGATAATGGCCATGCTCATGTATTTATTAAGCAGCCTGGGGAAGCAGGCACCAGGCACAGAAGACAACTATGCAGCTTGTTCATTGAATGCCTGCAGCAGCAGCTTCCTGCTACCAAGAGGTTTCCTTGAAATTCCTCTACAAATGCTCTGCAATGAAAGTGTAAAGCAACCACTTGCCCTGCTCTGATTGCCCACTTGAACTTTTTGAGAAGGTTGTATGTATTTACCATCGATCTACAGTACTGTGCTGCCAATTGACTTGCAGTGAGAAGACTGCAAAACCTGACTGCAGTACTTACACAATCCACACGCCGCTTTGCCTCTATGCCTCAAAAGGGCATGTAGGGAGATACGGGGCAGTATCCCTACTTACCACTGGGCCATGGGGTTACAAGCAAACCTCCTAATTTAGGAGCTTGTTCTGCCACTACCAGGGCTCTAGGTATAGGAGAGATGACTACCTTGACTACTTGGCTACTCGTCCAGATTGGCACAGTCAGTTAAAGAACAAGGTGATTTTCCTGATCATTACAGCCTAGAGAGGTGCTGGAATTTGGCCCATGTTGGTTGTTCAAACGCTTCACTAGTCAGCACTGCTACAGGGTTTAGCATCACTGCCTTCGTTATCTCTCCATGGCTTCATCTTGTCTGTGCTGTGTATACAAAAGCACACATGGACCATGAGACTCCCAGTGAACTCTTGTAATACTGGCTGTCAGCAGCTGACTCGAAGTCAGGGAAAACATGTTTGAGCAAGAGGCCATGTCTATAAATATGGCAAAACTAATTATCCCAAGATGGGTTCCCCTTGCTCTGAAAATTAGCGGTGTATGTAGTTGGATATCTCAATGTAAACATATCACTCAGAATTTCACCAGCTCCACTATCAAGCAGTGTGTTGCACTGCTATGGAAGGAACAGTATGCATCCTGCGTGAAGTCTCTACTATAACAGATACTAAGTATGACATGTGAAAAATTCTACAGTAGTGTTTTTAAAAGAGTGAAAGGAGAGAGAAAAAAATGAGAGAGAAAAAAATGAGAGAGAAAATGAAGCCTAAAGCCAGCAACATACCAAAAGTTACAAGAGAAATGTTAAACAAGTGTCCCTGTGAGAAATGGAGAAGATAGCTGAAGCCCCTCTTGTGACCAAGGCAGTAGGGCAAGCTCCAATGAAGAGTTTAGGAGAGAAAAGGGGCAGGTAGTCACAAGAGAGGACAAGAGAGCCGATGCCATCCTGGGTTTGAGAACATGAAGGCTTTCCAGAAGTACAGCTCTGGGTAGTTTAAGTAATCATCTGTAAAATACAGGGCAAGAAAGAGCCCCCAGGATCAGCCTGACCTAGGGACTATGTAAGCCACATCTTATAAGCCAGAAGAGCTCAGAAAAGTCCTTGCCTAGGGCACGCTATTTTCTTTCTCATTTGTTTTTTTTTTTTTCAATTTGGCTTAATTATTTCAAGTTTGGTTTTAATATTGAAATATTTCTTTAATCCTTAAATCTCATCTAGTTGTCCAGTTTTTCATGGCTGGCCCTCAAACTGGTGAATGGGACACCTCCTCCCATGTGCAATGGTGCTGCACAACTCAGCAGTAGCACAAGGATAATGAGATGCATACATGCCTCGTATTTAACGAAGCAGCCTGTATAAAAGAGGTGCCTTCCAGTGACCACTGCTAGACTGGAGAGCCCTTTAGCATACAATATGAGGGTGGAAAGAAAGGCTCAATGAATCATGAGTGAGGAAAAAAGGTTGTAGCACACCCCCACACTTTTCCATTTCAGATCTGTACAAGTTTAGCTACATCCAGGTGATGCTACTGGAACCACTATCCCAAGAGAAAGAAGCCAGCAAGTCTGAATCAACCCGATTCTGCCTAAGAACTGAGCAAAATTCCACAACACAACAGAGGATGGAGAAGTTGCCATCATCTACACAGGAATAACAAAGAAAAATGAGTCTGGCAACCTTATCCTGAGTAAAGGAGCAATCAGGAAAGCTTCATTCAGCACAGTCACTGGGAGAAATGGTCAGGAAAAACACAGCCAGATTTCTGAACTGAAAATCCACTCGTCTCCCAAACCTTTCCCATGTCCTTGGGTGCAAATGCACTGCCAGCTTCTGCAGAGCGAGCCTGCCCTGGAGCCCCACGGGAGCGGAAGGGGGGACATGACGAGTTCCACAGGCCAATCTTTGCAGCAAAGGAGCAACTACCACTTTACCAATGCCAAAATGACAGACTCAAATGCTCATGCAACGACGAAGCATCAGCAAAAGCCAAATGGGAGATGAACAGAAACAAGCTCTCGCATCCAGAGCCATCTGTCCCTCTTCGCTCGTTCTTGTTGTTTTACAAATTGACCTACTGTTCCAAATCCCAGATTTTCAGAAATAGCACTGGCTGAAGGTATTACCAGGAAAAACAATCAGTGTCAGCTAACCAGTGTAACGGAGGAATTCTTTCCAGGAGCCTGAGGAAGTGATGACAGAAGCTGGAAAACCAAAATCCCAGAGAGGGGCAAGCACGGGCCACTTGGATACACAGGCAAGAAGCAGCAGGACTAACATTTGACAGCGCAAATTATGTTCTCTTTTGCTGAAACCAGGTGAGAAATTTAACAAAGACCATTCCTGTTTTCTGGTACAAACGGTACACTTCAGAAGGCAATCAACCATCCTTTCCCTGCTCTCCAGGCTGGCCTCGGAGTAAAGGAGACCACAAAACCCAGGAGATTACTAAAAACCAAATAAACAGCTAGTATTCTCCCATGAACTGAAAATCCCTTCAACTATACCCAAACAATTACTGACTCCCCACCCTGTACAAAGATAAACTTCTCCAAGGTAATTTTTAATATCGTAAGTAGGCCCGGTAATGACAACCCTGTTAACTGAGTATCCTTAGAGACCTTTACCTTCTCTCCCTTTTGAGATTTTCTACCACGCACCTATCCTCATCGTTTTTCAGTCTTTTGAGTCCTTAATTTCTTATTAGATTTGCATGTCTTCATCAGCCTGACTAGTTTTATTGTGTGCATTAATTGATGGTAAGTGAATATACCCCTCACAAGGTTTTTGGGGGAGATTTCCTCCCAGCACTGCCAAAGGAGACACGACTTGCTGTGTGTCCTTCCCCACCTTGGTGCTCCCTCTCCCTTTGAAATGGGAAAAAGGAAAACTAGGAAGCGCAACAGATGGTCTGAAATCCTCTTCCTGTGAAAACCATCACTACGGCAGCTAGCTTAGGCAATATTTCAAATATTTCCACATGTGCCAACAGCGGTACCAATGACTGCTTGTGAAACTCCCCCATAGGCACACTGTTTGCAACAGCGTAGTCCTCTTGTTGAAGGCTCTCTTCCCTACTCTAAATCCAATGAGAAAACTAATCTCCAGATTTAAAGCTGACAGGTGGTACATGCATAATTAAAGATGACCTAACAGAGAATGCTCTCATTTCTGGCATATTATCAGACACTTAAGCAAAGCAATTATCAGTAGGCAATCTTTACTGTCAACAGAGATTGGATGAAACATTTTGCCAGTCAGGAAGATACTGTAATGATGATACATATGTATTTGCAAATACTCCAGCAATATAACATAGACTTAAATCTCTGTTATCTCGAAGAAATGTCTTCACCACCTATGGAGGACTACAGTAATGTCTTCTCACATTTCCATGTTCCCCCATGTTATTTCCACAGACTCGCAGTACATACTACATAGACTTTACCTCGCTCCTGCTCATGTCATTATCTTTCTTCAGCCCAACTGCACTCCCTACAAGTCCTGCTGATCCTCTGTCTTACTGTCCTCTCTAGCTCCTGCGCCCCTTACACCTGCACTAGCTGGTAGATGGTTGATCTGTGCTCCAGGAAACATTGTCCTCCTGCTTTTCTTTTCCCCCCATAAGCAAGCAAAACCCCAGAAGACCTGTCCTCCCTCTTGCTTACTCAAAAGCAAACGAAAACCCAACTCCTCCAACAAAACCCAACCAAACCTCTCCCAAACACCATCTTCTTCACCTGCAGGTAGCAGGCACCTGTAGTGGTGGAGCAGGTGTTGGGTGCTATGTTGCTCTGTTTTTCTCCTCCTTACAGCTTTTGCCACACGAACACCATCTGGGAGGAATTATGGGCATCCTATGTCATGATGGACTGTGTCTGTTGCGCACAACCATGTCTTACTCACTCATTGTGGACCATGAGCTGAACACCTTTCCCCTGGGAGCTGTGAAAGTGGAGGAGGAGGTGAGTGACCTTGCTTTCCCCAAGCTTATAGAGGGGGCAAGGGCAAGTGCAAGTGAAGATCGGTTGGGAATTTTATATGGAATCAACCCAAAAGTCTATGCTAGAACTAGGAACATCTTCTCTGCTTTTTAGTTGAACAAGCAGATGGCACTGCCTCCCAAAATAGCAATGTCACCCGTGCAGTTTGAAAGAGGCAGAAACTTTTTAACCTAAACTCTTAAAAAGCTTCCTTCAAGCACTGTTTTGCAATGAATCCAGAAAACGTTCTGTGCCTCTTTTTTTTTTTTTTTTTTTTTTAAACATCCTAAGAAAGGATTTTTTTAAAAGGATCTTTTGAGGAAGAAATACAGGGAGAACAAAAATAATGAGGAAAAGGAAAGCCTAAAAAGGTAAGTGGTTCTCTTAATTTTGGGAAAATTAGGATTGTGAGAAGTATTATAAACCGCAATTACATACACACAAGGGACTTCACTTTACCTTAGGAAAGAGCTGCTCTTAGGGTATAAAATTGCTTTAATATTGCACTAAGCCAAGTGTTTTACAAAAATGGCTTATGATAATGGATTTTCAAAGCAAAAGTAAAGCTCTGTTTCCCTAAGAATAGGGCTTTAGAGAAGGGAAACTTCACAATGCCAGTGGTGTACGTTTTACTGCATTTCACAAGATCTCCCATTATTTAAATTCCGATGTATTTATGTCATACATGGACAAATGATCTTATTGTTCAGAACATGTCTTTATATGAACATCTCGGCTGTTAGAACTAGCATTATTTTGCCTTTTTTTTTTCCTTGTCCTTACCAAGTCAGAACAAAAGTCTCTTTTACTGCAGTTTTGGGAACTTCATGCAAATGGCAGTTTTCACACATCAACTGTCAGTTTAATAACACTAATGATAAGAAGGGAATTAACGGTAACTGGCTTACTTTTTAGCAAGTAAATCAGAGTTTATAGAGAAGTTTCTGCTATGTCAAACTTTATAGCCCTGTGTTATCAAAAGCACTAACAGTGAGAATTAAGATTAAACCATTGACTTGTTAGCAAGCTGGGCTTACTGAACCACAACTTTCCTCCACAAAGATTGATTATTTAGAAATCCATTGTACAAGGTAGGAAGAGATAGTGATAGTCTTCTGGGACAGCAGGGAGCCATTTACACAACAAAATACATTTGCCAGGGGATACAGATCTGACTGAGCAGACTCAATATGTCTCTCAGTTAAAGCAATACCGGTTTGTCTCTCAGACTTCCCTAAGGCATAGAGTTTGGTCAACCCTTCTCCTGCTCTACTCCACTCTTGCAGTCACGTGACTTTGCAGCATTTAAAGCCTGATCTTGCATCTGTTGCTCCCACGAGTGACCCTGGTGGCTTCACAGGTGCTGGTCATCGGCGCTCGTGCCACAGGATCAGTGTGGGAAGAGGAAAACAGCATCATGCGGATAGCTAAGGCAGCGAGAACAAATAGGTCTTCTGTGGATTGATGGATGGCTACAAAGAGCCACATTTTGAAATGTGGCTCTATCATGACCGCAGGAATGACACTGAGTATAAGAAACAGCATTTGCTTTCCCACCATACCAAAAAATAAAAAGATGTATCAAAATGCCAGCTTTTGACACAAAATACCACAAGAGAAGTGAATGATGGCAAATTTTTAGTAGTGCTACAAATGGCTGTTCAAGCAGGCATAGTAGTTTCCCATGGTAATGATGGTATAAGGACAAACTTTACATCTCTCACATCTTAACACCCCTGTTTGTCCAGACAGACAGAGTTCTACACCCTAGGCCACTCTAGCTCAGTTCTAATGCAGGAGTATAGATACAAATTACGCTTTGCTTCCTCCCGCTTACCTTTAGCCATGATGAGGACCTGCTAATACATCGCTCTACTACTGAATCTCATCCCATGCAGGGCATCTTCTTTTCCACGGACGCCTCACCACTTTTTGACACAGCCTGTAGGTTTGATGCTATGGTTTGCAGCTACAGGCTATCAGGACTGAATATGGCATCCTGAGGAGGATGGGACACTTCCTGGAAGCATTTGAAGAACCACAACCTTCCCAGAGTCAGTACCCTTCAGTTTGACCATATTTCCCAGTTAATGACCCCACAACTTGGAATGGTATTTCCAGGTAAAGAAGCCTACGCTAAGGACTGCTAACTGTGCTGCATGTGTGGGCTTTGCTGAGAACCAAGTTTTGGAGAAGAGAAACGAAGCCTGCTCCCTTATCATTATTTACAGCATGCACCTTCAGTGATGCTTTTAATGAGTAGGCAAGCAGAAAAATGTGTTTTCAAGCAGTACAAAGTCTGCTGAAGTTTTACAAGAAGCCTCAAGGCAGGCAGGGCTTATTATATGCTGCAGGAATGAAATGTAGCATCTTCAGGGAGAAGCTGTTTTATCGCTGAGCGGTCGTTTGGGAGAACTGTGGGAGCTGGGCTGTCTCACCCACGAGCAAACTACGAAATGACAGGAGCTTGTAGGTGTTGTCTGCGTGTAAGGTCAGAGACGGAGAAACAGTTGAGCCCCGTCTTTGAGGCACAGCCCTTGTGAGGGTAGATGTAGTAGGTCATTACAGAGGAAAATAAACGGCAGGAAATAACTATTCCACTTTACACCACCACTGTGGCTGGGGGAAGCGATGTGGTGTTAGCAGTGGGTTTGGGTGGGCAACAAGAAAAACGGTGTGAGGAGCACATACATACGATGTGCCAGCACACACATGCTGAAAGGGATGAAGTCTCTGCATTTTTGCTGCATTGTCACCATAACATCATGCTCCTAGCCACTCACATCATGGACCTCACCATGCTGCCTGAGTGCCGCTAAATGAGACCATAAAATTTGTGTTCCATGATCTGCTGCTGCTTACCACAATCCAGCCCCAGCCGCTGCTAGTGAGAATGGTAACGACTTTCCTCTCCCCACAAACCTATGCTAGAATTACCTCATAAACAAAATTCAGCCCCAAAAGCAAGTCCTCAGCCAAATGAAGCAATGCATAAAGATCACTGCTTGAGCTGGGAACATGTGACTAGATTTTTCTCAAGTCTGAAGGAGCCTCAATCCGTACTGAAAAAATGGGAGCTGTACATGCTAAACCTTTTGCTGCAGGCTGGTATCCACTGCGAACTCCATCTCAAAAAATACTATTGTTTCATCAATACATTTGTAATTTGACCAAAAAGATTTTAAAAAGCCTGTGAAGAGCTTTGCATGGTAAACATCAGAAAAACAGTGCTTTCCAACCCTGCAGCCAGTTGTTCTGTAATATCTTCTGCTTTGTGCTGACAACCTTTTTTCCCTCCAATCATTCAGACACAACGCCTTCAGGTCTGTCTAAGTAATGTAATTTACTGGAGTGGAATTCCCTTGACACCTTCTGCAGCACTCAGTGACAGTATCATTTTTACTCTACACCGTCATGCCATGACACTGATACATTGGCTTTCATCCCTCATTCAGCACAGAGGGTGCAATTTCACCTTCCATTGTGCCCTTTTGCAGACTGCGCGTACAAATTCCCTCCATTCATTCCTAATTACAAACCTCTGCTGAAATACTCTCATTAGATTTATATTTCTCTCTCCAAAGTGTCAATCTTATTTGAAAATTCCAATTTTCCAGAAGATTCATCCATTAGCAGCAACCTCCAAAGCATTCCTTAACTGAGCGCATTAAAAGTGAAGCTGGCAAAGAGATGTACTTAAAATACACCATTACAGCAAATCTCCATTGCTAATGTTTTTGCATTATTCCAGCAACGCAATAAGGAGCCTGCAACCAGCCAGCTCTACTCCTCCAGCAAGCGACAGGCATAAGCCAGCAGTCAACTGCCATGTCCACCTCTGCTCCCATCATGAGGCTGCACCATATCCCTAAGCATCTGCCGCTCCACTGGGATGCACAGGAGGGGATCACCAGCTGACCAGGATCTGCTTCTGCTGTCTCACAGGACCTCCTTTACATCATGAGGAGCAGTGATAGTTGAGGTGGCTGTTTAAAAGACTCCAGAAACTGAGAGCCACAGGAAGAGTTTATGGTAACTGTAAAAATGTCTGAGTGCAGCTTGTTTGCTGTGGGAAAGTCAAAAAAAAAACAAGCTGGGGGTTTCCTGAGGTAACAGATTTTCTGCTGTGCAACCCAACAGGTTGTGAGAGCTCTTCGGCTGAAAATCTCAAGAGCATTGCTTTGGTCACCTACACTAATCCTAACTTAGTGGGTACATGCAGGACTGTTCCCTTCGGACTGTGCACAGAAAACACAACCCCACAGGCTCCACGGAGCAGCTCTGCAAGTGGTTAAAAGAATCAAAAAGAGATCTGTCTACCTCCTCAAGAGAAAGGTAAACACCTTAAAAACCTCATCACCATACAAGGGAAAAAATGAAGAGCCTGGCAGCGGGTACTGATAGTTGCACAATGCGTCCCATGTGCCATCTCTAAAAATAGCTTGTGTGGTGATACCCCTGGAAAAGACCAGCGTGCCTCATCCAGCTGGAAAGTGCAGCGGCGGTGAGTGGCGCGTGAGTGCCATCGCCGCATGACACACTCTCTCCTGCCGTTATCTTCAAAGCCATCAGGTTTGAACTCATCTGCATCAGGCGCAACAGAAGAAAGAAGGGGGGTGAGGGGGAGAAACCCACCTCTACATCTGTACCGAAAAGGGAAAATTCCACAGAAACAACAACAAACATTTACGCCGCTTGTCAGCATCTGGTCACCTACAGGACTCAGACATGCAGGAGATTATAACAGATGTAATGTCATTCCCTGCAGCAACCACTTCTGTGGAAAATAATTATTACTGAAGTTTTGAACGTTCCCACCTGAAATATTTAAAGCCTTGATTAGTGCATTAGCTCTCCTGCCTTACCTACTTTGTATCAAGGCAGGAGTCAGTCCAGTGTGCGTGCTCAGATGTGAAAGCAGAAACATGCGTTTCAGCAAAAAGGCAAAAGTAAGGCAGCAACCACAGAGCTCTCCTAAGAAGAAGGGGAGGGTTACACCAAGCTGATTTAAAGGGATTTCATATTGCATAATAAAAGACTCACCGCTGACAGCAGAGCTATTCCACGGAACAAGCACGTGCGCCTCTAAGTGCCCCCAGCACCTCACATCCTCTGTGCCACGCGGCTTTACTCAGAGCAAAAACCTATTGTCTTACGCAGCCCGATTCTCAAGACCAACACCTCTGCTACTCTGCCAAGCCTGAAAAACTTGGAAAGGTCACGAATCTACAAGAAAGCAGTGAAGCTCAAGCTGCCACACAGCAGAAAGCAAGTTTTCAGCTCCTACCTTTGGTTCTGCAGCTCTCGGATAGATGCTTTCTCTAATCATCCATCGCAAGAATGACATCAAACTGAGAAGCCTGACGTGCACAAGCACACTCACTCTCTGGAAATGCCACTGCTACTTAATGAGTGAAGCTGGGACAGCACCAAACCTGACACCATGAAGTTACAAATTTCCCTGCATACACTGACAACATCTCTCTTTCATGTTTCAATTGGCCATGAGCTGACACATCAATTAATGTGGTCAGAACAGATTTAGTAGCTCAAGACATTGCAACTAATTTAGTGGATTCCTAACCAGTGCAACTACCTGGAAAAGCTACCGAGACAGCATATTTCAGTACCATCACCCTAAAAACTAAACCCAAAAGATTCTTTGTGCCAAAAGTTAACCTTCAGAATTTTTTTCTTGATGATCAACAGATTTGTTCAGATTTCATTTTTTTTTTTCTTGGCCAGAAGTTGAAGTTCTGGATCAACAGCTCAAGTTACACCAGTGA
The DNA here is from genome assembly GCA_013400335.1 of Eurystomus gularis. Taxonomy (NCBI): domain Eukaryota; kingdom Metazoa; phylum Chordata; class Aves; order Coraciiformes; family Coraciidae; genus Eurystomus; species Eurystomus gularis. Next base: position 83,949 of record VZZY01021999.1, read on the forward strand.
AGTTTTAGAAGGCTGATTTTAAAGATCTTCCACTCCTCTCCAAAGCTGCTTTTTCCAAGGGCAAGAACAATTACACTTCCAAAATTCTTTCATCACCACCACTTACTTACGCACTAAGGCTAACTTCATCTTTTTTTTTTAAATAAGAAGTTGATGAATTAACTTAGCTAGACTATTGCAAGTAAATTCTTCCTCTCCTTCCAACACACATCCATTTACAACCATTTAAACCTAGGACTCACCAGATAGAGCCAAAGCTGCAGGCAAGCCAGTCATCAGAGCTAAGAGAAGGATTATGCTTGCTCTACAAATTCTGAAGTATTTGAATCTTATTTTTAGTTGTACACAAAGGGCAATAAATGGAAAATCTTATTGTAACCACTGCTTTTTCATGGCCACCCACACTTCCAACACCTACAGCAAAAGTATATAAATGCAAAAAGCCCAGAACTCAATGGCTCATCTGAACAAGGGATGCAAACGAGCTATTTGCTGTTACTTTTTTTCCAGTTTGTATTTAGAGTGCCATTATATTCTGTTCAACATCAAGGACAGCTATTTGCATGCAGTGCATATCTACTGACAGGGATCCTGCTGGATTTTCATACATTTAATTAATTGTTTTCTCTCAGTTACCTGGTAGAGTCCTTCTCAAACTTAGCTGACCACTGACTGATTTTCAAATGATAATGTGGAAGAGGTGCCTCTCCCTAACTCTCCATTTCTTTCCCCACTGCCCAAACTACTGAGGTACAAGGAGTTAATACTTCACTTACCTGTGAGAAATTATGCTGAATACTCTACCCAGAAACTAGCAATTAAAAATCCCTTTACACTCATAATAGTAGAAGAACTTCAAACAAATTGCTGTCAAGGATGATTTAATTGTGTTTAAATCCACTTTACTTCAAGTCACTTTGCAAATTACTCTTTAATTTTATACCTAAAACTCTCAGGTCTACTACGATGCCAGTTTACTCTCTTGTCTGTCCTATGCCTGATTCTTTCCATTTACTGAAAGCAACAAAAGCATGAACATAATTATCATCTGAAAAGCTGCAGAAAGCTAACTCAATTAGCTGAGTAAAAAAAGAAATAAAGAAAAAAGGTCTGTCTTAAAACCAGAGTCAACACGAGTATAGGTGATGCCATGTCTGGGGATGGGAATAGGTGAATGAACAATCTCATATCATTAATGAGCTTGCCGTCTCTACAAATGCAAGTTATTATAGCCAAAAAAGCATCCACTACAACACTTCTCAACTCCTTGCAAATTGTAACAGGAAACACGTCTCATAAGCTAGCAATCAATATTTAACAAAATAATCCAACACAAAGTGCCAGATCCAGAAGAATGCACCTTTACCTGCACTTGCTCATTAATTGTCGGCGAGACCCAATCACCTTCCCGCAAAGCCGAGCGCAGAGCCAGCCGCTCTTTACGCACGCTGCTGAAATCAGGTGTGTGCTTTTCTGGCGAAATTTAGGTCGTAGGACCTGTGTGCTGAACACTGCAGAAGCGCGGGTATCTAAGTATTATGAAAATAAATGGGTCATACACCACTGAGTTAACAACCACACCACCCCCAAGCCGGGCGCTGAATGACTGTGCAGGGCTCTGCCAGAGGGAGAGGACAGGTTGAACCAGCAGTGAAAACAAAACCGATGTGGTGAGATGGATTTTACTTTTCACTGGTTTGGGTTACAGAGAAAGTTGATCTCGCTGTCATCATCTCTGAGTCTTTTCTTTAAAAAATGTGAAAACAAGGCAGCATGCGAGCAGGTGAGCTGTCCTGTGGAGATGGGACAGCATCTTGCTCCCTTGGTAAGGGGAAGTGCCAGCGGCCCCGGGCGGAGGGAGGGCTGTGACTCAGTCCCTTGGGCTGACACATGCACGCACCCGGGCTGTCACCTGCCGCAGCGAAAAATAAAAGTCCTTGCCACAACACGGGGGCCATGTGGGAAACATCGAGTAAACAGATCAATGACACCACGCGCCCACACGGCCTGTCTCCCTGCTGGGGTGATGAACAAACAAACCTGTGGTCAATGGCAGCCAAGGGGAGAGGTGTCAGAACAATTTGGTTTCGTGCAGCGTGCCGTACTGCAACAAACACCACCGTCATCTTCCGTTGTACCAGCTCAACACAGCTAAACATAAACAGGATCCTCCCCCTGGCCCTACAGCCCATGGTCACTGCACATCCCTAGATGAGGATGCCTCCAGCATGCGGCTTTTGGTCAGAAATGTTCAGAGAGGGACGGTGCCTCACTGCCCACACGTGTGTGCGCACACAGCATCGTGAGTGAAGCTATACCAGAGCTTTTCAGACCATACTGAAAATATTTGTCCAGACATATATTTCAGTATTTGTAAAAATCATGTATTTTATATATGACTATTTTATTTAAATATAAATATCTTGTTTATATGCATATAAACATATGTATATATAAACTAAAAATAGATTTAATCAACAGATATATTTGCAGCAAACACACCAAAAGCTGTCCCCAGCCACCCAGGCTGGGGGTGTAGCCTGCCTTGGGTACCAGAGGCACTGATGGTGTTGAGGAGCAATTGATCAAGCTGAGGGATCGACACAGTGCTGGCAGTGGTCAATGGCTTTGTGTATTCTCAACAGGGGGGCAGTAGGAATAACTGGATTAATTAGCGGCAAAGAAGAATTCCCCTAGATTGTAGAAAAATGCTTTTGGTGGTTGTCAGCGTTATCCCAAGGACAGGATGCCATGGGAAGTCATGAAGGTCCCCGAGGCGGGAGATGATCCATGCAATGGTGCATGTGGTACAGAGGCCTGATAGGCCAGTAGCATAAAATGGATAAGAAAATGCCTTCTCCACATAAAAACAGCACTCCAAGAGGAAAATGTACCAGAAAAGTAACAAAATCCAGACATGGCCGCATCTCGTGTCAAAATCCAGTAGGATAAAATCATCCATGCCCTCAGGTATGGCCATGGTGCCTGGGAAGTGGGTTTGGTACTGAGAGTTAGGAGTGTTTGGCAAGCCAGTATTTGATGTGACTTCACCTTCGGGAATCTGATTTCTTTCTTAATTCAGTCAAGTTACCTGACCTTTCAGTGAAGACTTTAAAAGAAGATACATTTTCCCCAGGCTGTGGTGGTAGGCGGGTGACAGACATTTAATCACCAAAATCTGCATCTTAGAAGTTTACATTATTTACATCTGCCTACAGATGGTTGTAGGACAGATTTCAAGAAATCTTTTTTTAAAAAATGTGAAATATTCTGAAGAACTCATACCTAGCAAATATGAAATCTGTGTAGAGGTTTCTGAGTTTCAGGTTGCTGCTTTATTTTTTCCCTGAACAAAGCACTTAAAAGCCCTTGCAGAATTCTCAACACTGCATAAGCAATACAAATTAGGACAATTTATGAGACGCAGAATGCCGTTGATTGGGATGTTATTTTTGCCACATTTCAAGGAAAACACACAGGGGTAAAACAAAGCAAGAAATGTGAGCAGAGTGTGGAAATTGCTAGGAATCACCGCCCGTGTCTGCTGGGATGCCAGCAGCCTTGCCCCAGCATCTGCTCCAAGGCACAGCCACATCTTCTGTGCCCAAACAAAGCCCTGTCCATACTCTGCCATTAGTGATCGTTCAGGGTAACCGTGAGTCACTAAGAGCACAGCTTCTCCCCAATTCCTGTACTCCCTCATTATAATACACGCAGTCTAACCTGCCCAGGATTAATTCCATGGGAACCTGGAGAATTTTGTTTTTAATCACGGCACAAGCACCATAACAGGGTTTTGCAACCTGCTCCATCAGAACACGAAAGATACCTTCTGCTTGGAATTGAAACATCAGTACATATTATTTTATGGAGATTGCATCAATCAGCATCCTAGTAGTATTATTAAAACTAATTGATAAATAAAAGCAGGAGGAAGGTATACTCGCTTACAAAACACACCGCACCCTGGGAAAAGCAAGACAAGTAAGGTTGTTACAGCTGGGTCAACCTTGTGCAACTGCTCTTTCCAATAGGGCTAATTAACAAGGGAAAGTTTGCTCCTTTCTATGGGAACTGCTGTAACAACGTAATTGTTACAAGCAGAGTGCTATCAAAAAAAGCCAGACAGCGGAAAACACTGAGAAGTTAAGTAAGCAACCGGCAGCTTGCCCTTGCATCCACCTCTGCTGAAAAGGATCTGCATGAACAACGGGTGCAACCTTGGCCAACAACCTGCAAGGCGATACATGTGTTTTATAGGAGCCTGAGCACATATTAAGTTTGGCATGTCTTGAGCACACAACCATGGAAAAAAAAAAAAGGAAAAAAAAAAAAAGGAAAAGGAAAGCATGTATTTGATAATGGCTCCTATCTACTTACACCGGTTTTCAAGTTTATTTGGCCCTCAGACCTGATGTTACTGTTGAAAATTGAGATTTCTGATTATTTGCAGCACAAGAAGCAATAAGACAAAAATTCTCATGCACTTCTTGGAGTCAGAGAGGTTTTTTTCCATTTATGTCCATTCAGTGTATGGCTGCCTTTTCAAGTCCCCTAAGAAGCTAGTTCCTCTGAAGGGGGTTTTAACAGTGAATTTGCAAGATGCCTAATGATAAGCTTTTCAATCATCATGAGAAAAGCCTGCAAAAAATTGTGAATAAGGCTTCCAAACCTCATGGGAATGGTGCTAAGTAGGACTAATGAACAACGAAGTCGTTTCTGCCTGGCTAGCTGTTATAACTCATATTTTAGAGTTTTCTTCCCTTCAGACGAGCACTAGAAACAAGTTTCAAGCCAGTTCCAAAATTCTCCTGCAGTCAGATGATTCCTGCTATCATGGGTTTGATTAATAACTGCACCATATATTGGCAAGCCCACAACAACATGGCAATGCTCTCCCTTTTTCGGAAAACAAAATAAAACCAACACCTTGTAAGGCATCTTTGACAGTGAATTCTGTTACTACCCAGTCTCTCTCCATTGCCCACTACTTCACTATTATTTTTGCTGATATTCATCACATCATAAAAAATGTTCTCATCTCCTTAATGAGAAACTGAATTTCCATATGCATTAAAAAACTGCCCTCCTTTTGCAATAGACTTTTCTTGCTTTAAATAGTACTTTTAGCATCACATAAGCAAATAAAGTACCTCAAACAAAGGTATATTTCTAATAAAAACTCTTTAATTCTAAAATACTCCTATTTTTCTAGAACTAGTATTATGAATCAGTTCCTAAGATTAAAAATGGTATTAGTAAGCATTCAAGATAAACTGACCAGAAATGTGTGTTGTGGTTGCTTCACTGCCCTGTCCTGACTAATCATTAAATGGTGTAGTATGAATTGTTGCTGCAATGAACGAACGCTGGCAGGAACACGCACAGGGCCACACTGCGAACCACGATTTTCTATTATCTCTGGCTCAGGCAGCCTTTTGCCAAGCTGCTCTATACCACCATCCAGAAGATAAAAACCTCTTAAGCACAACAAGACTTGGTTTTATTAAAAAAAATTAACGCAATAAAGTTGTGCTCAAGCCTTTTTTCAAACTTGGCAGCTCTGTGGTGTCCCACTCTCTGGATAGCACAGACCACCACCTCTATGCCATTCTTAGAATGGTCCACAGGCTTATTCCACCTGCAGATCCAACGCAGAATTATGGTTAGAACTGCTCAGAAGTTAAAAAAGGTCAAACCAATTTCTCGCCTCCAGAAGAACCCACTGATACTGTGCCAGGCTGATGCTGTGCAAGGTTTTAGAGAAGGATTTAGCCATGATGGGGAAGGAAATGTGTGCACAGCACCTCAGATCCTCCCCATCTTGGGAGGAAAAATCAAAGCATGTAACACGCACCAGTAGCTACTACCCAGACTGAGGAGATTGGACAATCTCCTTTGTCCCTAGTAGATCTGTGCATGGCTTTTTCCACCCTCTGACAGCCAAGTGGAGCAGCTAGTTCCACTTGGACAGAGCTGGAGGTGTCAATAAAGATACTACTGATGCCTAAAGAGCCTTTCAGGGCAGCAGGCTGAAAGCAGAAGCAGAGCTAGGGCTCCTCCAATGGAAGCATTCTGGAAACCACAAAGGAGGAGGATGTGGATTTCACGATGGGAAAAATACAGGGATGTCTGCAGTCCTGCTTAGCAAAGGATGGCCTTCAAATTCTCATGGAGCATGTGAAGCTTTGGGACAGCACACCAAGGTAAGTGTATGCATGCTTACCCAGTTGTGGAGAAAAACAAAGCATAATTAGGGGAATGGTGTGAAGAGAAGCTTTTTAAGTACTTCTCGCTACGGTTTACTATGGTAGCAGAACACATAGAAAAGCCTTCAAAATGACAATCACCATTTAGGTTAAAAAAGCAAGTAACTACTTCAATAACAATTTATTCACCACCTAATGTTTACTGTTAAATTACAGCTTTTACAGTATTTTTCTAAAGTATGATGTTTACTGCCTCCACCTTGCCTCCCCAAGACCTTTTTTTTTTCTTCTTTTTTTTTCTTTAAATAGAAAGGAATTTGAATCATTACTTACATGTAACTTTTCTAGGTTCTGTGCTGGCTAAAATGTTCTCACGATGCAGGGAACAGGATCAATGGAGAAATGAAGAGGCTGCAGCAATCCATTAAGAAGTGGCCCTCCAAAGCTTTGTAGGGCAATATTCTGGCAACTCAGTCAATAGCAACCTAAAATAAAACAAAGGCAGGCATTAAAAAATTCAAGCACTGAATATTCACAAAACCCCTCTTTCCCCCACTTCTAATTCCAAAAACAGTCTGGGGGCCTTTTTTTTTCAAACACAGAAGGTCTTTATGTCAAACATGACAATTACATTACGCTCATTATGTACTTCCTCTTACCTTTAAGTTGTAGACCCCTTACAACAAAGACTATGTTTTTCTTGTATTCTTGTAACACTCAAGACATATGAGGCCCCTGAGAAGAATTACGGAACAGACAAACTAACACTTCTGTGATTATTCTACCAGATCATCCCACAGGCACGTGCATACTTCCGCACACATCTTACAAAATTCTTTATGATGAGAGTGGTGAGACTCTGGAAACAAGTTGCCCAGAGAAGCTGTGAATGTCCACTCCCTGCAAGTGTTCAAGGCCAGGTTGGACGGGGCTTTGAACAACCTGATCTAGTAGAAGATGTCCTTGTCCATGGCAAGGGGGTGGGACCGGAGGAGCTTCAAAGCACAACAAACCATTCTATGGTTCTGTGAAACTGCATATCACAACAGGAAGGTGTTCCAACAAAACCAGTAAAATGATCTTAAATAGACTTTAATAGCAATTAATGTTGGCTTTTGTCAAAGCTTTGCTTTTATTTTATTAAGGGATTTAAGTTAGGAACACCAAATTTGTTCCTTTGTTTCCACTTTATTCTGGGGAGCTTCAGAGAAGAAACACTATCAGCATTGTTTGGTATCCCAGGGCTAATGGAATGCGTGTCATATTCCTCCATCCACCCTAAAGCAAGGCTACCTGTCACATCAGTCCATGTCAAAAGAAAATTGGAGAGGGAATACAATATTTGTGTGTCCACAGTAAATTCATCATGCTGCCACTGCCCCACTGCAAGGGGCTTGGGGCTCAGTCCCCGGAAAGTTGGCACTCTGGGCAGAGAGGACTACTGAGAGCAGAGCTGGGGCTGGAAGACCAGTGGATGGGGAGAACCCCCCAGTACCTGAGTCCCAGCATTGCTGCACAGCCCAGATCCCACTCAATGCCCAGTCCCAGCTGACTCTGAAAAGGCTTCCCCCATCTATTGAGGAAGAAGTTGCACTCTGTGGTTAAGGAGGAGGGTGGGAAGGAAATACTTGTGGAAGGAGAAGTAATTAGTTTTAAGTTACAGGGATCTTCAAGTTGAAGTTTTCAAGTTGCCAGTGCCCAACACTTTACTGTTTTCCTGGAAAAAACATTTGAATGCTTAACTACTATTTACTTGAATAAAGTTGGCAATTCAGAGTGGAAAGGAAGATGATTTTCTTTTAAACAGAAGGGGACAGCAGCAGCACAAGCAGTGGCACGTACCTATCTTCCCGGGATCGAGGGCTTTGTCTGCAGAATTACCACGAACTAAAGCTAGATAAAGGGGGAGGTGAAGGGAAGGAAAATAAAACCCCAAAGCTTAGGTTTTTCAAAAGACCTACCATTCTTTTTCTGAAATTAGCAAAACAAAGTCTTCAGTAAAAACTTGTTTCTCAAGAAATGTCTACTGCCTCCATAAAAAAGTCAAAAAATAACACAAAGTAGTGCAAACCAAAGATGTTTGGTTGTTTTTTATAAGTATGCAGTTCCTGTTAAAAAAAGTTCAATACTTTCTGAGCATTAATGCTACAGCATTTTACTCTAAGCCTTGTAGAGAAATGGATCACTTATGAAAAGCAGGCTATTTCTTCTGGATGGGATCCTCCTAGATGATTTACCAACAGATGCTCAAATTAATCCTACCTTTAAGGATTACCTCTATGGGTACATGAAAAGAATCATGAGGCTATGCTAGGAACACAATGCTTGTGTCTCTTCAGTTTGTACTCATTGATGGACTGTAAGAGGACCAAATATTTGTGGTCACAAATATACATTATCTAAATTGCCTATAAAACTAAAAATATAAACTTCAAATCTGTTCGGTCATAAAACACTTGTAGAACAAAAATAACTGTTGCTTACTCAAGAGCCAAAGGAATAAAACCAAAGACAACTCTTTTTTCAAAGACAAGTTAGTTTTCTGAGCTAAAATTGCACTTTCCATAGCATATCAGAAGGAAAGGAGAATAAACAGAAGTGGGGAAAATGGGAACAAGAGAAAAAGAGGAGGGGGGAAAACTTTCACTGCCACACTTTTCTGAGAAGGTGTGATTGATGGTCACTGCTGTAGAAAGCATGAGGCTGCATCCCAAACATTTCATTCCCTTCTGCAAATGTCTCATGCTGTATCTTGCCCATGTTCCCTAGATATTCTTGCCCTATGCGGGACGACACAGCCAGCATCAGGTTTTACACATGATCTAAAACATGAAAGCAGGAATCTCTCTGCCCAGGGGTCAGCTTAGGGTAGAATGAAACCTAACTCCCCGCCTACGCTCAACATAAGGGCTTCTTCATGCTTTCCATTTGATACAAGAATTTTCTTTCTGAAACAGGCGAATTATTAAAAGCAAAACTGTCTCTACAGCTGTAAACTTACAAGTAATACATGAAAACTGAGCTTATACGAAATGAAGAGCCAATGGTGCATCTGCTGAGGAGGAGCTTCAGTATTTTAACATGCTGACTGGACAGGTTCAGAGCATGGGAAGAACTGGATCCTAGGCAGGGGAAGACACACTCTCTGCTCCAAGGTTTGCCCACATCAAGGTCTCAGCACAGACCTGCTTAAGTGGGCAATCATTAAGTGGGCTCATGAGAGGCCACAAATTAATAGTTCTATGTCAACTTTAAGATCCGCCTCCTGGAGTCATGGGGAGCGCAAGAAAAGCTTATCTTTACTTTAAAAAGAAGTATTTGCCTTCACAGCTGCAGAGAAAGCTAGAAAAATATACTTTAAACCAGACATTGTAAGTTGGTTTTTTTTGAAACTTACATTGTTTAACAATCTCTTGTATATTTTTGAACCAGGCTACCTTTTTTCCCCCTTTCTGAGGGCTGCCAGTACTGCTTGGCAGAGCTCACCTTAGCACTGAAGAATGCAAATGTGAAGTAAGATGCACCAGACACCACAACTGGCAGATGGGAGCATGAAGCTAAAAAAGTATTTTCTTCAAGAAAACACCTTCCAGCTTGGATTTCTGTTTTATGGAGGGTGTGTTTCAAAGAGAGGTTTTGTTTTCCATGTAAAATAACAAGAGCTTTGATGCTTAAGAGGAGGAAAACTGATATAACAAACTGATTTGTTTGCAATGAACAAACCAAGAAAGATGATTTGAGACGACCACCATGAATGTACCTGGGTATTACTCTGGTTAACATGAAATATGTTTCATGTTCAATTGTGTAATCATGCTCAAGAAAACCAGAGATTTAGGCAGGCAACGAGGGAGGTGAGCAACAAATACACAGCAGGATTAGTAAACACACCAATGCTCATGAAGGGCATGTAGAATCAGGGCTAAGTAAAATGAACCCACATGACAAGATGAGTTGGTGAGCTTCTCACAGAAATGGAAAGGTGAAAAAAAATATTCAAGGAAGGGTGTACACCAGAGAGCAGGGAGACGTGAGCACAGGTGTGCAAACAGAGCTGGTGTTTTCTGAAGTGATGCTTCATTTGGTGGACTGCAATGCTTCTTAAACAAATGCGCAGAAATTAGTCCCAGTGAAGTCAAGAATCTCAGTCTGTTACATGAAACACCATCACAGATTAGTAAACGAGTCTTCTTTACATTTTTGTGTTTTGAAGTGAAGCTGAGGAATATTTCTGTCTGGTTGAAATGGCTTCATTGGAACATTTGTAGCTTGCAACTGCTTGAAGGATTGCCTGAGGCTGAGAGGGCATTTGCAGTGCTCCTGACATGTAGTGCAGGATCTCTCTCTGAAATCTGTAAATTAAGCCCAAGATTATATTGATACTTACGTCAGAAAGACACACGGCCTGCTTCACTATCAGTGCGTTTAATTTCCTCCTAATAACCTGCTCAGGTCTTCCAAAGAGAAGGAACATGCTCATCCATTACTCCTGCTTGTGCTCATGTGCATCTTTAGGCATGGGGCAGCCAAAACCAGGAGCCCTAAGGGCACAGCAGTGTCTTCCCTGCTGCCCAGAGGTGGGAAGCAGAAGACCACTACAGCCAAGGAGATGTGGACTAGAAGCAGGGTGGTATCCACCCAAGACTGTGAGGACTGGCTCTGCGGTGTGTCCTTATCTGGGTGAGCCGTGTCAACCATCAGCAGAGATGCGATTGAGCTGTTCGTTCAGATAATGGCAAAACCACGTGAGGAATCAGTCTGGCTAGAAACCACAACTGAAGTCATCAGGAGAAGCAGCAAGATAACTGCTGCTGACTGACAGAAGGAGAAGGCAGCTGCTGCTGCCCTGTGCTGGCCAGGGAAGCACTCCAGGGTCTGAAACAGGATTTTCCCCAGCTACACTTAACAGCACCAACTGGGCTTAAACGGAAAACCCTTAGAGAAGATGGGGGATGTGCGTGGGGGGAATTTTCCGCCCCCTCTTGTCCTCTAGTTGCAGCTGAGTCTGTGACACATCAACCAGGCTATGCTGGGAGAGGTGGGAGACTGTAGTTCAAAAGCATCACCACAGGAACTTGTAAATCTTTTAATGTAAAATCTGAATTACTTTATCACTGGAATATACTCGACATAAAATAACGCTACTGTTAAAAATATTTTATTTTGGTGGTATAACTCATGAAAGAATGGCTAGGCAAAAAAGGAAAGCTAGTATCTGCTGTGAGAAAGACCCCCACACAACATTATCAAATGACACGAGATTAGTATTTATACCCCACACAGTAAAACCAATACACAGCAAAAGTTGTACCTGATAGTTTGTGTCAGATCTGATGAAAATTCAGATATCTGGCATATTTCTCCTTAAGGACTAGAGATTTTGGTTAATACGCACGCAAACAGGAGAAAATAAGGTATTTCAGAGACAAGGATGAAATTGCTGTCTCTGAGCCTGGCATCTGGGAAGATGACTGGATTAGCCAGTGCTGGGTCTCTCAGGTAAGGACGCTTCTCAGAGTAGCATGAAATGACGCAGCTCACCGGGTTTATGCTCCAGGACTCTTGCCCCAGCACATGTGAACCACAAAAACACACCTGCCCTGCTGTAAGAATATTCCCATGTTGAACGATCATCACAGTCAGAATTTCACTGCTGTTTTCTTTTAAAAAATGCAAATCGAGAAAACAGTTAACATACAGAATGAAAGAATGGGCCACAGTCAACCACAAAAACTCCCCATAAGGTTCAGCATGTGGGAAACAGATAAGTAAACGCTGCAAAAGATGAACAATATTTAAGTATTAACACAAATGTTTGTTTTGGGAAGGTTTATCTGGCATCTCCACCAGTTTTCCTCCGAGCTCTAATACAAAAATAACTATGTCTAACTGTGACTGGGAGAGATGGCAGCAGCTCAACATTGCTCCCTTTTCTTCTCTATACTTGGGGAGAAACTCTACTGTCCTATAATGTCAGACAAACTAATTTCCAGGTGATTTCAGATCAGGGTGAAGCCAGTGATGCATTTGCCAGTTCAGAAAGTTCAGTCAGTGGTGTCATTTTCATCCACCTGTGAAATGAGGACCTACGTGCAACATGAGGGAAGGAGAAATACAACCTTTCTCTGAGCTACACAGCTGGTCCCTCACGCTCCAGTGTGCGGTGAAGGAATTAACCTTTCACTCATATAAATCCTGAATGCAACAGTTGCGCATCAAACTATGAAGAGGGAGCCCAAGCTGATGAAGGCACACGTCTACCATGAGCCTGTGCAAGCTGTGGTGGGCTGAGAGTGGGCCAATGCTGCCTCTCATGGGAAGGAGCTGCCTCTTAGCTTCTCTGTCCTCACCCTCACACCAAGCTGGGGAAAGTCAAAAGACCTCAAAATGTTTTGTGGGTTATCTTCACGAGTCGTAGCAAACAGAAAAAGAGAAAGGCAGAATTGTGATGGGAAAGAGCTTCAAAAATACCTTCCTTGTTGGGTGAACTCAAGGCTGTTTAACAAGAAAAGCCAGAGAGACCATGCACAGTAATGCTGAGAAAAAGGAAATGGTACTTCATTTTAGCCAGAGTCATAAATCTTACCAGTGAGCCTCTAACAGCAAAATGGCAAGCAGGGGAATTTTTATACACAGATAATTAGTTGCGAGCTGATATCAGGTTTACTGTGCTGTGCACTCCACATGTGCATTGCCTTCTCAACCTGCAAAACTCTGCATGAGCCTCTGGCTGCCTCACTGCTGCTGGCTTCACCAGGAGGCATATGGCTGAAATTCCCAGAAACTCTTATAAAAAAATGCTGAAGTGGAGATTGATATTCCTACTCCACAGAAATCTTTCTGAGGCGAAGCCAGGAAGATTTTTTCAATGGGGGAAATACACCATGCTTATAAAACCACTCTCTCTGCTACAGGGGAGATGGACAGACAGAATGCTTTGTCCTGCCATTAGCACCCTCATCTTCTGGGGTACAGACGTCACTCACAGATCCTGTGGAGTAGGCAGTCGGACAGGGAAAAGGCTGACCCACAAAGCAGAGAAACAAAATGTGGTCAAGGAAATTCATCAGCCAGAAGCAGCTGCAAAGCTGCCTCACAAGGACTGAAGTCAACCAGGCGTTCCCACCACCTGTGCTAGGAACAAGGCAGCCCATCCGCGAGCACTTGTTCCTCGACATCTTGCTCTGTTTCAGAGCGCAGCCAGGGACTTCCACTAGCAACAGACGTGAGCAAAGACTCCACTGCATCTAATAGTCACACCGCACTTCCAGTCAAAGAGAAGCCACTTTTTGGTTTCTAGATGAGAGTGTATCCAGGGGACACATGCCAGCAGCATGCAGGGCACGTGAGGTGCTGGAGAGCTCCCCCAGCGCTTCTGATGCTACCTTAGAAAGGACCAGTTTGGTCTAGAGGAGGAGGTCTGGAAGCCTTCATCCCCAAAAGATGCCTGAGTTAAGAGAATGGCCCAGAGTAGCACCTTGCTGTTCTAAGACTGGCTGAGAGACATCTCCGTGAGCAAGGTGAGCTGGTCCCATTTGCACCGGGAGCTCTGAGGCTATGGGCCCCACAGGCTGCCTTGATGCTCCTAACTATTTTCTGCTCATCTTCTACTCTCTTTTTCATCTCCAATCTGCTGCAAAAGGGCTGATACACCACATTGCCCAATCGCGCTTTTCTGCTGGTCCAAAAGAGCAGGAGGTAGGTTAAGCTGCAGGGCAGAAGAGCTTCACCATGCCCACAAACTTCATCTGCACGGGGTTAAGTAGCAGCTCTCTTGTCCAAGGCTCAGTTCTCCTGCTACCGTATGTTAAACTGAAAGACCAATCTGTATTTACTGTGCCAAACTACAATTATGTGTTTTTTTAAATCATTCAGCCTAATGGTATGCAGCTGTCACAGAAATCTTTGAACACATCACTGGCTCTCTTTGAGCTGATTAACCAGATAAGGAACCGTAGCCAGAAGACATGAAAGGATGGATTCAAATTTCAAACTCTCAGCTGAGCAAAAAAATTCATTCAAAGGACTGTACGAAATGGAGGCGGGGGGAGAAGGCTCAAAACAAAAACGGAGGTTTTGTTTACTACTGATACAAACAAGTGAAACTCTCTCCATCGCTTAGTTTACCAATCACCGCACATCAGCCTCAGAGCGGTGCTGATGGGTATTACAGCTACCACACTGAGCTGCTGTGGATGCTGATACTCGTCTCATTTTTTTCCAGACTGGTAATGAGGGAAAACCTACCAACAAATCTACTTTTACATTGAAGAAACCTACCTGTGGTACCGAAGAGCTCCAAGACCACAGCCCCCTCACCTGAACTGCATCTTTTCCATGTGTTTCTTTGGAGAGCATAGGTTGCTTTTTTTATTTAATTCAACACAGCTCCATGTACTTGCTTTTATTTCTAGCATTGTGTTTACCATTGCAATCAGAACGTTCTGTAATCTTGTCTAAATGTTTTATTATTAATTAGTGCACCCTGCACCCCACCCTTAATAATTATCCTCGGGAGACATAAACATTTCAACATGAGTTACTTTAGTTAAAGGCATGAATATGCATTATTTATTTAGTTAGTTAAACAGTAATTAAGAAAAATCACCCAGACTGTCTTCTCTTTGAAATGAGCACTACTTCACCAACTTTGCCATGAGAATTCCAAGTCCCTTAAACACATATTACTTTGTCCTGCTCCACCATGATTTACAGGAGACCACGCAACAACTGCCAGGAAAACAGTCCTTATGTTGTCCAAGGACTTGCAACGAGTCCAAAGCATCCAGACTCACTCTCAAGGATGAGCAGCAGGTACCCAGATGGCAGCAGAGAAGAAAGCAGCAATATCTTGGGTGCAGGATGAGGACCATGGTGCTTCTATCTATCACCCAATATGCTGATTTTTAATTTTTTTTGCAGCAAGACCACCTTTATTTACATCAAAACATTCATGACCCCCCTCTGCTCTCTATCCATGGACAGAAGGCTATGTCCTTACAAACCAAGGGGTTGTCACCACCGCAGCCTCTCCATGTGAAGCTGGGGAGCAGCGAGCCCTAAACCAATGTGTCTTTGGTGCCAGAGCACACAGATAGCCCCATGTGCCGTGTATTTATAAACACGCATTGGGTAATAAGAAGCTGAGTGACTCTGCTCGATTCCCCTTCCTCTGTATTACACGACTCCATATATTGCAACATCCTGTCCTGCCTAATATTTCCACCAACTTTTACCACATGCCGTGAGAGAATCAGGCAGCACCACAGGCAATGTAGCCACTTACAGGGAACTCACTTTTTAAAAACAAAAAACAAAGATACGTCAGATTGTTCTGACATGGTTGATCATCCAGTCTTAAGGACTGTATCACCACTATAAGAGAGGAATCAAAATGTCTCCCAAAGACAAAGGGATTTTCGCAGATCTAGAATTGTTAAGTAAATAGATAAAACTGCGGTCTGGGCTCTGTTTCAGTTTTCAGAGGTAATTTCCGGCCACCGTTCAGAGAAATGCTTTGCATTTCCATTTCTGACTCACCCATTTTAACAAGTGCGCTCGATGGAATTACTAAGCACGGGATCTGATCAAAACATTTCTCTTTCTGAATCAAAGTGCTTTTCAATTTTATCGATGCAAACTCATGTACAAATTTAATGTGGTGACTGACAAAACTGGTGGTGTTCAGGGACAGTCTGGGCGTGTGATGGGATGCATCCGAAGAACTCTCTCCCACTGGGCATCCCACCAAAGGTATGAGGATGCCTCCCAAATTCTCTACAACTGCACAGAGCATGCTGATGCCAGTCTCTCGCATCCTGATCACAAAATGATACATGGTCCCAGAGACATGTTTAAACGTTGGGTATGAATGAAAAGCATTCCTGAAAAGAATCTGTTATGAAACCGAAAATCGGAGACCGCCACAGCGCTGTGCCGAAGTTGAGTCATCAGTTCCCTTTACAGCCTAATAATTGACACTGCCTTGATCAGAATGACTGGTCTGAATGTTGCTTTATGTTTGTGTGTTTCTTGTTGTTTGGTTTTTTGTTTTTTTTATTTAGAAAAAAAGATTTCTTACATAAACAAGCCACCTGTCATCTCACAGGAGTGTTTGTATTTGCCAGATCATGGGAAACATCTGTCAAAAACAGATTTCGCTCTCCTCATTCAACTCGGTACAGTCTGAATCAGACCGTACTACAAAGAAACCAAAACCAGGTCTTGTTACGGAAAACATATGCTGCCAATTCTCAGTGGAAGCACTGATTTTATTGCATTTTCTTGGGATTGAATGCTGCAAAGATTATTAGAAGAGTTCCCTCCTTCTCCTGCACGATTTCTCCCATAAAGAAAATCCTGGGAATTTAAGAACTGCTTTTCTCTCCTCTTCCTCTGTGTTTTCAAAGTGAAGTACCTTCTAGGAAGAGATAGATAGGAGAAGAATCAAAGTTCAGTGAAACTTCAGAGCATGCTCATTCCCCACCTTTCGACACTGGTAATCAGAAAATAGAGTGATACCCCTCCTGATGCCTTCAACAAACAAACACTCCCACGCTGGTCACGCCTCCCCAAAATGATTCATTAATTATTTTCACATCTTCTAAATGGGAAAGATCATGTGAGGCTGTAACTGCCTCTAGTGATGTTTTCTGAAGAAAAGGTGACATAAAATAGGGTGGTTGCCACTACCAGGATAAGAGTGATGCTAGACAGCAGTACTGTGGGTCTCCTGCCAGGGAATCTGCCCTGGAATAGCAAAAGCATTAGAACAACAGAAGAAAAGAAATCAAAGGGAGAAACAGGTGTGAGACCTTAACAGAAAGGCGATTAGGCTACTCCATTAGCATGAAAACAGAAGGAGATGACTGGGGCAGGAGCAACAGGCTCAAGGAGTATCACCCAGGTGTCAAGGCTGGGACTGAACACAGAGATTGAATGGATCAATAATTTACAGATTAAGGGGGCAGTATTTGAAATATTTAGCAGTGGATACATGGTCTTATTAGAAGTATGCCCCTGGATGGGTGAGAAACTAATGGCCAGTTCTGTATTAGCCTTTGTCTGTAGACTGGAATCACCAAAACTGATGCTCAGTTTTTTGTGTTTTGCCTGGTAGTTAACTCCAGCCTGGAGCTGCAGATTTATCGCCCACCAGCAGTTGGAATACATCAGCAGTGCTGCTGGAGGCACAACTTTCAGCTTCTATCAGTAACTCACGGATTACAGAGCATGCTACTAACTCTTAAAAACAAGGCATGGAGATAGGAGGAGAACCTCGATATAATTTGGAGAAGATGGAGGAGGACCCACCTCAACACCGAGTACTGAGAGTAATGCAGTGGTAGATTTTAAAAGAAGACAGACAAAATCCAAAGCTGTAGGGGAGCAGAAATTATGAAATAAATGGCATAAAAAGGGAAAAGAAAACGCTTTACTGGCTGTAGATGACACCAGATTTTATTTCCCTAACTGTGGTAGATAGCTGCACATGAAACTAAGAAGTATCTGCAAAATCACAGAATTATAGAATGGTTTGGGCTAGAAGGGACCACAAAGATCATCTAGTTCTAAGCCCCCTGCCATGGCAGGGACACCTTCCACTAGACCAGGTTGCCCAAAGCCCCATCCAACCTGGCCTTGAACACTTCCAGGGATGGGACATCCACCACCTCTCTGCACAACCTGTTCCGGTGTCTCATCACCCTTATAGTGAAGAGCTTCTTCCTTATATGTAATGTAAACCTGTCTTCTCAGTTTAAAATCATTACCCCTTGTCCTACCACTACACTCCCTGATAGAGTACCTCCTCATCTTTCCAATAGGCCCCCTTTAAGTACTAGAAGGCCACTATAAGGTCTCCCTGGAGCCTTCTCTTCTCCAGGCTGAACAACCCCAATTCTCTAAGCCTGTGTTCATAGGAGAGGTGCTCCTGCCCCTTGATCATCTTCACAGCCCTCCTCTGGACTCATTCCAACAGGTCCGTGCCCTTTTTATGTTGGGGCCCCCAGAGCTGGATGCAGTACTCCAGGTGGGGTGTCATGAGAGTGGAGTAGAAAGGCAGAATCACCTCCCTTGACCTGTTGATCACACTGCTTTTGATGCAGCCCAGGATACATTTGTGGGTGTTGGTCTTTTCTCCCAAGTAACTAGCGACAGGACAAGAGGAAATGGGCTCAAGTTGCACCAGGGGAGGTTTTGATTGGATATTAGGAAAAATTTATTTACTGGAAGACTGGTCAAGCATTAGAACATACTGCCCAGGAAAGTGGTGGAGTCACCATCCCTGGGGGTGTTAGAAAACCATGTTGACATGGCACTTTGGGACATGGTTTGCTGGTCATGGTAGTGTTGGGTTGATGGTTGGACTTGATAATCTTAGACGCCTTTTCCAACCTTAACGATTTGCTCCTTCTATGATATGCAGTACAAAATACGGTACTCTGTCTCCTTTGAATGGGGCAGAAGTGGATTTAAATGAAAGTCCTGCTTTTCAATGACAAAAACATCTTCATGCAAACAACTTACACAGATCTTTTGAAATAAGAAATTACTTCAGAGCTACACTTATGAAACAAATCTATGGCAATACTCAACAGGAAGTAATCTCAACTGTGATTTAGAAATAATGTCCAGAAGCATACAGCTTTAGCTCTGTTCAACAAAGAATCCAATGAGTATCATCAACCTTGCAACAGTTTTGGGGAATGTCATATTTTATTGAACAACACTTTTACCTACTTCAGCTATTTTAGAGAAAAACAGACAGACACACTCCCAAAATGTGAGAAGACACACTGTGTTGGCCAGATTTTAAAAGAGACTAGACTTAGCACTGGGATAACACATGCTTTTCAACCACTATTTTTATAAACTCTTTGACGTTTCATTAGTCCAAGGTACAATGGTGGCAATATGAAGACAGAGGAAGCAGAGAAAAATTGAATGGAAATTAAAAGCACTTTGCACTCTCAAGCCAGCAAGCAGAAGAATCATATTTGGCTTCATGAGAGCATTGCCAATACTAACAAACCAGTTGCTGTCTGGCGCTGCATACCAGCAGGTCACGTACAAACATACGTTAGTGTTTTGATGCAAGCTAAGTGGGAAAAACTGGAAGTGCCACTTGTACTTGCTTTTTAATTTTGCACCAATCTCATAAAGTTAACTGAGCCAGCAAAGACTGTATTTTAAATGTCTATCTAGTTCTCCCTAACAGCTCAACTCAAAGAGAAAACTTAGGCACTACAAGAATTTATTAGGCACCACATAAATTTATTCTTCAGTTTCATGCTACCTGAAAACACAAGTTTAATATCAGTATTGTCACCATCCCAGTTAACTATCACCCAAAGCAGTAGTAAGAACCAGTGTGCATTAGGCCAGAATCAAAGCCAACTCCATCATCAGAAAAAAGAATTATTTTCTTAGCAATCTCCCTTCTCTGCTCTTAAACTGTGGCTATGCCAGCTTCAGGGACGGCCAGTGTGATCCACACTCACTGCTCGTTCCTGTAAGAAAAATGTTCTCTGCACTCAGGAATTACAGCCTGACTTTGCCACATGAAAGAGCCTCTCTTTCCAATTCCCACAGCTTTTGGAGGGCTTTTTTTGTTTCGTTTTTAACTCGTATCACAAAACCTGACTGTTCTGCCTTGATTATCTCATTTTATTATTCTCTGTAGTCTTGGCATGTGTTTAAAATGATGTAAAAAAAAGGAAGTTGCATAGAGAATGATGAGTATAGCACGTGTCGTGCCAAGCAACGTTATGTATTTTATTGCTTATGAGGTCAGTGTACCAGAACCAGCCAAATCTGTTAGTTTAGTCTGAAGGTGTATTTTTCCTTTCCTGCTTGCAACAGAATAATTAATACCCGGAAGAAATAATGGAGAAAATAAGCATGGTGGTAGGTAAGCACTCCTAATGACTTAAGCTCACATTCAGATCAAGAGTTGCGGTTTGGGACACATCTATATGAAAAAAGAATAACAAAGTTTGTGCCTCCACATGTGACAGCGACACTTGCCACACTGTCTGTTCAGCCATCATCCCAAATTACTCATTACCTGTGCCAGCGTCCTCGTCCCACTGAAAAAATCTGTACTTTTCCCTGAAGCTCTGCAAGTGAACAATTAAAACTAATGCTTTCCCATTTGTTCAGAGTGGCTGACGAAAAACTCGTTAATGAATACTTGGGCAAAAAAGCTTTCCACAATTATAGCACACAGTTATGAAAGCCAGTGCACAATGGCCAGCAAATGTTTCTATGTAGAAATTGGCTTAACGCAGCTTCCTACTTGTTAAATAGTGAGAGGAAATTCTGAATAAATATTTGTTTTCCCATATTTATTTCTACACTGGGTGAGGCAAGACAAAAGGATGTTTAGGCACTGATTTCAGATTTCGTTCTCTGTGCACGATTTGGCCCGCAATGTTATGGGGCTTTTAATCTTATATACTTTATGGATCCTATTATAATTGCTATCATAATGAAACCAGACACAGCTTACTTCCCGTTCCCCCAGCCCGACACTGGCAGGGCACACTAAAACAAGAGAGTCACACATGTAAAGCTGACTGAAGAAGGCTAACACTAATTTCAGTCGCTTGGCTTCAGTGTCCTGCATCAAATGGTGCCACCTCAAGCTGCTCCTGTCAACATGCAGGTCAAGCAGCAGCATAATCCAAATCATAAGGATCAGAAGACATCCAACTCAGCTTGTCCATGGGAAAGGTAGAAAACAGTCCCTGGGTGTTTCTACAATTCCTGTTGCTCTCGGTGCAATTAGATTTTATTGAACCATAATCCTAGATAAGTATATTGAATCTTACAGCTAAAGTCAATTACACTGCGTTAAACAGCCTTCCTGATTCGCAGGAGGAAAATAATTTCTTTGGTATAAAACTAAATTAGCTCAATAATTCATTACATGCAGTTTGGGCATTGAGTTGAAACAGCAATGGACAACTAAGCAGTTGCCATATTTGCAGACACCAGTCCTTTAGAGCTGTAAGCATACTGAATTCCCAGTTTTATCAGTTGGGAAATTATTGCAGGCAGAGAGGGGACATCCCGTGTCAGCAGCACCACATCTCAAACCATTCGTGTTTTCTCATGGCAGGGAACTCTCAGCTAACCAGCCTCGAGAGGGACAAGACATCACTCTTCCTGTAATTACAAGTCCTCATACTTAGAGGTTTGGATTAGACACAGCAGTCAACCTGGAGCTGCACTGCATCTCTCCAAGTGAGAAGCAGGCTCTTTATTCATCTAAAATGGCAGTAACTCAATCAAAATCAATGGCGCTGCTCCCAAGTCCACCAAGGCTTATGGAGGGCTCTAAATCACAGCCCCTCCAGCGCATCCCCTCAGTGCCTGGCACTACCAACACCTGCCTTCTGCTTTCTCACACACTCTCCATGGATGTTTGCTCCTGGCCATGGTCAGAGGAAGGGCTGGTGGACCTCTGGTCTGACCCTCATTCAGCACCCAGGCTCAGAATTCAGGCTGTTCTGTGCTGCCATTAACCAAGGTCCAAATGAGAAACCAGAACTAGACCAAACGAAAACACTTCAAGAATGAGGAAAGAGGGAAAACTGGGTGCAGTGAAATGGTGGGGAAAAATAAACGGGAAAGTAACTTGATGAGAATCACTGAAGAAAAGCCAGCCTGCCCAAGACAAAGGCTGGCTGCCACTCAAGAATAAGGAACAAGTAGAGGAATGAGGACCTGGGGGGGGGAAGAGCACACCTTATGCCACTTCTGTACTCTACCAGACATGAGTTATGATGGAGAAGAAACTTCTCACAGAAGGGCCAGGATAAAGAGTACCAGTGGCAGAAAGAAGCCCAGGTGAGTATGGATTTCAAGGTAAGACTGGGAAAGTGTTTGTGTGGCCACAGGAGGGGGAGGACGACGGAAATACATTAGGGATGGGAGGACCACACAGGTTCCCCAAAGAGGAGGATCTCTAATCAACCCTGGCAGCTCAGAGAAAGTTGAGGGTCAGGTCAAAGGAAGGTTTGTAAAAACAAGACCAAAAAAAGGGAAGGCAGCAAGAAGGTGGGAGGACAGGAAACAGCATGAGCTGTTGTAGAATCAAACAGAAAACATTATGTGGCTATGGTCTGAATATGAACCTATCTGTACTTTCAAGATCTCATCAGTGGCTGAAGAAGAGCATTACTAATGTTTGGAGAAGAAAAAGAGTATGGGGCTCCACATCATCTTCCCAGAGAAAAAGAATTCATGTAAGGGGTCAGAAAGTAACCACCAACCCACAGCAGATAAAAGGACACATCAAAAGGCACGTGATTTGTCATTTCTGATTCCTTACTCAGAATTAGCCTCAGCACTGGGTGACATTCATAAAAAAAATTTTTAAATGAATATTTGCCTATCAGAGGCTGAGTGGAGGAGCAGAGGGGCTGAAGGCCAATGGTGGTTATAGGCTACCTGGACACCCTCAGCAGATACAGCAACGCTGTGCCAGTGCACACCTTGCCAGGAGGCCATGAAGGTGATGGCCTGCTCCATTGTACCACCTTCCTCAACTGCTAGGGTCACCTTTGGTAACCATCTGATGTGGCTCAAGCATTCTTTGGTTTCTCTTTTACACACAACTTTGTTTAAATGTCAAGAGATCTCCACGTAACTTGAGAGATGACAGAAGCTGCATTTCTGATCCTGTTGGATTTGTGTGGGTCGCCTGTGTCAAGCAGACAGGAATGACTCAAAGCCATGAGCAGACAGACTGAGGGGAGGTAAGTGAGAGACACGGAATACTTCAAATGCTTGCTGGTGCACCAGGGCAGCCTAACTCCATGAGAAATAGGACTGAAAGACTCAGAAAGAAAAAAACCAATGCTTTCTAGATATGGAAATAATTTTCTCTACTCTTAAAGCCTGAAATGGAAGCAGCATCCGTGATTATCTCCTGTGAGGAAGCGCACCCCTCTCTCACTCTAGTCCCCATGGTGGCTCTCCCTGTCACAACATCCATGCCTTTCAGTAGCATCAATAGGCTTCACCCTCATGATGGATGGCAGGGGGATGATCTCCACTGCACAAATGAGGAAGCTGGTCATGAGTCAGATGAAGGAGCTTGCCCAAGAACGCACAGGAAATCTGTGACCAAGGTGGGGAATTGAACCCAGACCATGAGTTCCAGTTGGGTACCCAGTCCAAGCTGAGTGGCTGACAGATCACCTCTTCTACCAGGGCTTTAAAATTTAATTTTGGTGGGTTTTTTAATGAATGTGGGTTTTTTTTCATTTGTCTAGCCACTACGTTTCATTTCACTCACACTTCTGCTTTGTGGAAGCTTCTTATTCTGCTTCTTTTTTGCTTTGGGTTAAAAAAACGAACACAACTGAACATTAAATAGAATTTAACCTTCAGTATTTAGTCTTCTCCCCTACCAACATCAGCCTCTCTCTAGCTCTCAGTATTAAGTGTCCTTTGTTCGTGCACCCTGCGCTCACAACAGTGGCTTCATCAAAACACATGGATGATATTTAGAAGGAGATGTCTTATTCACAGCTTCAAAGAATTACAGCAACTGCTTATGCAAACAGCAGCGTTGTGAGGCGGCAGAGCAGATCTGATGGGAAAACCAGAGAAAAGAGATACACAAAAAAGGTAAGTTCCAAAGTGAATGCTCTGATGCTGCTATGCATCATGTCAAAATGAGCAATCGGCTGAAGAACAGCTACCAGTAAGTCACCACATCAGACTGCCTAGAATGTTTTACTGGCTCAGCTAATGAATCACTGGGCAAATGTGAGCAATGTGCTCACAGCCAGGGTAGTCTTCATGGTGGGTGAGAACGGTGTCTCTTCCATTATCACCATGATCTGAGGTTTGATATTTGAAAACATCTTAAGATCTTCCAGTGAAAGGCACATAATATGTATCTCTAAGACAAAATTCTGTGGTATTATACTATTTGCAAAGAGGCGTAACAAGTCAAACTGTTATTTCATGAAATAATTCACATTGGCTGAATCCCTTACAGTCTCAAGATCTTGAGAGGGAAAAAATAGCTAATTTCAACCTGTGTAATAACTAACACAGTGAAAAAGAAAAAGACTTTAGTGAGAAAATGCTGCAAGCCCACAAACTTTCAAAGGTGCCCAATATGCTATTTTCAGCTTATCTAGATGTAGCTCAAACTATCCACGGCTAACCAAGGTGCATCAGAAGATTGTCATCATTCCACTTCCACCACAGACGTTTAGTAACTTGTACTCACTGTGCATCCAAGGCTGTCAAGCCCTAAAAAATAACGTAAGACTTTTATGCTTAAAGTAGTCGAGCAGCTGGAAAAACAACCCTCTAAAAAATATTGAATCCTTGTTCTCATTTGGCAGCTGGAAAAACAATTACCGATTGAAAAATTTTGTGTTTGATATTACTTAATAGCTGGGAAAAAATTATTTGTGAATCCTAATTAACATTTATTTAACTATTTAAAAGCATGCACCTACTGTTTAAGGCTTCACAGAGAGCCAATATGCGGCCTTCTGGCACCATTAAACAGACTAATACAGTTAAATCGGGAGGCCATGAGGCAGAAAGCCATGCTGGAATAGTGAATCCTTCAAGGAACGGGTATAACTGAGATTGTCTCAGTAGTGTGCGCCCCATGACACCAGGTCTGAACCCGTTCTACCAAATAAACTACCTCAGGGTAAATTAAATAAATGTACAGCTCCAGCTCCTGGTGTCACAGGGATTCAAACCCCATGACATAAACTGGATGATAATCCAGCACTAACAGCAATAGTATAAAAAGCTCCCCTTGAAACAGACACAAGGCTCATAGGCAACTCTGCAGTAGTAGAGGGCAACTCTACAACTACCTGAAAGGAAGTTGTAGGGAGGCAGGGGTCAGTCTCTTCTCCCAAGTAACAAGTGATACAATGAGAGGAAACAGCCTTAAGTCAGATCAGGGGAGGTTTAGACTGGACATTAGGAAAAATTGCTTCACTGAAAGAGTTGTTAAGCATTGGAAAAGGCTGCCCAGGGAAGTGTTTGAGTCACCATCCCTGGAGGTATTTAAAAGATGTGTAGATATGGCACTTCGGAACATGGTTTAGTAGTGGACTTGGCAGTGCTAAGTTTACTGTTGGACTTGATGATCTTAAGGGTCTTCTCCAACCTAAATGATTCTATGAAAAAAACATCAACTTGAATCAAGATGTGAGTTCCAGAAGCCAACAGACCATTTACAGGCAGGATGATGAAAACAAACATTTTGTCTTGTTCTACATTTCTAATTAGAAAACTTTCTTAGAATTTAGACTTTTTTAAATCCTAATTTTCCCCAAGCAATTCCGCTACTCATTCTCTGCCCATTTGCCATAGCTTAGATGTCCCATCACTGACAGCAACCATATCCTTTTTTAATCTCATTCACATCCACCTACCCAGAATTGGGCTGAGTGCCCTAGAGGCCTAGTAGGTGCAGAGCAAGGATGAAATGGTAGTCAGTGCATTTGGCAGACAACTTCTGGCAGAGCTGAGCCAAGGATTTTTGTCCAGCATAACCTCACCTGGAGAGTGACCCAGGTGCATCAGTTGACTACAGGGAACAAAGACCCACAAACAAGAAACCTATTCCAAAACACTGATTTAATTGCTTTACCATCGGGTTTGAAGGACACAGTGATGGGATTAGCACATATATATTTTAAAACTTGTTTATGTACAGCAAATGTAACCTGTTGGGAATTATTTTGCAAGGTGCTGAAGAGTGTGAGCAGCCTGTATAACATGCCTAACTGATTTGAGCGCCAAGTAACAAACTCCCCCACCCTTCCTCTCTGAAACAACCATATTATCAGAGGCCATTTCAAGGGAAATGCACTTAAGTCATAAATACTTCTCGTATCATACTTCTCATGACCTGCATCAGCAGCAGCAGCAGAAAAATGAAGGCAATAAAAAAAGAAATAAAAGTTATAAAATTTCAGCTCACAAGTACCCCCAAATGGAGTATGCTTTCAAACGGAACTGTTTAAATGTCATGATGAAGTTTTCTTGGTGTACAGCTTGAAGTTTTCTAGGATGATGTTACTCATTTGAAGTGCAAACGTTCTCAACGCCATGCTCGCTGCAACTGGCTTGTAAATGGGGTCTTTTTCATCGACACACACTCATCATGGAGACAGATGCAACTAAGCAAATTCACTGCCGTTCACAGCCTACTAGTGTTCCCTAGCCATAACCATAGCACAACCAAAGAGACAAACCAGTGCTCTTTTTGGATCAGTTAGGGCAGTTATTCATGGACTATTTCAAACTAATTTAGGCAGGTCACCTTTTATTAAAATCTCCGCAAAGCATTTGCCCTAGCAGGGCTGTACCAGCACAGCTAAAATGCTTAAGTGTGAAAACGCAGACCGGGATGAACACTCAAATAACATATACGCCACAGAGTGAATGACAAAATAGATCT
This sequence comes from Eurystomus gularis, assembly GCA_013400335.1. Lineage (NCBI taxonomy): Eukaryota > Metazoa > Chordata > Aves > Coraciiformes > Coraciidae > Eurystomus > Eurystomus gularis. Next base: position 110,622 of record VZZY01021999.1, read on the forward strand.
ATACCTATTTTTCCAAATCTCTTTCTAGGCTTTTATATAGCTGCCTGTTCTCAGAAGTGTTCAGGTATGGTGCTCAGGAGTTTTAGAGCAAGTCAGCAAAGAGCCTCTGAAGAGCTTTAGCTCTCTGCCAAAGGCACGGGAGTACCTGCATGCTCACATGCATTGCTACTGTATACTAGATGTCAGAGTAAAACTATGAAATTACAAGGAACAATCAAACATCTAAAAAATGCCCTAAAACCAAACCATTTGGTGCTGCTTTTGCAAAAATACTTACAACACAGTCCTGGAAGCGATTTCGAAGCAAGCCAACTGCTGCTCTAGACAGTTTACTGGATGGTGTGGCTCAGCTCTTTCATACAAGCAGCACCTACAGTTATACAGTTATATCTAGAAAAGAAAATAAAACCAAAATTCTTTGTGAGCAAATACGCAAATAAAGTAATCTTTCTTTTTAAAACTATAACCAGGTTAAAACTAGCTTTAGTGGGACTGGATAAAGTTCTCATGCCAAGCTTCATAATGTGCTGCTCACTTACAGGAACAAGCTCTAAGGCGCAGTCAAAGCCTACCCAGGTTGCTGAAGCCAAGAGTAACTGTACTGGAGAAAAAAGCACCATGCTAAGCGTATCAAAGCAGCGTATCAAAGCAGCATATCAAAGCAGCAAACAAACGTGTGCAGCTGTTTTTCTCATCCAGTTCTACTTAAAGCATTTGCAGGAAACACAAGATGAAATATTGGCATTAGCACCAAATAACGTAGGTGATTTCATCAAGGCCTGGAATTCCAGGCACCAACTTCTTTTTTGTCACTCTTGAGTGAGTGGGTGTTCACTAGTAAGTTGTAGACACGTTAGCAATTCAACGACTGAGGGAATTAATGTTCAACTTAACAGTCACTGTTAGGTTGGGAGGTTATTGCTTGTTCTGCTAAAGTGACAGGTTAAAACAGGTTTGTATCTGAAAAGTTGTTTTCTACAATACATATTCCCCAGCTTTTCATACCAAATAATTTTCTTCCATCACATTAACTCCTATCGTATGAACATCCCTGCCAGCTTCACCACAGCAGCTGGGATAGGCAAGGAGAAACAGCAAGGGGACAGGGGAGGAAGAGAGAGCATTCAGTCCCCATAATTTCTCTTTGGGCTGCCATCTTACTCTTTTTTCCAGGCATTTTATGTCATTTATGCGAGACTTCTCAACAAAGGAGCATGCTCGCATTTGTGGGACACAGTCTGCTATTCAAGCAAGCAAGCAAAGGCAAAACCCAAGAGTAAAGAGAGGGCTCTACTTCATCTACCCAAGAGCCCGAGAAATCTGTTCACTGTCAGGCACAACTTGGTGCATGGGATGGCGAGTTCTGACTTCCCAACTTTGTGGGTGATTATTATTAATGGAAAACCCAAATTTTCAAGGTAGAGCTGACTGGTACGGGGGAGAAACAAAATACCACCACATGTCAAATTTTTGCAGACTCAGATCCATTTTGTACAAGTAAACGAGCTTTTATCCTTCCCTCCTTCACATTTTTTTTTCTTTTAGGGTAGCTCACAAGCTGCTGACAACTCACGCTGTACTAAGAGCTGTTCACACCACACAAAGTGTTTACCACTCACAAGTGATGCTAAAAATTAATTTACAGCACTGCTACAGCAAGCTTTGACAAATTGTCATGTGTTGACACAGTCATAAGTTGTTGGTTAAAAAAAGTAACACTTCCCTCTTCTGCCACCTCATGTTTGAGACCAGGGATGGGCACATTATGCAAAGTTTGAGGGTTTGTAAGCTTCACAAATGTTTGGGCTTCACAAAACAAGCTCAGTTGTGAAAGTTTTTCTCTTACAGTTAGGCATGTGTTTATTGCCAAAAAGACTCTAGTAAAAGAGAAAAAAAAAATCCTTTCCCATCTACCAAGATCTGTGTGTTGTGCAAAACTAGGAGAAAAGGCTGTAAAACAAATAACCTTGCCAGGTACTTGTTCTAGATAAGATCAGAGCAGTGACAAATACCCCGTATCAACTACTCAGAGCTGCAGACACCACCCTCCTACTGTAAAAAGGAAGGGAAAAAAAAAGTAGCTTCAAGTAAGCGTTTTAATTGTTCCCAGTTGTCACACAATGTTATCTTAAGTGAATGCTTTTATTTCTCCATTCTTCTGTATAGCTCTAGATAGGAGAGAAAAAGTGGCAGCATTCATCAGACAAGGTCCAAATTGATTTCCGTGTACTCAAGATAGTAAGCATTAGTCAGCACCCAAGCCCATGAGTGGCCTCTTCTTCCTCAGGGCAGGATAAGTAACCTGTCCAGTTTATACCCTCAAATCAGTATGGACACAAAGCCTGAAATAAGCAGATGGGGAGAACCAAATCAGAAGGAGACAACCACGGCATCTGTTTGGTTGAGCTGTCAACAGTTTCAAGTTATCTTTGTTTTTCTTGTCTTCCGAGATTTAAGTTCCTCTGCACTTCTGCACAGACACCCACATAAGTTAGGGACTGTCATCCAGCAACCAAACCAAGTGGTCAGTTGGTTTTACCTCTGGTGTTGTTAATCCTCTGGACAGGAAGACTGCCAGTGCAGGAGAGAAAGGGAGTCAGGCTGGGCCCAACCCCAGGCAGAAATAGAAACACTAGCAATAGTCCAGGGCAGCACTGCACAGTGCTGCAAAACGAGCACTCTCAGCACCTGCCAAATGGGTTTCACGAGGAGCACTTAAAAGCCACCGCTTCATGTTGTGCGCCAGTGACCTGGACTTCTAGAGCTCCAATACCACTCCCTAAGCTCCACCACCTCTCAGAGCACATGTCATGCAAGAACACAGAGGAAATTCATTCAGGAAATTAACTTGGCAATACAAGGAATTGATTTTATTTTTTCTTCCCTAATGTGTACAAAGATGAGATGCTTTGAGCGATTCCTAAGTCCAGAAGAGAGGCAATGTTGTATCTTTGCAAAACCAACCCACCTGCCCCATGCCTGCACTGGTGCAAGAGTGACCCATGTAATTTCACTACAAAACTCAAAACATGTAACATCAACCAAAAAGAGCTCCTGCAAAACATTAAGGGGAGATGAAATTTCATATGGACTCTTCACTTGCTCACACCTCACACACCCTGTAAAGAATTTCTCCATCATCTGAGCTATTGCTGTGACAAATGACATACATTACTCTCTGACAAAACTAATGGAAGCAAAGGACATTTACGTCATTACAGTCAGGATGGACATTATATTCTTCTCCTGGCTGGAATGATATCACCCATGCTTAATTAGCTTAGATTGCTGTACATTTAGAAAAGCACTCAAGTGGCAACTCCTGCCTCCCTCCCCCAAAGTAACAAAAATTTATAAGTATTTTCAGTGCATTACATGAAATGCATTATTTTGCTGGGTTCAGTCCAAGAGTCAATGAGGTTGAAATAAAGACGATTCAACTATCAAGTCAAAAACTTCATCTCTGTAACTACCCAGAAGGTAACACTATTCTCCTCCACCTTGGAGGAAAGCTAATAAAAACGTAAGTTTTACTGAAAGTTATTTAAACTGCCCCAATATAAGCTCTCCTGTGCATTTTTAGTTCTTTGCTGTATAGAAGGAAACATAAGGAACTCAAACTGCTCGAGTTCTTTGGGATGGAAAAAGCCGAAGACATCCTCACTAATCCAGTGAACAATACTATTACCAAAACAGCAGGACTTGGGGTTTTCTGGTGTGGTTTTTTTTTGAGAAAAAGTATCTGTTTGTTTGTGTCAAGTTTCCTGATGGATCCAACTTGTGAGTGTGAAGAAACCACCCACAAGCAGAAGGGCCTTTCTTGCCAAGTCCCTTGTGTGAGCTTGTGCCTGCTCTAACCAATGCAGGGCCAGCAGAGGAAGGTTCAACATCAAAGAAATGCAGAATGAGGATCTCCTATGGCCTCCCTGCATCATACCTCTCTGCTCTGCCCTTCAGGTTTCATTGCAGGGAGGATGGCAGAGCCTTGCCCAATCCCACCGCTGCACTCCCTCCTGCTGCTACTTGCAGGGCATTAGAAGAAATCCATAGAGATGACGTTCGTCCCAGCAAGCCCTCAACAACATTTCAAAAGCAAAAGGGAACATAGGAAGCTGTCTTGCTCTCTTGATGGTGCACACACCCAACTGAAGGTTTGAATGTATACAGATAGAACATATATACTGAACTGGGTAGTCACTGCTTGCATGGGATACTGACTGTGTGAAACAAACTCCCCTGACTACAGATTTTTTAAAAAAGGAGGATTGCAGCTGTCTTATTCCCTGGATGTCACTCTTCCAACCAGCAAGGACAGGACACTAGCTCAAGTGCTTCAGAATTGCTGAGCTTTAAGAGGGCCTGCCCCCTCCCCATCCCTCTCCCTTCCCCTCCCCTCCCAAGGCAAGTGGCACCAGTGACTAACTACATCGTGGGCATTTTTCCCTTCTCTGCTCTACGCCTGTCTTCACGTCGCTGCAAAGGTCACCACGTCATATCTGCTACACTGAGGTCTTCCACCCACCAGCAAACAGGGAAATATCTTATCTGGACAGTTTGGCAGAACCTTCCATGAGCATTTGGGGGTGGGGGGAGATCTTGCAGCTCTTCACCTAGGGGGTGCTTCAAAACTGGTTCCAGTCCTTAAGAAGGGACTGAGATGCTCAAATGGCCTTGAACTTAAAGGATCATAGAATCACTTAGGTTGGAAAAGATCTCTAGGATCATCTAGTCCAACCTTTGCTGGATCTTAGCCTGCACCAGCTTTGTTCAGCAAGCTTTGCTCAGCAAAGCCCAGGCCCTAAAAAAGCCGCTCCCTTCCTGCTCCTTGGTGTAGGAGAGAGAACAATGGGAAGTGATATCTCTGTAAGCATAAAACAGCGGGAAAAAGCATCAGGTCTTTGTCCATGTCTCTCTGAAGCACACCTTGCACCCTTTCAAGCAAAAGATGCTTTCATTGATAAAATATTCATCAATGACCTGGATGAAGGGATGAAGCGTACCCTCAGCAAGTTTGCTGATGACACAAAATGAGGAGCAGCTGACACACCAAGAGGCTGTGCTGTGACTCAGCATGACCTGGAAAGGCTGGAGAGTTGGGAGGAGGGGAACCTAATGAAGTTCAACTAGGGAAAGTGTAGGGACCTTCACCTAGGGAGGAATAATCCCATGCATCAGTACAGATTAGGGGCTGACCTGCTGGAAAGCAGCTCCAAGAAGAAGGACCTGGGAGTCCTGGTAGACAATAGGTTAAACATGAGCCAGCAATACAAGCCACTGTAGCCAAGAAGACCAATGGTATCCTAGGTATCCCAGGGTACATTAAGAAGAGTGTGGCCAGTAAGTCGAGGGAGGTTCTATTCCCACTCTACTTGGCCTTAGTGAGGCCACATTTGGAGTACAGTGTCCAGTTCTGGGCTCCCTAGTTCAAGAAAGACAAGGAACAACTGGAGAGAGTCCAATGGAAGGCTACAAAGATGACGAGGAGACTGGACCATCTCTCTTATTAGGAAATGCTGAGAGGCCTGGGGCTGTTTAGCCTGGAGAAGACTGAGAGGGGATCCTATAGACGTGTATAAATATCTAAAGAGCAAGGATCAACAGGATGGGGCCAGTCTTTTTTCAGTGGTACCCAGTGATAGGACAAGGGGCAACAGACACAAACAGGAACACAGAAAGTTTCACCTCAACATAAGGAGAAACTTCTTTACTGTGAGGGTGACAGAGCGCTGGAACAGGCAGCCGAGGGAGGTTGTGGAGTCTCCTTCTCTGGAGACTTTCAAGACCTGTCTGGATGTGTTCCTGTGCAACCTGCTCTAGGTGAACCTGCTTTGGCAGAGGGGTTGGACTATAGATGACCTCCAGAGGTCCCTTCCAACCCCTACCATTCTGTGTGATTCTGTAAAACTTGGTGGTCCTATGAAGAAATTAATCACTTGAAAGTGAGCATCCATGTTCCCCTTTTGCCATTCCACCAAAAAAAGAAGTGCAAGTACTCCTCAGGAAGCAGATTGGGAACTGTTGGCCCCTCTCAAGCAAGTGAACTTGCATGCATGCACATGAGCATCCCGCTCCTTCACTTTGCTAGTTTTTTTAAATATATACAGTAATACGTTTTCCATTACTTTCTTAGCATTACAACGTAATTTATTGAAATAGAACTTTCTTCTTCCCTGACTTCTTATAGCCACTTTTGTTAAATAAAATCATTTGGTTTCTTGCTTGACCTGTGTCTACTCAGATCAAATCTTTACCAAAGCTAGAGGCATTTTGTTTCTAACAAATATAATCCCATCCTCCCAAGTCAAATCTCTACTTCCAGCTGAAACAATGTCATCCAACTTTTACTGCAGTGTAATGCTTCTAAACAAATGAACTTTAAAATTCAGTTAAATGGCCATGCACAGCTCAAGGGCTCTAGAGGTTTATTTACCACATGGCAAAAATCACTTTGTACAGCATTTGTGTAAATGAGCATAGGATTCTCTGAATGTTTTTGAGCTATCTCAGGCCATCTTTGTTCTGAATAACAAAGAAAATCATGTCAATTTTTATGAGGTCTTTAGCAAAAATGTTTAAATCAGACCACGTTGGTTAGTACAGTCTGAAATCCTCCTACCTACTCCACATGGCATTCCTTTGTGTGCGCAACCCAGTTACAAGTCAGGAGAAAGAATCAGCTCAAGAGTTTTTCGGAGATTGGTCTCACCTATATAGCACTGCAGCTGGAATCTTTGCTTGACCATTTGATCTACAGTGATTTCCACAGGAGGAATCACTGCCAGAAAGATACCAGTCAAAGTAATTAACTAGTAGTGTGTGATCCATCTTTTATACCTGCAGATACAGACAACTCAATGAAAAGATGAACATACTCATGCTCTTTGAGGCAATTTTTCCTTATGGGGTGTTCAAGAAGCCACCATGCTCTTTATCAGCTCTTTGGTACTTCAACCAAAATTACAAAAGCATCCCAGTTTTCAGGAGTTGCTGGACCACAGTGAGGACATATTAAAAAAAAAAAAAGTCCTGTCTGTTCAGCAACGTGGACACTAATGTTGGCAATACAAACGTTGAAGAGGCATGTGGGTATATGCAAATTTTCATTCAACACAAAGCAAAGCAAGATCAGGACACAAGGATCCTAAATTAATCCAGTTCTTGTCTTCCCAATGACTTCCTTCACCATTGGAAACTTTGGTTTGGATTTTAGTCAAGTCTGGTTTACAGTGTTGAACTTCGGCTGTCAAAAAAAAACCCCAACCCTGCTGGAACTCCTTACTCATTACGCAGCCTTGCAAAAATTATTAGCTACGTTAGAAGGCATTTCCCTTTGGGAACTAGAAGGGGTGAAGAAAGGGTACGAAGAGTGACAGTTTGTGGTTTCTAATGCAGCAGCAAAAAAATAAATAAGTACGAGGAATACAGGATATAATGTGTTTACATTTGTCAAAACAAGTTTCCTGGAGACACAGAGGGTTCATGCTGCTGAGCTGTCACTTCTGCTAGAAACTGCTGCCTCATGCTATCGGGAGGTCAGTCACTGACCTACTTTCTGATAGAACTGAATTAATTTGCTACTTCTGTACACATCTTTTTTTTTTTTCTTTTTAAAGGAATACTCAACAAACCCATAAAAAGCTGCCTTTTATCCAACTTGGAGCTTCCAACTGATGCTGTGCAAGGCTGTTGCATACCCTGGCACAGGGCCCACTGTGCTTGGTCTGCTTATTCTTTTGGAAAAATCCATACAGAATATTGTTAATGAGTTGACGCTACAAATAAAATCTTTCCTTTTTGAACTCCTATGTTAAACTAATACCAGTGATATAACTCACTACAGACAATAATGGAGGCTAGCTCTTGAATATGCTGTACTTCGTCTAGGCTGCTCCTGAAATAGATGCCTACCACAACAGGATTAGTTCCCCAAACAGACAGATGCACAGCACAATATATTTATAGGATTAAACCACAAAGTTATTAATAGAAAAGAAGATGAGTAGGTGAAACTTATAATCGAAACACCTATTGATCTGATAATGCCCCATGGAGAGCCAGTTAACATCTGTGCTCACTGGGAGATGGTGGTATGGTAGGAGCACTTAAAACTAAAGCATTATACTCAGAAAGTGAAGTGGCAGAAGTAGTAGCAAAAGAGGTGCCACCTACTTACCCTCTTTGCTTAACGGCTATATGCACATAGCACTAATGTCAGCATACAAATCCTTTCATTAAAATACGAAAATATAATGATTGAGGATTTCACACATCTTCTAAATCCTTAGATCATCAAAATATCAGAAATCAGCTCTTGAAATCGTCCTTAGCAATGCCATAGGCAAAAGCCTCACTGCTTAGGTGGACTCCTCCTTCCAGGTCTCTCATGGGCAGCAGCACTGCTGTTGGGAAAGAGAAAAGCTGTGTACTGATCCATGAAAGCAGGGCCATTCTGCATCAAAGCTCTGGGTTAACATCTGGAAGATGAGAGCCCACAAACTAAGCTTGCATCAGACTTCAGCAGCTTGGTCTCATACATTCACCTCACCCTCCATCTGCAAAATGAAGATAAGGATCTTCTCCAAGTGCTTGGCTGCTTAGTACCAAAACACTGAGGGTGAGACTTGTACTTTTCTTTGCATTTCCCCAGGGCCCAGTCTAACAATAGAGGAGGTAGTACTAACTACCATAATACAAGACAACTATGGGTATTACAACAGATTTATGATGATTCAAGTTCCTGGACTTGATGAGGCTCATGTTGCCAAAGATAACTATGCCAAACCTAGCACTTGCAACTGCAAGTGCATTTTTGTCAACCTTTTTAGCTTTTATCTGTGCATATTTACAAGCCCAGAATCTGAAGTTCAAAAAAATCCAGTAATTCACTCAAACCCACTAGGATTTGAAAACATTAGGGAAGTGTCAAGATGTCATCAAGCTTGTTCTGCAGAAAAGAGTGCTTTATAGTTTCAGAAAGAAATAGACAAGGGAGCTATTTAACGAGATGGTGGCATATTGAAACATGGATAGGTAAGTAATTAATAGCTACCTTCTCTAAGTGAAAACTTTCCTGAGTGAAAAATCAGTTTATATGAAAAACTACAAGTCAATTGCTGCCATTTTGGGGTGGATAAGAACTGTCATGAACATTAGCAGCTCCATTACCATGAAGAATTTTACTCCTTTAAACAACACAAAGACCTTCACAGAAAACAGCATGTGGGAAGCAAGGAACTAACAGAAGGAGACACCAAAGAAATGTTGACTTTCGTAACTAGAATTCTAATGAAAAATTTTATCAGGAAGCCATGAAAACGGGGGAGAACTTCTGCCATAAAAAGTTGAACCTAAAGTTCATTTTAATCCCTCAGGAGCCAGACTAATTGCAAGGTTGTATAGTGGCTTCATTAGGATACAGAATATTGACCAAATAACCTCTTTATATCGGTAGCCCAAAACATTTTCCTATTGAAAAGGTCCAATATTCAACTAGTAGATCACCTAATTCAGAACCCTCTTAACCTGGGTGTGTGGATTTCTTTACTAAATTTCTATACAGCTTCAAGTGGAACATATGGCACCTTAAAGTAAACAAAAGAGGAGAAAGGAAAAATAGTCATGCTCCAAGAAACAGGAAGCACAAATCCATTAATTAAGCATTTAATTCTTTTTATCCCTCACGTCTGTCTTCACAGTTTAAAGTCTCTCTCGGCAATCAACCCATTTTGGGAGTCACTGCTGTCATGCCAATCACGGCAGTACTTCAGCTAAAAAGGCACTGTCAAACACAATGAAGTTTTCCTTCAGCTTGTACCCACATTGGTGCTGTGTACAGCACACAGGCTGCCTGGTGAGAGGAGCTGGGGGATAGGGCTCTACCTGCCCTACTTGCCCAGGGCTGCAGACCAGTCCCAAGCGCCAAAGGCACAACTGAATCACTGATGCTTCAGATGACATGCCACAGAAACCATCTTGTACCCTCCTATACAATGGACAAATAGCACCCAGTGGGCTCTGAAATAATCTCAAGAATTTTAAATTGTTTTCTTGTATTTTCTTTCCAGCTTTGTTGTTTTCTTTTCCAATCTGCACATGCCTCAGACTAAAGCATACTATAAACATGGAAAAATTTCCCAGCACTTCACTGTTACAGCGCAGCCTCTCACTTGAATCCATGGACACCTTGCCTGGTCCTTCTCCCAGAGATGCTGCGCACAGAGCGTGGGGAAGGACACGGCAGAGGCATTCCCCATTGGGAAGGAGAAAATACGTCTCTCTAATCGGTATTTCTGTTTCTAACAGTTTATTTTCACACTGGTCCTACTGGAATTGGTGCTGGCAGAGACAAAACAGTAGGCCAGGGCTTATTAGACTTTACAATATATAATGATAGCCACTGACACAACGAACTGTGCATTATCTGCTGATTCAGGTGAAGAAGGCAGTACTGATGTCCTGACTATAAATTGCACTTACAATGCACATTTGGTTGCCTCACCTGAATTATCCCTGCTTTATCTGTAAGCTCTGGCCCAGCAGCCAAAGCTCCTAAACAGCTGGTGGCAGCAGCCATCTGAAACCAGAAATTGTGCTGCTGGCTCCTTGGGCAGGGGCTGTCACCGTGCATTCACCCAACACATAGCGCAGTGGGACTCCAACCTACTCAGCCTCTAGGCATCACTGCAACTTAAATGATGATAACCCAAACACCAAAGGAGGGCAAATATTCCGTTCTGGAACAACAGCCTGCTTTACAGCAAACGCCTTGCGGCCCAGAGCTCAAAATAGAAATTCTATGACAAAATCTTCACAACATGAAAGTCTGCATCAAAAAAACCATCAAGCTGCACTATTTGGCATCTCAGTTTTCAATCCTTGTGAAGTCCAAATAGCTCAAACACAAGTCTGTAATATCGCTCTCTGAGTAAAAGCTATTTTAAACCAATTTTTGGCAGCCACTAAGAGTTGTAACCAGGGTGCCAGCTATACGGTTTCTTGCCTCCTTCTCCCGGCTCCAATTGGCCAGCAGCAGTGAGGGGACACTTGTCCTCTCTGCTAGCAAAGCTCTGACACCTCCACCTTCCTTCAGACCAAGCATGCTGGGTTCCTGCAGTGAGGAGAGCCTGCATCTGCCTCCCCAAAGACAGATGACAAATATCAACAATAAAAATCAGAATCTTCAAAGTTTCAGAAGTTTCCTTCCCATAAAACAAGCCTTGGACAGAGAAAAACTGATAATGAGCTGCAAAGTCTCTTTTTATAGGCACCCACTTGAGATGACCCACATAACTCATGCACTTTGCCACTCAACATTTCCAAACTTACAGCAGTATAAAAGCTTTTGCAACCACACATGATCATGTCGTCTTTTTTGCTTTACATATAAAAGCACTTTAGTGTATTTTTTCAAATTTCAGCAAAAAGGAACATCTCCACACAAATACATGGACAGTGATATCCACTTACTAAGGCCTGAACATCTAAAATTTGCTGATCCTGGTCACTTCTGCACTCCTCTTTACCTTTGCCACCAGCCTCCTCTGAAACATCTGAACATGTTTCAGCTTTCCAAACACCAGCTGACCCAGCACTGTAGCTGCAGCACAACTTGCCATTTAGCAGAGATTCCTTTCCCTGGGTTGCCAGGCTGCACAAGGCTCCCCTCCTGGTTTCCTACCTGGGAATGCATGGTGGGAGGGTAAGATTAAGCCTCATGACCTCACAGTGCAGGCTACAATGCATTAAACTAAATATAAATAAAAATAAGGGAAGGTCCAAAATAAGGAAATTCCATTTTTTTCCAATGCACAAAGCAGGAATGTACATATCCGCAGAAGGGATTAGTATACTGCATCTGTGTTGGATGGAGGGAGGGGGAGAAGTCAAGTCAGGAAATGTGGAAAGTAAAACCAGGAATTTCTGACATGAAGACGGCACTGCAGAAAGAGGGGAGGGAATTTATTTGCACAACCATGGCAAAGCCTGCAGGGACAGGAACATGCAGGGCAAGCAGTGCGGGTGTGAGGGATGCTGTTTAAATGGCATTGCCGGCAGAGCGTGAGGTCAGTCAAAGGAGGTCATGTCATTCCTGCAGAAAACCCTGCTGGAATTATCCTACTGGGCAAGAATCACCATCCTCACAGAAAGAATGCAACGTACAAGCTTGGTCAACCTAAGTGACCCAGGACTCAGGCTATGGAAAAACAAATCCCAGGAAGCAAGGACTTTCCTGACAAACTGGACACAGATAGACCGCAGCTGCTGAAACACATAACCAGAGTGACATAATATTAGAACATATTTTTATGCTTACTAAGACAACAACAAACCAAAGCCTGAAGCTGTATTTTGGACACGCTAGCTCAAACTATCTTTAGACAGGGAAAGTGTGTGCATACAGATGTTCCAGCAGGCACGGAGAGCTGAGAGCTGGAAAAAGCACTCACTCACTTCCGAGCTTTATAAAAAAGGCCTGTTGCAAATAAGGGTGGGAATAAATACACCAGGCAAAGCCAAATCAAAATTTTTTAAAAAGCAGGTTGGCCAGGGACTGGTGAGGTTTAGGGTCTGCATACCTCCCACAGCTTCACTTCTCCTGATGGATGTTTTCAGGTGTTACCCCTCCTGTGGTCCCCCCCTACATTTTACTCCTGCTGCCAGCTCTTTCATCCAGCTTTCTAACTATCTCGCTTCCACCGATCCTCTCTTGGAAGCATGATTGAAGCCATAAATTCATGTCTACACATCTGTAACAAAAATAGTTTTTCTAAAAGCTATTCTTCTTCCCTATCAATGGTGACACAAATGATATAGAGTCACTGGCAATTCACAGGTCTCGCTGCAGCTTTAAACACCGACCAAGAGAGAGCAATGCTGTGTCTCACACGAAAAACAGCAGTAATGGAACTATATATATATATATAACGCTGTTATTCTTGGAATCATTTTTATTTGTGAAGAACTGAAAAATAAAAGAAATGGCTTCAGAGCTCTTATTCCATGGAACAATTATTATTTTTTAAAGTAAAACGTAATTATCACCTTGCTGCAGAAAAAACTCAGGGCCCATCAGTGCAAAGACAGAGCTAATTTACCACTGTTGCTGCTCAGCTTGCACTAGTAGAAAGATGAGGGCAGCAACCACACAAAGAACAAATTAGATGTCCCTTGAAAAAGTTTGTATAAGCAGGACATAGAAGAGTGGGATTCTTCCATTATTTGGTTATGACTGAGCCCTGCTTTTAGCAAAAAAACTCTAAAATTGTGTGGCAAACAGCTGAGTTAAACCTCAGGCCCTGCCTCATTGCCACAGGGAGGACACCTCTGCTGCAGCCCTCACACCTGAGATCCAGGCACAGCAAGGACAGGGTCCCCACATACGTCATCCATCCTCCCTGGATGTAAGGAAATCCTTGGTGCCATGACCAAAGCAAGCAATGCTTGCAAGGTCTCTAGAGGTGATTTGAGCGTACTAATGGTACAAAAGACCCTGCTCATCTCACTATCTCCAAATCTTTCTTAATTCCAAGCCTGCAGCAAAGCAGAAACCGCAAAGCTTGTGCTTTGGGAATCATGCAGAAGTGACTGTTCCTGCAAGCAGTGCTTGCACAAGACAACTGAGACTAGCATGGAGGCATATCTCCTTTGGGCTCAACTTGGCTTGCCTTTATGACAAATAAATCGGCCATGTGTAATCATTGGGTTATCAATGGCAGGGCAAATTCCAGGCATAGAGACATAGGAAAAAGAGCATAGTTTTGGGTGATGGAGATAGGCCACCAGGCTGCTGGCGGCAGGATGACGGGGGAACCAGATAAAGGAAGACAAAAATGCACCAACAACAGCAAATAGATAGCAAAGTGACTGATATTTAAAAAAAAAAGAGAGACAGAAGCTTGCAGAGGAAGCTCTACGTGGTATTTTTAAAACAACGGCAGGGAAGCAGAGTTTAGCACTGGACCTGGAAAGGACTGACCCACCCTGGCAAGTGCCTCTGCCTCCAGGAGAGACTGGGAGCTTCCCTAAGTTCCCCCCAGCAGAACAAAGCTCTGCTTGCAACGGGTGCATGGTGCCACTGCTACTACAGCGTGACAGCAGCTTCCCAACACGTAAGAGGATGCCTGTAATTCTAGTGCTGCAACAGTATTTGCCATGATTTTTGTTAAGGTTTTCATATCTAGCAAAGCCAGTACTGTTTTTGTTGAAATTCTCTCACACACACATGGTGCTTGGGGGTGGAAGTAGAAGCCGAAGTGAAAGTTCACCCTGAAAGTTCAGCTTCTTTCAGCTGAATTTGTTAGTAGGTTCATCATCATTTTTTGACAGAATAATCTTTCCACGGTGAATTATTTCCACTGGAAAAAATAGGAGACCAACAAATTGCTAGATACAATTTGTGCCTTAAATAATAAAGCAATTAATGGTATTTTAGCGGGAACACATTATTCTCTCCAGAAATAAAATCCCTATTTCATCTCATCTAAATTGCTTGGTCAGCTTCAAATGAGTGCAATATAAATCTCCTTCCCATACTGCTTCTGTTATCTATGATAAAGGGAAGAGACAGAAGGTAATCCTGTGTTCTGTATTCACTGACACATCATTTTCATGCTACACTACACTGTAATTTATTTCTAATGGGATAAACCTCTTGTAGTCTTCCTGCATTGTTCAGCCACACACACATCCCCAACTCGTACAGAGATTGTGGGACTGTCAGGTGCAACATCCAGGAACCATGCTCGGTGGAATTAGGATGTCTGCTGCACATCTTAGCAGTGCTACAGCTGTGAAAATAAACAGCCAGACTGTATAATTAAGGTATGCTTTTATTCCTTCCCACCCACTGCCTCCTGGAAGTAAGGCAGTCAAAGAGTATGACACTTCTCAGTACTTCTTGTAATTGCCAACTGAACTTTGGATTTTACATCTAATTGGTTTGAGACAATCCAAAAAGATGTGCAGAGCCCAAAGAGATTAAAGGATGTGGAAGCCAGCTGAAACTGAGAAGTCCTTACAGTCTTAGCTGTTAACAGAGATACTGCTTCATATGAAAGAAATTATCTTTAAAGCTCTTTCTGCTGTCCTGTTTAAGAGGCATACAAGAAATAAGTAAAACAACATATGAAAATCAAGTTGGGGCTCTGAAGCATTACATGTATTATTTTTGTTTAAAAATAACATTTTCATAGGATTTAAGAGTAGAAAAAGGTGATAAAACCAATGGCTTTAGGTTTATAAAAGCTTTCTTCAAATTAAAAAAGTCTGGACCTGGGGCCAAACTGAGGATCCAGTCATTCTTGATGCAATCCTGAAATGGCTAGGTGCAAACAGAAAGCCACCTATGATGGTCCTGCAGAAAGGAATGTATTTCTAGAAAATATCCACGCTTATTTGTAAAATATTTTTCTTCGTTACAATGTGCAAGACTATCACAGAATACATAATCTTCTGCCAGTTAAAATTATAAAGCACCACAACTCAGAGACAAGAATCTCAGTACTACTATGCCTTTTACACCCACCTCTCTACTTCAGCTGATTGCTGTACTCACATACAGAGTGCACCTTACAAAGTAAACTATTATCTAATGAGCTGTCTGCTACTTATCTAGCTACTTCTACGGCCCTGTCGCTCCAGCAGTTTACAACAGGATTAATCTCATCTGATTCAGATGCAAGGTAGAAACCTGCAGCCAAAGACAGTCATCTCTCCAGATTTCCTTTACCATTGATGCAAAGTGACAATCCCTTCCAGGGCACATGTCACACCATTTCAGGTACCCATCTTTGAGGAGGTGAACAAACCCCTTCACTGCCTACAGTAAGGGGACTAAGAGCTCTGCTGTGGCCATCTGCACCTGAACAAACCCGTGCTCTAAGGGGACCGGCAGCAGGAGAGCTGGGTCTGGTCTCCTGGCTCAAGGTCACTTGCAGCGTTTCAGCAGCTTTGCCATCTCCAGCTGGACTGGGGTCCTCAGTGCGCCCTGAGTACCCAGGCAGGATGGTGACAGCAACAGCAAGTCTTTAGAGAAAGGGCAGAAGAAATCTAATGCCAGGCACCAGCAGCTGGGTTGCAGCTGCTTTATACCGTTCCTCACTGCAGATGATGAATCTGCCCTGTTCGCTCTGGTTTACCAACAGTTCACGCTTCAAAAATTTGACAAAATACCCTAAAGGCTAACCCCCGCTGAACTCCCTCCCTGCTGCCATGATCAATTTGTATTACGACTTCATTCTAGGGACGTATCTGCAACCAGTTATGCGAAGAGCCCAAATGGCCTGATTGAGCCTAGCTAGGCAGGCAGCACTGCTCCTATCTGCATTGGGTCATGGGGGAAGAGAAGCAGTCTCAAGAAGGCTGGCTACCAGTTTAACAGGGTTTCCAGCTGAGATCTTGCAAGCGAAGCATCCTGCAGAAACCGCTGAGCAGTCTTGCCAGATGCTTCTGTGGCTCTGCAGAGTGCCAGCCAGGGAAGCCCTTGGGCATTCAGAGCTGTCCTCTGACAAGCCCCCCGTTCTTAAAACTGGCCTCTGCTGCATCTCAACCTATGCACAGAGTTTAGCGTCAGCCCACATTCTGATGTTTGCTGATCTCAAAATTTCAAATATCGCAGGTCCTGTGTTCATTTAGGCTCTTCTCATCCAAAACTCCCTCTCAAATGCAATCCAGATGAGCTCCTTGGCATGGATAGCACATGCAGCGGCTGCCCTCACTGTGTCTGCAGCCCATTTAGCAGACTGTTTTCAAAAGAGAACAGACTCATCTTAGATAGATTGCCTTTCACTATGGTTGGAAATGGGCTCCCTGATCACGCTCCCAAGCTCAGACTCTGGTTTCTGAGCATCTCTGGAGAGGGAGGGGAGCATAATTCACACTACCAGCAACGCAGGAAAACACTGTGCCTTTACTTAGCTGCTCGTGATGCTTATTGGTCCTTGCAGGGAAAATGCACAACTTAGCTCTCGGCTGGCAAACAGATGACTGTACTTTGTCATCCGGTGGCTCTAGACATGAAGGATGGTGTCATGTGATGTGCATGGGAAGGTCTGTCCACACCTACTGCCACAGCTCACCCTGCTGCAGGGGGGCTCCGCCACACAGACAAGGGCAGGAAGAAATCAAACCCTTGAAAGGGATGCCCAGTCATGGGCTTCTTGTTACCAGGAGCCACAGTTATCCTACAAGGCTACTGAGAAAGACTGCTGGAGGATGAACCAAAAGGGCTACACCTGTCTAGCTGGGAAGGTCGTGGTAAACAGTAACAAATGTCCTTGAGGCATGTGCAAGTAAGAGTAAGATTAAATCTGGAAGGAAGATACTGGGATTGTCACTGGAAACCACTCCACGGCAAAAAGCTTGGGTTTGGGCGCTGGAACCACCTGCCCAAGCACAGGGCTAGGATCTGCTAGGGCTAGGACAGCTGTGAAACCAGAAAAAGTAATGTATTGTTCACTGTTCCCAATTAAAATCCCATCGTCTTGTGGTCAGAGAGCTCTGGAGAACTACCAGGGTCGCACAATTTGCTTGAGGTCAGACAGAAAAAGCATGTTAGACCAGAGATGACTGATCTCTTGGCTTGTGTGTGCAATGCAGCACTCTGCAGCCAGAGCCAGAAAAGCAGTGACCAGGAAGCTCTGATTCCTCTCAGTAACCTAACCTCAAATAGTCTAAATTTGCAAATGAGGAAACACCACATGAGCCCCCACCAACTGAACCAAGAGTAACTTTTTCCCCTAAAGCCTTCTTGTACCCTCAGATGTTGCTCTGGAAGCCAGCGCGACTCTGCCTTCTGCGCCGATTTTTAGTTGCTCTCTGCAGTTTTTCTGTATCGAGTGCCAGCAAGCGTTCACACTCCACGTAGTATCTGGTCTGACCATTTGCATGTTCCTCCAGCTGCTCAAGAGCCCATCTGTTTGGAGAGGCTTGCTGGCTTCACTCTCAGCACGACCCAAGTGTTTCCATCACTTACCCAGGAGAACTTGGGGGACACACTGGTGACAAAGTGACAGATCTTTGCATTTGCGACAAATTCATTTCGTCTGTTACCTGATATTTTCCCCAGGTATTTACTTCTGGAGGCATGAGGCGTCTGTGCCTTTGGTGAGTTTCCAACACTCACATCCACATGTTAAAATGGAAATAACATCTGAGTGGAAGACTCCTAGTTTGGTCTTTACATTTGTATTTTCAATGACTAATTTTGTTTAAGTTGGTAAACGCAGCTGTTGCCTTGCCAGTTGGTGACATTTCCTTTTGGACTTCCCCACTGGTTGGTGTGTTTCTGCCAAGACATGTAAATTGACTTACTCCTTGTATTCCTCTGCCTTTTTATATAATGCTTCAGTTGGGATTTGCTGAAGGTCTCCTGAGATTTGTTTTCCTAAGTAATTATTAGCCCCACAATGCCAGACAGTCTTTACTTACATGTTTTCTGGATTGTCACTTAAGCATCCCATGCTCAGGATGCTGGAACTAACTGATGTTAACACTTCACTATATTATATCTAGCTGTGTTTTTCTCATGGTGCTTTGGTCATGTCAACAGCAACTGAAAAGAGGTGACAGAATGCACATCTTTTTCACACCGGCATTATCCATGATGACCCATTCACTCAGCTCTCCACTTGCTTCAATGGCTCAAGCTTGTCAAGACTTCACAATTATTATAAATACATACTTGAAAAGGGTAGATCAATCTCTGGAAAAAAAGTAATAAAAATATACACACCCCACACCCCCCCCCTCCCACCTCCAAACAAACAACTGCATCAGACTGGCATGTAAATCTGCCTCAAGACATGGAGCAGAAGAGGTTATCCAAAAATCTGGCCATTCCTGAATTGAAATGGCTATACTAAAGCTGTAAGAGTAAAAATTATAATCTCTGATTTTTTTTTTCATTTTTCATGACGGTACCACTGAAAGGAACAGAACTTCTCTTCAACTGTTGTAATTGCTTATATCACCTTTATAAGATACTTCAACTGGAATGCAATTTCTCCACCAGTTCAATTACTATTTTTTCATACTCCCATATTTCTTGAAGAATTCAGCAACTACTCATTCAATCTTTTTTCAGCAATGGTCTCTAACTGCAGCTTTTCCAAATTTTGTTTTTAGTAAGTTTTTCACATTTGCCTTTGTTCTGGGAGACAGCATCTCAGATTTAGCATTTTCAGTTCCTTTGGCAAAGTTATACTGCTCCTTCCATCATCATCCTTCTTTCCCTATCATTAAATAGTGTTCGCTTGTTAACCTCGGACAAGCCCACTGGGTGGTGGCACCTTATGTGTTGAGCTGATGCAGACAACAGTGAAGGGGACAACTTTTTCAGGAACTAGATCAGCTTTTTGGGCAAGGTTATCTGCTTTATTTCTCTCAAGGCCTTTTACTCTTATTCTGAAACTGACTTTTCTGCTGCTTTTGATAGATGCATTCAAATGTCTGGTGTTGGCTTTGATATTTCCATCCTTGGAAAACCCACTATTTGCACTTGCTTAGCTGGAAACTAGTTACATTTTTAGCAACCTATGCCTTGTTCACTTGGTAGTAAAAACAAAAGAAACACCTCTCTTACTAATTCTCCTGCAGATGTTTTTTCTTTTTGGTCCTGTCACAAAAAATAAGAATCACTTCTACTGCATGTGGAGATCTGCTGAAGATATGCAATGTCTTTGCCTCCAATACACTTAGACCACAACAGTTCCACCAGCTGCTCTGAGGGCAACTTTGCCCTATGCTCATGCATCACCAGGAGCACTGAGAGCAGGCAGAGCTCTGCCAGGCCCTGCATTATTGCTTTGGAGACAGAAGATGATGCTTGGCTATTGATTCCTCTGTTCTGTCACTGTCCCTAAACCCAAAAAGGATTAGTTAGTAACCAGGTATCAGGCTGAGGAATTTGGTTCATATCTGCTGACAGCTCTTATCTCATCACAGTAGTTGTCTGTTGGTAACATTGTGTAATTGTCATTTCATGTACTGTGTTTGAAATCTAGTTCAGAGCAATCGACCGCTAATTGGGTCCCAGTCTATAAGCTATTTATCTGCCTTGGAAGTAATAATTAATGCTACTCCCTCTGAGTTATAATCATCTTGCTTCATGAATATATTATAGCTTTGTTTTCATTCTTAGATTGCTCTTCATCAATTCCTGGTCACAGATGTTTTGCTTACTCAAAGGATTTTACTTAATGTATTCGTCCATCTCTTTCACCTGCACCTCTTTCGTTCTTGCAGCCTTTCTTCCAGTGTTCCAGAAACCTACTTTCAGTGGTTGGTTTTTTTTCCCCAAACTTTCCCTGAAGAACTTCTCAGAGACTTGCCTGGCTCATGGTTTTCACCAAAGCAGGTCATATCACTTCACCCAAGACAGAAGCTGTCACATCCCTTGCATGTGCTTTGCTGGAACAGCTACCTCGGCATCTTCCTCTAATTTGCCTTTTTTCCAAGGACAGATTTTTGCCTGCAGCTGAACCCCAAACACAGAATGTCATGTTACTGCTCTTCATCTCAACCATGTCACTTGGCCAGTTCAGTTTGTGTCATGAGACTCCACAACCTCCCCCTCAGTGACTTCGTTTGCAATCTTTTTTTGGTTGCTGAGTTAGGTGGTACCCATGCACTACCAACCGCTAAGGGAGCGCAGCAGTTTTCCTGTCACCTACATTCTACTTGATGAGGATGCTGCAAGATTAAAAGATTGCAGAGTACTCACATTTTACAGTAACAGCAGCCATTTCAATACCTGGCTTAAAAAAGAAACCACATGTTGTATCTCAGAAGCAGCTGTGTTCTGTCTCCAGAGCTGCTGTGAATTGTTCATACATTCTTCAGTATGACATTTTGCATTGCCTCCCTCCCTCGTCCTCAGCACATTAATACATTAGTAGTTATAACCATCCGCATCTTATGCAGGTTCATGTTAGGACTCCCTAGATACAGTGAAACACAGGAACTTAACACCTTCCAGAGCTGGGAGAAAAAAATCCAGAAATTTTTTTTTGGCTACTGAACTAGCTCATATTCTTCTATACTTATGGTGCTATTTGGTTCAGCAGATGGAGAATGAAGAAGAAGGTCCCTTTTGCCAACAATTTATACTACGTCACGTGAGAGATGTTATCAACACTCAGGCTCCATGTGACAAAGTCATTCTGGACCCAACAGTGGGTAAACGGTAAGTGAAGAGTAGACTTTGCACTTGGATGGCCAAGCCTCAGACCTGAAATATTAACATTCAAAAGTCAGGATTCAAGAGAGACCCAAAACGGGCCAGCAGTATTTAAAGTCAAAAGGGGGCAGCAGCTTTGAAAAGAACCGTAGCTGATCACTGCAAAAAGCCCCGTCCTTCCGGGAGACAGGCTCCAAAGAGTAGGGAATTTTAACCCAGAGGACCAGTACCTGCAACTCACTAACTTACTTTTCCAGAGTAAGACTGGGGGGGGAGGTACCTATCAACCAAACAAGAGATGTAGAAGCTAGACCAAATCAGGATGTTATGAGCTGCTCTGTAAATCTGCAGGATGGTCAATGGATTAGGTCAGTGCACTATCTGCACTGGTGGTGTCATCCTTGGCACCAGTCAGGTTAGTGAATGGGATGGGAGTCAGGGTGGGGAGAGGGGAGAAGGAAAACACAGAGTTTAGGATTCAAAGAGTCTTCTGGTTAAAGAAATGAGACAAAAAATGCTATTATCTGAGTTATCCAGAAATCAGTGTCAGCCTTTTAATCTTGCCAAATCAAGACACAAACATGGAGGACAAAGAAGACACATTGAGAACACAAAAACCAGAGATAACTTAATATTTGCAGATAACAAGCTCTCAAGTAGTATAAATATAGACTGAGCAGGTGTAACCAATGTATTATAGCTTGTCTTAAAAAAGACAAACCATTCGCATTTCACCTCTTGTTAACACATCATAACAAATAAACTGCCATGGAAAGGCTAAAACAAACAACAAGGTATCTGGGTTGTGTTGAAAACCTTCGTGTATAACCCTGAGCAACTTCTTCGTGCCTCAGCTTACACACACGTAAAAGTTGTGTATATAGCAAAAGGTGTCTGTAATATGGGTTTAAGTAAAATTTGAGGGTTAAAGTACTGTTCAGTGTGAAACTCCGAGAAAAGTTAAGTAATTTTGCCGTTTGTGGTTATCTGATACATCATTTCTCCCTAGAAAACACAGCTTTTTTCCAAAGTACAAAGAGCATAAAAATCGCCCTGTGTTTCTGAAACTAAAACAGATTCTTGAATCCACTTGTTCAAATCCAGACTTTAAAATGCCACAACCAATGCCCCTAGACTTTCTGAAATGCAGACCGTCATGCTGCAGAGTTACTCTTCACTGAGAAACAGCGATTAGCAAAAGCGGACACATGACACAGCCAGTACCTGTCTGTGCTAACTCTCCATCAAGTCTCCAGGAGAGAACTTCCAATGTACTTTTTTTTTGAGCAACGAGCAGGCGTCTGAGTAAATACAGATGTCACAAAAATCTGCAGCTATTAGGTCTCAGACAAAGAAAAGAGGAAGCTGAAGAAGACTGAAATAACTATTTCAGGTTCGCAAGAGAACAGCTAGCTACTTTTGCCCCAAGTAATTACAATACTGCTTCATTTGCTTTGATTATGAATTTGAATTTTGTGATACCTGTCTTTCTTTGCTTGGCCTCATAATGGCTAGACAACAAATCTGTGCATGTCTGTGCTCCAGTTTCGTTTCCACCTCTTGACAATTAGCCCTCTTTGATGGAGCATGTTTTAGTATTATCTGTACTTCCAGGTAGATGGGCTGCCACCTCAATGCTCCATCAAGATCGGGTCTGTTGTCAGCTTTTGATCTTATTGCTTGTGAAAAAACAGTAAGTTCAGACATGGAAAGGGGAGGACTGAAGCACCAGCCCAAACAGGAATGGGCCCCAATCCCTGTTCCCAAAAGCAAGCACTTGAGATACCTGGGAAGCCCAGAGAGCACACAGGGTCATCTCCTCCTTAGTTTAACTCCTCTCTTTCTGTAACTCTCTGGCCTTCCATTTTAGCGGCTGCTTAGCAGACAGAAGAAGAAATACTGGGGGGACAAATGCCAAGGGAAGACTTCCTTGCAGAACATTTTTGTTTTGTTCTTCATCAGCAGGTGGGCGACTGCCTTACACACTGATGTGGGTGAGCACATGGGGGTTTCATGGAAGACAGAGCGCCAGCGTTCATTCCCAGGAGATTCAGTCTCACTTACATGATGCCCACGTTCACACAGCAATCACAACTGCATCAGCTGCAATCTTGTTGGAGCCTCTGCTCACAGGATGCTGGTTAAAGATATCCCAAATCCTAAACCCATCTGCCATTATCTCAAGTCCTGTGACTGCAAGCTCAAACTCAGGATCCTTTATAGTAATGGAGAGCTTTACCAACAGCTTTGCCAAAGAAGTACTTTTCATTATGTGTTTTTAAATATATATTAGTCTGATATACTAGCCCAATTGCTTATTCCTTAGCAACTTCATAAAACAGCAGCACTAAAGACAACCAGTGATACAGGAGCTTTTAATGTCTGCAACTTGCTTACGGGACCCAAATCTAGGAGACAGCATCACTGCATCCAGAAATGTCACACCAAGGTTTCTAGTAGCTTCAACATTTCCCATTTCATTAAATGAAAAAGGGAGTGGAGAAAGGAGGAAACTGTATTTCTGCTCCACTTACTTGATGAATGCAAGAAACTGCGTATAGAAGAGATCATCTGACACAACCTCTCTGAATCTGCTGAAACACACAAACAAAGCAAGATCAACCCAGGTAACCAGAATTTGCTTCCATGGTTTAGGCAAATGGTTTAAAAAAAAAGTTTCTGGACACCTTGGCTGAATGCTTCTAAATAATGAGTACCTGCACGCAAGTATACTCACCAGTAAACAGCAGGTTTCAGAATTCAGCACCTATCTATCCACACCACTTCAGTCTTTCAACAGATTAACTCCATATGACAACTTAGCTACATGTCTCAGCCTGGAAGCAACAGTGAGAAATGCTTCGAAGGAGATTAGGGAGACGATTTTCCAAAGCACAAAGCACTGACCTAAATGTATTCTTGTTTAAGCAGGTGGAGGTTCTAAATTTGACTGAAATGGCAATGTTTGGTTGAGCTCTTTGTGCTTTTCAAGATCTGTGTAAGCTTTTAAAGCCTCTCATTTCATTTAATGTATGTTTCACCTTCTCTAGAACCCTTTCCTGCTCTTAGCCTATTTTGCTATAAACACACTGGCAAATTGCACACACACATATTTTGCTGAATCTAGAGAAATGGAAGGTTTTGTGCTTCACCTCCTAGCTCTGAAACAGAAACAGCTGCATGCAATGCTCTGCCTTGTGCCAGTAGCATTTGGTAGCAGTGTCCAGCGCATAGGAGGGGTGGCTGCTTCAAACAACGCGCTCTCTGAGCTTTTACACTAGGTAAGGAGATCCCAAAATATAGGCCAGCTGCATTTCTTATTTTCATCCATACAACACTGTTAAATCAATGGGATTTGCATGGATTAGCAAAGGACAAAATTAGCCTATTTTAGTAATGGTAAAATGACATTAAGATTATAACCCATCTCACACTCCCAAGACTAATTACTTTCCAACTCAATGTATCAGAAGGCTCTTTCTGCCTAACAGAGTCATGTCAAATGAAAATAAAATAGTTTTTTTTTCCTTTCTCTCTTTTAGACATGATATATTTTTAAATGGAAAGAATTAATCACTTCATTTTCTTTAAAGAGTGAAAAAGGACCCCAGGCAGCTGCATGCTGCTTGGTTAGAAACACCAGACTCGGAGGCTGCTGCCAGCTCACTGAACCCTGAACTATGACATCACAGTTGGCATGATGCAGTTCCTTTCGGAAGACCTCTCATACATCAGTGAGGCTGCTGTTCCCCCCAGCTGCTCCTGAGATTCTCACACGTGAATAACAGCGCCTGTATGGGAACATTCAGATAAAATGTCTCGAAAGTTTTGAAATGATAACCAGAAAATGCACAGTAGTATTAGTTCTGCTAAACATTATAAAAGCTTGAATTTTAGGGGTTTTTTTTAGCCTCTGCAAGGCTGAATTTCCCAGAATGAACTAATTGGTGTCTCAAAACCATCAGAAAATGGTTTTGTTGTCCTCACACTACAGCTCTACACACACCCCCACTGAGATACGTATAAAATAGCTAATCTGAGAGCAAGTCACGTGTTGGTTTCCAAGGGACCCAAATATAAAATGGGCTGAAGGATACCTAGGACAATGCAGAGAAACATGCTTTGACCAGCAGCAGCTGCCCATCCGTACGCTGCTCCTGATGTGTGGCTACTTCAATGCAACTCAGCCCAACCTACAGCTACAGCAGGTTACTCCATTTGTAGCCGCTGACAAATTTGCTTTTAATGGCGTGAAGATTACTAAGGGCAACAAGTTATTAACACAGAGCCCACACTGACATCCATTCAACCGTCACCCCTCCCAATATTTGGTCTCAAGTGTCAGTCAGGGCCCATACCCGCAGCTGTGGCAAAGCCTGGGGCAGGTCCCAGTGCAGGTCCACACATTGCTTAGCAATCCCAAGGTGGGCTTTCACACTATTTTGCTCCAGAAGGCACTTTATTCTGGCTGCTTTGTTCCAAGCTGCTCGCATCCATTGCCCCCTGCACCCTCAGCAAACGCAGGGCTGGTTGACAGCCTCTGTCTAAGGGACTGCATCTCATCAGGGTTGCACGTGTGCACTACAGTTAGAGTACTCTGGGACTGCTCGGAGTGAAATGCATAAAATGCTAATGTATTACTAGACTCCTACAATATTTTTAAATAGCATCTCTAGTATATGGAACTATTTTACAAGCAAGTCAGTGTTCTATGACACTAAAGATTTTTATTTTATCTTTTAAAGTTTAAATATCACAGTAAAGTGGGTGTGTTGATAGGATCTGCCAGCAGCACAAACAAAATGTACGAATCCAGACTAGAAATGAAATGATCTCTCCACAACAGGGAAATTAAGGCAAAACAACGGGAAAAAAATCCACAATATACAACAGCTTAAAAGTATCAAACAAGCAAGTAGAATAAAGATTTCCAAGCACATTTGGGCATGCCCTTCTTCAGACAACATGTCAAAACCACTACTTCTCCTCCCCTTCTCCTTGACAGACGGTCTGACTGGGCCCGAAGCCACACCACCAAGCTGTGATCCTGGCAAAACCCACATGGTAAATAAGGTTGGGCACAAAGTGCAACTGGATGGGAGGCATGTGAGTGCTGAAGGATGAGATGCTGGCGATTTAGCAAGCAGCACAAACTGCTCTGAAACAATGCTCCGGCACAATGCCAAGTGTGCTCTGGAGGTAAACGCTACATAGCCAGGGCTGTATCCATCTCCAGTTCAGGCTTTTGTGCATTATGGAGGTTAAATGCTTCAAATTTCCTGGGCAAATCCCAATTCTGCTCATTTTTCTTCAAGCTACTAAGAAAACCTCAAACCAACAAACCTTCAGTTATCCAGTTAATATTTAGTGAATTTTTGTTTTCTTCTGTGCCACTAGTGTGGCATGAAGATGCAAGAAAGTGCTACCATGCTGTTTTGCAAGACAGGATATATTTCATGAGTACTAAACCACCTATATGTGTGCTTTGTAAGAGCAGGTGATTCCCTCAGAGCTAAAAAATACCAAGGAGAAGCCAAGTGACATTATTTGGGGATTTTCTTTTGTTTTACCATTGTGTAGCAGAACCATCTGCATGAGACCCAATCAGTAATCAAAGCCAGCCACAGCCCGATGACAAATCTCTCTGCTTCTGCAGGTTTAAATGTCAAATTATCGATGCCATTCAAATTCTGGTTTGCTTTTAACTTCAGATCAAAGCTAACATAGCTGGGAAAACAATGCTTTCCACCCTCCACCTTCTCCCCCCTCCTCACTCCTCTGAAATCATCTGTCTCCAAAACAGAAGTCTAAATGGAGTGTAGGGTGAGTTCAAAATGGAGAAGGTTGATAGGAGTCTACTGCCAATTCCGCTCTGCAGTCACAGCTTGCTCCCAGAGCTCCATTAGCTGTCTGCAATCAAGGGCGGCCAACTCAGTCCTGCTTGCTGTCCAGGTTTAATAGGTTCAGCTAGTTAATGAGCAATGGCTAGATTGCATTCCAACTCTCCACATCATTCACAAAGCAATTAAGTGTACACTTCTTGGTCTCCTCCAGGAGCCTGAGAGGAGTGCCTCATTCTACTGAGAGGATAAACGCAAGCCGCAATTTTCGAAACTGAATAGCGTGACACAGTGTGAAACTGTCAGAATATTCACCTTCTCTAAGTATCAAGCTGAAATCATCGCTCCTGTTCCACAAGCCTCTGAAGGGCTCCCTCACCTGTACACCCCTGGATTATAGGTCGCTCTTGTCAGATGAAACCAAGGGCTGTAAGCCACTGGGAATCATCTCAGTGAGCTGCTGACAAGGCAGGCTAGGGAGACGTTACATTAACGAAACAAAAGATTTCATCTGAAAGCCACTGCAAAGGCGGGAGTACTTTTTATATGTATACTTTTTACCCATTCCCAGCGGAGGACAGCAAGGCACCTTGCAAACAGCAAAACACTTCTCCCTAGATTTACAAAGCTCAGAAGCTAAGTGACTTGAGCCCTCAGGCATCCCTCACAAAACCCGGGACCATGTCCCCAGAGGATGAGACTACCTGCAAGAGCAGAGCTGGGGGAAAAGCAAGCATTTTCTTTCTACTTGCACATGCCCATTCACTCCCCCCATGCTCTTGCACAACTTTACTGCTGTTCACCTATGTTCCATTGCTAATCCAATGTCCTTTCTATGTTTGTGTCCTTCCAAGCTCTCACTTCCTAGGCAAAGATCCTACTGTTATAGCATGGTAACTTCTCCAGCAGAGCAAAGGATCATCAGTCTCAAGTGGCTGATTCACAGCTGGACCAAAGCTGGATCCTCAACACACTCTGAAAGGACAACTCATGGGTGTGGGTTGCCTTTTCCTGGCTGTGCAGCTGAACTTGAAGGACAAAGGAGTCCTGCTGGAAAAGACCTCTCTTTTCTCTCCACAAAGGGACTGAAAAGACATGCTGCTTCTATCTTACACCAAATGTTAAGAGCCATGATTACAGACCTCATGATAGCAGCCACATCTAGAGAATGAGGAAAGAGAGATGCTGGGCATTCTTCTCTCCTCATCCACATACAGCACTCACATATCAGACTTACAGAATCCTGGATGCTTACTGGTATATAACATCATTACTATAAAGAAAAGAACAACAAAAAAACTCCCAAACACTTGACATCCCTTCATAACCTATTTCTGTAAAAGCAGGAATCAAAGAAATCTATCTTAGATAAAGGGATCTTTTGAATTTTTAAGAATCAGATTGCCCAATCACTAAATCCACATCAATTCAGTTTCTCTGAGTGAAGATACACAAAAGTATCCACTATCTAAACTGGAAATGAGTTTAAAGAAAAAAAAAACAAACCCTTTTGCTCATTTACCAAAAACTCATCACTAAACTTTAAAAAAAAGACATACACAACAACACAGGCTGGTGGTTTTACTTTAAATGCAAAACCTTGGTATGGAAAGGAAGCATAGCTGAAGGGTTATATAAGTTTTTTCTTCTATTATTCTCCGTTTCTTTTATGCATGCCAGTCAAAACTATAAAATACTTGTGGGAGAAATGCAGAAGGCACGGTTTCGCATTCCAGAAGATCTGTTTCCATGTGCTGCGTACGAGCCAGGCGACCACCCAGGAAAATTGGGCAAACATGACTTGGCCCACCAGTGCTGCAATTGCATGCTAGCAACCCTTCTCCATCAACACTTTGCCCTGTATTTGCTATGAGAGGTAACCACCAGCTGCATGAGTGGCTGAGCCTGTGGCAGGATGACCTCTATGCCTGCTCTGAAACAACACTAAGGAGCAGCATTCTCCCCTCTTGAGAAGCTGTGCCAAGTTCAGACACAGTGTTAAAATAGTTCGAATACACCATCCACAAGAAAAAAAGAGGAAAAGTAGATAATCTTAATACAGGAGCCTGTAATACTAACAGCTCTTTACTTCCCAAACCCTTCCATCTCCTGTCCCTTCACCCTCCATCACAATACTTTCACCCCAGTTTTACTGAGGAAAGGAGAGCAAAGGTGGATCATCTGTAGTCTTGGGAAAGGGTATATCCTCTCCTTAGAGCACACGACTGTGTTATTTTCTTCTCATATTTTGATCACAGAAAGATTTGGTAACTCAGAGTCACTAAAAAGGAATCAGTCTGTCGGAGGCCAAGCTGGTTGAGAAACTTTGCTGGCTGGAGCAACAGAAGTAGGCATGACGTGCCTTTAACAAAGAAGAAGGCATTTGTTTTTAGTTAACCGGGTAAAGGGCAGTAAAACTTGCCCAACTGTTTATTTACTGGACCGGAGTGCCTGCAGCGAGATGAGGGTGAGATGTGCACAAGGCTTCTGTAATCCTAACCTTGGAAGGGAGGTAAGTGAACTTTGGTTTCACTGTTGGAATAAGATAGCACAGAAAGCCTGTCGTATGTGCTGTAGAAACGTTGACTTATAAAAGGGATGTTCCGTGGGTGGGCAAAAAAAAGGTCTTTAGAGCTTTCCCATGAGGATACCTTTTCTACATCTGCTGGCCATTACTTTCTGCCCGTTCAAGACAGTTGAGAACACAAAGAGGTAACAAGCAGCTAGTGAAATTTTTGCTTTGCTGGAACGATGCTTTAATTTCAGCAGTGAGGAATGCTCATGGTACCCTGGGTATTGCTGAAGCATACCACTCTGGATCTCTCCAGTGGGAACACCAATTAAATTTAAGAAAAATACCAAGTATTAACGAAGCCTACCTAGTCTCAACTCAAACCTTCACTCAGCAGTGTTACTAGTGGACGATACTTCAGCATATGTGGCCATACCAGCTGTAAGCTTATTTGGTTCCTGGTCATGTCCCCCTGCTCAGTCCGAGGGTAATATGAGAGGGGTGGGCAATAAGAGACACCCCAACTCTGGATTCATATCAACTCTGGCAAATGTGATTGACTTTCAGAGCATGGCAGGGCAAAAACATGGGGAAGTCTTCTACCAGGGATGGTACCAGCTGGGGATGCTGCAGAGGCTTGTTGGATGTGTGGTGGGGAGCAAAGATACAAAAATAAAGAGGAAAAAACGGATGACCTTGCAGTGCTTAGCTGGAACCGCCAGGCAACAGTTAATGCTGAGGAATCTGGCAATTCTGTTTATATTCTTTCACCCACAAGCAGGTGTTGGGAAGCCCAGGATGGGAGGGGCATGCAGATAAAAAAAGAAAGAGGAACCACTTTTTTTTTCTGACGTGTGTCATCTATTCAGATGAATCTTTTTTACCAACAGGCTCTTTTCCTGGAATCAGCACAGACACACAAGTGTCACTCACAGGCCCTCCAATAAACAGCGAGCGTACCTCAAATGTTTAGGCTATGTTACCTGTTTATGGTGGAGGATGGCATGGTTTTGACAGGAGTTCTTTGACAGGGAATTAATTAATTTTTAAAAGACACATTATTAAAACCTCCAGGCTTTTTCAAATTTAGATTCATTTTGCTGGGCTTTTTGTTATTTTCACACTACTGCAGTCACATGCTGCCATGTTTACTACTGGAAAAGTTAAGAATAAAGGATGGATCACCATTGACATCCATCTCGTTTCTTTCTTTCATCATCTTGCAGACAACTGTGCATACGATTTTTACACCGATGGATTCTGGACAGAGAAATGCTTTGACTGGCATACTTCTCCCCACGCGCTACTGCTTCTTGTCCAGCGCCGCAGCCACCTCATTCTCTCATTTCTTCTGCAGCTCTTTGTTGCTGAATGTCAGGGTCATCAGTGCCACGGGCTGACATGATTAGTGTGGCTGACATTACACCACTGCTCTAAAGGAAGCAGGCAGAGGGCAAGGGGGAAAAAAAAAAAACCCAAAACACCCAAAACAAAACCTGCAGCCATTTTAGGCAGCAGGAATCAAGCTCAGATAGACATTAGCAACCTCACTCTTTGTGATTAAAGAGGAGGTCTTTGCACCACACTAGACGTATGCGGCATTTCAATGTACTCCCATGCTCACAAAATCAGTACGCTTCTGCCTGCCCCAACACATATCCTGGAGGTGTGCTCCTGTTCTCGGAGATCAAAGTCAAAGATTAGGGAGGGGCAAAAAATAAAATGGTTAAAAAAACCCAAAACAAACCAAAAATCGGCATCAGACAGGAGGTAAAGCCTGACCTGTGATTCAGCAGATTTGAATGCTCAGAAGTACAACAGTCTGTGCACTACTGAAAGACAGCAGCAGTCCATTACACATATTGATTTGCAGCACTTTGTCAGCACTAATGATGTTACCTCATTAAAAGAGATAAATGCCCTACTGTTCCACCAAAAGCATCTGCTCCTTCCTCCTCGACTGTTCTCCAGCAGAGCCCTCAGTACAGTGAAATCAAACCAAAATCCAGTGCTAAACTCACTTAAAGCTGCTTGCTAATGTTGCATTTTTATTATTATTTTCTTGATGTATTTTAATTTTGGGGTTTGGGGGGTTTGTTGTTTTGTTGGGTTTTTGTTTTGTTTTGTTGTTTGTTTTTTTTTTTTTTTAAATGGGGCGAATCGGCATTTCCTACCAAGTATCTCTTCTCTTGACATGGAATGGGCACATCAAAGGAAAACAAAGCCCTGTGAACCACCAAGGCCCTCCTACCAGTAAAGGACTTCTCAGAAAACAAACTAATGTCTACCTCAGATAATTCATTCACTGTAAGGTAAAACAATATGAGCTGCAACTTCGATCACAACAGGTAAAGTGATAATGACTTCTGTCTGTTAACACCCAACAATGTGTTGTCACATGTAACGAACCAGTTTTGTTTCAACAGATTCCTTGTTACATGCAAAGGTAGCAGTTTACCATAATGAATGTTTTATGCATTATTCCTTTGTGTATAGGGTCTCCAAAGTACACATTATTAAAATCTACTAAACTCTCTATTTAGCAGGATTACCAATGTGCCTTTGGGGAAATTATTACAATGAAGCCGCACCAGTATTTAAATTCCAGTTGTTTAACAATCTTTTACTCATCACCAATCCAGGTATCTACATTAAAGCACAGTCAGACTTCTTCCAGCGCAGCATAAACCTGTCTGTGGGCTGCTTATGGAAATTCATTTTTAAGAAAGAGTATTTCAACTTGGCATGTTTTTCATAATTAGCCTCAGACAGCTACTGCTTTCAAATAATAGGAACTCCCTCCTGATCCTCTTCACCAAGCAGAGCACTGCATAGTTAAATAGAAATTCTAAAAAATTCTAAAATTCTAAAAAATAGAAATTCTAAAAAATAGAAACAATTAACTATCTGCACCCATACAATTTATATCAACATAACAGCTTCTGCAAGGTGCCAGCCTGTTTAAGGAAAATTTGGCCAACAAGGTCCCATTCTATACAAATGGCTTTCCTATGAGAAAGGACCTGTCCTTGCAGTCCATGGGTGCAAGGATGGAGCGGTCTAAAACTTGCTTGAACTTGGTCTGTCCTGTACTCCAACTACTAAATGCTCGGAGTTGTATATAAAGCAACAACAGAGCAGCTACTAACTGTTGTTTGTGCCCTTCAAAGCATTTCCCCTTTTAATACTGCACAACACAGCTATAGTGAGCTACTCTCTCCATGTGCCGGCTTTTGTGTCAGTGACTCTTAAACTTGGTTCCAAATTTTTAAATGTGTGTTCATGCCTTCCATGATAAGAATAGATATTTTTCCAATGGGATGTGTCTCCTGTTTCACAGGGTAGAGGAAGTAAACATCATATTAGAAATCACAGGATTCAGCTTCCTGGGGTGGGGTGGAGTGGAAGAGACCTAGATCCCAACCTTTCAGATTGCCTCCATGACCTTCGATAAATCACTGTGTTCCTGCCTCCATTTCTCATCAGTACAAGGGTGATATCTCACCCTCTTTGAGATGTCAGCATCAGTCAGGTTCTATCTATGTGGCAGTCAGGCTCTCCAGCAAAGACCAGCAAGCAAGTACCTAAACAGATGTCTTGTCCTTGCCACTACATCACAACGACAGTTTTACAGCTTCAACACCAGTTCAATTCTCAGTCACCTTCAACAACAAAACCAACATTAATGTATTGAAAAAATGCTGACAAAAATCTTATGAAACCAGTGGGCATAGAAACAGAACATAAGTAACAAAGATGAGTTGCTCAACAGGGCTTCACATCAAACGAATACGCAGAATTTAGGCCATAATACAACTGCGTGTCTTGATACGCCAGAATTCAAAGTTTATGTCCAAGTACAGATAAAAGGAGGACTAAAATCATAATTGGAAGCTAGTATGTATAGTAAAGTTCTCTGACAAGTATGAATCAAATGCTGCCTGCTCTTTTTGGCTCTAAAGCAAATTCAATGCCCTCTGGCAGGCCTACACAGTGAAGTTGTTTCTATCATAACCGACAGTCCTTCAGAGAACAATCACTGGAAAAAAAGCACAAGTGGGTGGGTCTATTTTAGCTATACACTAATTCCCTATAAATCGATGAACAAAAGTGCTTCCTTTCTTCAGTTACAAACCCTAAGCCAAATTACCCTCTCTGTTTTACAAACACAACCTCATTGACTTTGCTCAAGTTACACAAGCATCAGGGCAGATTTTCTCCTTGTGTGCTGTGGGAGGCCACATCTCCTATACCTAAGAAAGGATACAATCTGTTTAACTTAACTGAAGTAGGATGAGGAACATCTCTTTCACCTTGAAAAAGGAGAGACATGACTAAGAGACTGAAGGGAAAAAACAATAATTTCACTTCTTCAGTTTGCCTCTCTTTCATGAAAGATACTCATATGCTTAGAAGGGACATGTTTTTCAGGCTTTTAAGGTTTCTTTATCCAGCTGTAGATCAGAAGTCCAAGAATATCAAATGTTGGCTCAGAAAATTCTCCAGCACCTACTTCATTATCCATTAAAGTACCTCTTCCATCCTGTTTGACAGAGGTGGTAGATCAAGGGTGCCACTCTACTGCAGCCTGAAGCTGTCAGTCTCTTTTTCCTATCACTTGCTCCTTTGTCTCAACCCCAGTTTCATGAGCACAAGGTGAGATGGTTCTGCCAGGCTGTACAAAATCTAACCATACCTTAGTTTAGTTAGTTGTTGGCTAGATTCTACCCATCAAACAGCTCATGGTACAGCTTCATAAGAACCAAAACTAGTGCAAGAGAGAATGGGGGAAGTCCTGGCCAAAGACACTGTGGGGAGAGAAGAAGGATGAACAGCTGTAACTGGGACTTCCTTAGGCTGCCATGAAACCTTTAGTCGCCTTACCAGAAGACACTGTAGAAACACAAGACACAACGCACAGTGTGGCATTTAACATGAGCATTGCAATACATGTGTCTAACGTTCCCATTTTCTTATATCCTTGTGTTTATCAGACCAGATGACAGACTTCACAAAAGCACCTGCCAATACCATGTGACCTTTTTTCCAGGGTACTAGGTGTAGATGTGGTGCGGCCTTCATTTGTTACTGCAGCACGTGGACAAGCAGCTACCTCAGTCAAGCTGTCACTTTGTCTCTCCTGCCACCTACTGTACTGAAAATCAAAATATGTGTCACCAACCCATGCGCGTCTCCACTTCTGTTTGGAAATACCAACCCAGTCTTCTAGAAGTACCTGTGTGCATGTGGGAACTCCCTCCTGTCACAACTCCTCCAGTGATGCTATCCAATGTTTCCTGATCAAGGCTAAATGCAGAACTTTGAGCTCTACTTAACCCACTGATGCTTCATGGTTAAAATTAACAGTAAATACTAAAAATTCTCCAGATTTTAGGGCACGAACTCCTCTTCCCCTTTGTCCCATGGACACACAGAAGGTTTATTTTAAATGGTGAACTGGTCATGATGCCCTGTAAACCTCTGTCCCTTTATTTGCTGTGTTTTCTGATGACAACACTCACAAGGGGCAAAACCCAGTAAAAAAATAACTTCCCATTGGGTGTGTGACTGTCAGCCTGTGGGCAGGGGTGAAACTCTCACTGCACTTGAGCTGCATAACCAAATGAGCATCACCTAGGAACAGATCCACCAGATGCAATAGTCTGCTTCAGACCGTGGTTTTACCCTTGTCCTTTTAACCTCTCTCTCTCAAAAAGCATAGCTGAGCCAGTTTGGCTGTGCAATGGAAAAAACCTCGGCAGCGCAGCTCTACCCATGTGAGATGTCCTCCCCAGGAGCAGCACGCGGTCCTGCTGCCTCCAATGCCACCGGCTGCAGAAGGCACTTCACTGATGCTTGTGCCCAAGTGGCACATCCAAGGAGATGACAATTATTTTGTAATAACCATCTGGGTTCTGCCATCCATCCAAACTCTGTTCATCACAGTGAATGGCATTGAGAAGGGCAGCAACAAGTGTGAGTTGGTCCAACATAGTCCAAGACCACTGCAGGGGCTTCAAACCCATTCATGGCACTACGTGGAAGCCCATAAGCAATCAACCCAAAAACAAGCAGACAGATATCCCATGTTAATTATTTATACCATCCTCCCAGAAGGCATGACAACTTTATTTTTTAGTATTTTATTATTAATTTCAAGAAAGTATTCAAACAGAAAAC
This sequence comes from Eurystomus gularis, assembly GCA_013400335.1. Classification (NCBI taxonomy): domain Eukaryota; kingdom Metazoa; phylum Chordata; class Aves; order Coraciiformes; family Coraciidae; genus Eurystomus; species Eurystomus gularis. The sequence continues at coordinate 146,329 of VZZY01021999.1, forward strand.
AACAAGCTGAAGTTGCTAAAAGAAATCTCATTATCTTCTAATAAGAAGCTACCTTGTGGGTGTTAGTTTATTTTATCATATATTGCATTCCCTTTTACCTAATCAACAGCTTGGGGCTCTATAACAGCAGATATCTTTGATAAAAGGAGCATTCTGGTGAAGGAGAAAGACATTCAACATTGCATTATCAAGTAAGCTATCAAATGTATTTATTTATACTGTGACCATAGTAATCAAGAGGTATTAAATGTGGAACTGAGCATCAGTTAAATGCATTTTAAATCTGATTTTTCACTGGTTGCAGTGAAATGGTTGACTATCAGGACTCTTTAGGGTCTTCACAGGTTGCAATTAGAGAAGCAGATGAAGAAGATAAATTGCTCTACTTCTGCAAAAGCAAGTCATACTTTTGCAAGTAATAGTGGGCCTTACGTCTTAGCACTTAGAATTTGATGAACTGAGAAAAAAAAACATTAACATAATTCCACTCACCTACAGATGAACATCTGAAAAATGAGGACGTATCTTTTTCTTAAACAAATCTGGCAAGGCTATAACTGAAAATATTTGTGTAACACACACAGTTTGGTATGGACATAAGAAAACAAGTGGCATGAGTAACCAGAGTATCTAATCCCAGCTATTCAGCCACCAAAATGCCTGAAGAACTGTGATACATCCACTTAATATGGCCCACAAATACCTATTAAACACAAACGAATCTACCAAGGAGCAACAGCATGTTCTCATTAATTGCACAAAGTCTGCAAACAGGTAAAAAAAGATCCCTTTGCAGTGTGTGATCAGAAGTGGCTTTTGCTGACTCCAGGTTCATTTATAACAGAATCAAGGCAAAAAACTATAGGATCACGTTAGCAGTCAGTAACGCTACAGAACTATCAGAGCCTTGAAACAACTTGGTATTTTTTAACACAAACTTGAAAAACCTGCTACTGCAAGGGCAGTGCCAGAGGGTGCTTGCACATCCTCACTAGAAACTCTCAGACAACTCTCAAGGATCCCTAAGGATGCTCCAAGGGAATTAAAGAAGCCAATTTTATACACGCTGTGCTGTCTGGATTGACGTCTCACTAAACCAGCAGGCAAAGTTTAATCTCCAAAAGAACTTCTACCTCTGCTGTGCTTGACTGAATGGAAGTGGAAGATATTTAAGCTTGTTTGGTGTATGGCCGATGGAGACTTTCTAGCAGAAATGGAAGTCAGCCGATGAGCAGGTGATAAGCTGCTCTCAAGAGTTTCCCTCGCTTTGAGAGGAGTGGAGCGGCTGGGAGATTTTCAGAGCAGATTATCCAAACAAGCTGTTAAGAGAAGTCACTATCCAGAAGGCTCGACAGGAGGAAAAAGGAAGCAGGGAAATCACAGTTAATGGGATTTGGCCACAACGAGAAAACGGCTAGGTTTCCGAACACATTACAAACAGTCCCATGCTTCACTGCTGCACCAGTTCATTGCTGAATGAGAAAAATTTACATGGATTTAATGCCTTAGAAAGCTCCACAGAAATTTAGATTAATCTGTTTAGAACAAATCATGCCTCTCCCCTGGGAAGCCCTGTAGATGCATACATGAAGAAGAGGAAATTGCCACCACTACACCATAACTTCTATGATCTGTATGGGGGAAGTTGTCAGGCTAGAGATTTATTTATTTTGAGGTTACTTCCTAAGTCCCATAAATGAACGTTTGCAATACAGGGGTCACCACTCTGCTCATCTTAGATATCACCACAGAGAATTATAAAGTTCGCCCAAGTTTTCTGTGGGAGGGAATTGCTATCCAATCCTGTCAGGCAGGGTAAGTCGAACTCAAACATAGAGGGTTATCTCGCTCTCAGAGCATCTCTCCTTGGTACAATTTCAGTTAAGGAGGGTTATACAATTATGGCATAGAATAAGTTCTTTGGAAGGAAACAAAGTGCTCTCACACTTAGAGGATGGAAAGCAAACCCATGGCTATGGGTTGCATTGCTTTGGAAAGAGTAACCTCAGCATGAGTTTGACCAACCTCATCAAGGAGTTTCTCAGGGCCCCAGTGAGGGAGCAGAGCCCCTTGGTGAGGGAAGCCCCAAGGATCTCCTGCTCATCTTCCAGCCTAGGTGGGGAGTTGGTTCCTTAAGGCAACAAAAGAAAAATTACATAAGACGAGGGCCTCTACCTGTGTAAACTGAAGGACGTGACACAACATGTGTGAACTCCAAACTCACCCTTCCTCAGATCCCAAAGGAGGCAGCACCACAGTACATTTGAGGAGGAAAGATGCCAGCAGCAGAGAAATTTCTGGTCTAATTGTGAGATAGAGGAAGAGGCAGTAGGAGTCGAAGAATCGGAACGATATGAGAAGCGAGATAAAAGAATTACGGCGCTGATAGCATCTTATAGGCAGCACACTTTTAGAAGAAGGGGAGGAAGTTGAGCGGCCGTGAAAGAGGGGGAAGGAAGAGTAAGGCTGATTTTCCTGATAGTCAGGTCATGAACAGTTCCTGAAATCTGTCTAGTCAGGCTGATTGTCCAAAGTAAAGATGCAAAAAGCAAGACATGTAGCATCTTTGGAAGAGAAAAATGAGATATTGTGGAGTGGGGCACTCTGCAGGGGAATTAAAAAAACTACAAGTGTTCTAAGTGCCATAAATAGAGATGAAGCTATTGAGCTCTCAACCAGTAACAAACGTGAATAGTTAACAGAGGAGTTATGCAGAACTGTCCAGGAAGACAAAAATCTTAAAAACTTTGGCTCCTCACAAACGTCTTTGCTTTTGGAAATCCCACAGCCACTGCTGGGAGATTAGCTTTATAAAGTGAGAATTTAACTGGAATTGCAGCTCTGGGTAACTACGAGAAATGTTGCTCACAGCAACATAAAATGTAGCATAATTAGGTACTTTGAGGAAGACCGGAAAAAAAGTTACAGTAACTATGCAAACAGAATAAATAACAATGCTGTCCTTATCTGGGACCTTTTGGAGGTTCTCAGAGCAGTCTAAAGCTGTTCTTCATTAAAAGCTGCCATGCTATGGCCACAGCTTATTGCACAGTCTAGGTTCCAAACCTGGCCATACTTCTCATCCTTATACTCTCATCGTCCTTGCTGATCCTCTCCCTGGACATTAGCTGTAAGCTGAGGGGCAGGGACGCTGTTGCAGGTTTGTGCTGTGTGGAACCCTAGCTGGGACTCAGGGCGCTGCCAAGTGCTCCTTCAACAGAATTAACAAGGCGGTCTGATCAAGAGACACAGAAGACAAAAAGCTTTCGACCAAGTGAGGAAACTCTTAAGTGCGAGAAGTAAAGGCTCTCCCCACACTGAACGTGCTCAGCAGCACAGCCCAGCAGGGCAAGCAGGCTGGGAAAGCCAGCCGTCTTTCAGACAAAAGTGTGAAAAAGAAGCGGGAGAAGAAAAAAGGGAAGACAAGGTCAAGCAGAGGGAGGCAGGCTCCAGACAAACCCTCCCCTCCCCAGGGGGAAGCACCTCAGCGGACACTGCTGGGCAGTTTGCAGAAGATGCTGCTCAGTGGGGGAAGGGGTCAAGTTAAATTACAAACCCATGTTTACATGCTCCCACAAGTTCCTTAACTGCAGCTGAAAATTTAATGATATGCTTTGCATTGGGCTAGTTTGATAGCACATGTTTTCCACCAATTTCCAGTTCCAGTTTCTGCTCTAGCTCCGATTTTTAATCATCGCTGGGATAAAACACTAATATTCAGACACTGCCTTGCTAAGAAATCTGGAGTAACTGGAAGTTACATTAACAATATTTAAATACAGTCCATGTCTATTTAAAGGTTTGAACACATCTTGTTAGAACACTGCATAAATTAACCCAACCTAATTCTCCAGGATGCACGAAGATCTAAAAGCCCCAAATTTGATGTTCTTTCTTACCACCCACTTAAAAAAACCAAAACCAACACACTGGGGTTAGCTTAGGTTGCAAATGGTAACAAAATCAACATTCAACCAAATAAATGCAATTTACTCCCTGATGTAATGAAGATCATGCCATAACCAGTTCAAAAACAAAACAAGAAGACGCTCTCCTCTGCTTCCTCCATGCACCCCCCACCCCCATTTTCACTGTTAGCGACGCCCCAGAGCAGCCTGCCCGCTTGGCATCCCGCATCCCTCCCTCCATCCCTCCCCACCGCCTGAAACCATCCCTGGACAGACCAAACCATGCTGCCGCCACCACCGGACTCCCCATCCCCACCACCCCACTCGTGCTGGCGGCCAGACAAAGCAAACTCCGGTTGCATCACGGAGCAAACTCATTTTCCAGCAACCTCCCAGCCCGGAGTTTACCGCTACTGTAATCCGGTGCTGTCAACAACGCCGCCTTTGTTGCGCGCCCGTGCGCGCGGCTTGCTTGTTGGTTGGTTTGTTGGGGTTTTTTATTATTATTATTATTATATATTTTAAGGAGAATTTTTGTTTTAAATGAGTAATCTGTTTTCGAGTGATTTCTCCTCCGTGCTGGCTCCACCCTGTACTGTAAACGAGACATTACCTTATACAAGAATGAATCTGCTGCATTCCTCTGTCTAGCTGCCTCGCAGCACATTTCCTACGCTCGCAGCAGCCCCGGCAGCGCACGCTCTCCCACCCCTTCCCCCCCACCTTTTTTTCTTTTTTTTCTTTCTTTTTTTTTTTTTTTTTTCTTTTTTCTGCCTCGCTGTGTTTTTGTGTAAATGATCTCACATGACTCAACAAATCCATCTGCCTGGAGCAGGCCAAGTTTGGAGCCTTCCCAGGAGGGAGGAGAAGAATTGCTTTGTGGAAAGGACCTGGAGCTTTGCCCTTTCTCTGGCTCAAATTACCCGCCTGTCAGGCCTGACGGATTTGGCTAAAAATAAAAGGAAGCGGGCCGTGAAAAGGAGATGAATGAGCTCAGCAGTTCCTTAGATAACATGGGCCTGGTGTCGCCCAAAGATCCCAGAGCAGGAACTTCAGATGCCGGGCATGTAAGTGCAGTGCTGCAGCCTAGGTGAACTTGGCTGCTCAGGGACCAAAAAGAACAAAGGGCACAAAAAAGGGCAAAAATACCATATGCTGTTGGAAATAAATAAATGGATTAAAGGCATGCAGAATGGGAAAACTGCTGCTATAGGTTTTGAGCTTGTAAAAGGGAGATTCACAGAGTTTCCAGTGGGGAAAGGAGGCGTGGGGGGGTGTGGTGGGGGGACGCACGTGATGTCAGCCTCCTGCCCTGCCCGGGGAGCCTCAGCATCCTCACTGCAAATGCCTGCCCAGCGCCCGCAGCGGGTATTAAGCACTTAGTTTGGCAATGTAATGACACACTGCAACAATCTGTAATGCAAGGCAGTCAGCAAAGCCCTGGCTTGCAAAGCTCTTTCTCCTAACCATTAACCATATGTTTGGCTCTGCCGCCGCCCGAGCAAGCGGGTGTTCCAGCGCACCATCTGGTTTCTATCCACACAAGCAACTGCAAAGCACAGAGTATTTCCCTCTGGAGCTGTGTCTTCCTCCCCAGCTCCCCCTCCCTGCCCGGCCCCCCACTCCTCCGCTCCCCGTCTTCCTCCTTCATCCCCTTTCAGTGGCAGCCTTGCCTCCTTGAAGCGCTGGGGACCACGGCCACCCCATTGAGGGTGTGACAGAGGAGCAGGGATGCTGTATCGTGCGGTCCCCCCCATGAGCTCACGCCCCTGCACGCACACACACACAGAAGAATCACATCCCTCATCATCGATGCCTGGGGTACCACGTTAAAAAACAGGCATGTTCTTGACTGGTCCTGGAGCCTCCACAGCGCCCATCGCATCTCACTCATGCACACATGCGCGCAGCCAGTGCTCAATTTGGATTACATCAACTCCATGCCGACACTGTGGAAGGACTTCAAGAATGAACCTAACGACAGGAGGACAATTAGCAGTGCTATCTCCTGCTCCCAAGAAGGGCTTTCTAGGCACATCGGGTGTTGGTCCCCCATCCCACCAAATTAAGAAGATTCTAGGGAAATAAAAAGAAAAAAAAAAAGGAGAGAAAAAGAAAGAGGAATGGAATGAGAGAGAACTGAAGGAATGAAAATATTTACTTTTCCTGTGACAACTAAACGAGCTCTTTCTGAAACTAAAAAAAGCTTTCAAGTGTTATGTTATAGAAGACCTTGTACCATATGTTTGCTTTATGATTTTATGAATTCTAACTACTATTTACGGTTTAAAGCACTTCCATCCTTCTGTTTACTGCTGAAGTCACCTATGGAAGATCAGCAGCCATCTTCCTCTCAGGTTGGCCAATTTAAGATTAATCATGACCTAATGCAAGTATTCAGGGATGCAAGCAACAGGATATTCAGCAAATCCCACACTTGCTCCTTTAAAGTAAGTTTATACTCTGCAATGAGTCACACATACAGTGTTTATCCAAGTTACCAGTGCTACAAGAAAAAAAGCCCATTACATTTGTGAATACATACAAATCGCAGCTGTAAGCACCCAACTGCTAACACCAGGACTCGTTTCTATGACTGAATATTGATTTTTTAATAATGTGTCATTATACCAATGTTGATACAGCAACTATCTTCCCAGAGTATGCAATTTAATACTCAAAAGAAGCTGGTGCTAAGAAATATCAAATCCACAGCCACTGACATGCTATTTAAACATCCTTCTTGGTCATGACTATAGCAATGCAAAGCCATAACTGCGCTTTCCCCATCTAACAAAGAAAATGCAAAGGACTTGCCAGAAAAAACAGCTCAGTCTAAGGCAACTACCTCTGCTGATCTGCTCCTCTATAAAATACTGCAGAACCTCTCCAATGGGCACCAGAAACCAAGAGGCTACACTGAAAGAGATGCGTATTTTTCAGTGCACAAAAATGTGCGCTGTATGCCCTTATCAGGGAATCAAATACATGTGGGGAAAACCCATATGCTTGTGAAAAATCTGATGACTTCACTGGGCTTGCCTAAGAAGTCTGAGGGTAGGATCTGGCCCCAATTACAAATGCAGANTGAGGAAAATAATTAAAATGATTAAAAACGTTAAGAGATGCATTTTAGCTAGCAACTTACATTTCCTACAAAATAGAATCTAAAAATGTTAACGTCCATTATTTTAAGATAAGACTGTTGCAAACGTACCAGCAGCATGCTTAAACGTGCTACAAGACATTGTCTTCATTTACACACATAACCAGCGGTAGTCCTCTAAAGCAGTAAAGGTCTGGGTCTTTTAGAAGATAATGATCTGCTCTGATCCAGAAATCTTTTAAATGGGGGAATTCAAGGGAAATATTCATAGATTCAGAGTTGCGCAGTCTGAAGGGACAGCTAATCATTTGACCTTCTTCCATAAAGCAGGCATGGAGCTTCCCCACCTACACTGATGCAGCTGTAAGAAGTTAGAGAATCTCTTAGGATAAAAAATATACATTAAAAAAAAAAAACCAACAAAAAGAAGAACAGCCTCAGATTCAACAGCCTGACATAAGGAAGGAAGGAACCTAAGGCAGCCTCAGCAACACTGTCCTATTCAGCAATCGCCCGTGCTGTGGGAACACTCACACCCTCTCGCTTGGTTTGAATTAATTTAACACTCAGCCACTGGGTCTTGTTATACCATGTCACCTTCTTCTACTCCTCAATCCCTGACAAAGGCACTGACTCTGTCAGTCTGAAACCTAGCCAGTTTTTAAAGCATCATAAAAAGCAGTGTCACATTATTACCTGAATCCACCAAGTCCTCCTGCCAACAATTGACGTTTACGCAATCACATTTTTCTGTTTTCAAAAACTTCTCTCTTGCCTCATCGCTCTGTGTGAAAAACAACAAAAAAGAGAAAATTGATTAACTGCACACAATTATCCATTATTTGCATTGCAGCAGCTGGCTTTCCCAGTAGGTATTTAGGTCTTTTGTTTTCTGCCATGTCTCATAAAGATATTAAACAGTAAAGTCCTTTCCCCAAAATTTCTCATTGACCAAATACAAGTGACAGAGAATAATTTAGAGGGGCGGCCAAAGTACCACAGCCCATCACTTGTAGAGCTGTGCAGGAGAATGCAGCTCTCCTGCACCCAAATCCTCCACCCTCTCCCTGGGGCATCCTGCCTGGCAGCACTGGGATCAATGCCAAGCAGACACTCAGTGCCACCAAAAGCAGAAATACGGGGGAAGAGAGAGCTGCTTAAGTTTCTTTCAGTTTCAACAGTAAATACATGCCACTAAGAACTGCAGTAGCAATGTAAAAATAATACTTGCAAAATTACATCGACAGTAAATTACTTAATCGTACAGTTTCCCTGAACTTTGCATCTACAACATTAAGTAGTGACTCTACTTAAAATTCTCTAAAGGGTCTTTTAGTGTCTGTGTTTACTCCTCAGTTAACATATTAGTAGCTTTAAGCTTCAGTGTCAAATTCTTCTGCCAATACACCAGTAAATCAAAATGTACACTTCATGTAAGAAATTTCCACACTTAGGAAGGAAAAAAACCCGTATGGTAGAAACCCCACTGAAGATACAACCTCAAAAAACCCCACCAGCCTCTCTGAATGGTCAGAAGATATATCATAAGCAAAGAAAAAAATGCAACTGGATTTTCAGTACTGGAAATGCCATTATCATCAGCATTTCATTGCTTTCCCTGAAAGCAAACAAAACAAACCCCTTCACTTAAGGAGATGCAGCTCAGCTGTCTGTACACGATCCCTGGCCTACCTCCACAAGGGCATACGAATCAAACACAAGCATGCAGCCCAGAGTGGGGAATATGGCTGTGACACCGTTCCTGCAATTTCAGGGCTCAGGCATTTGGCATACTCTGTCCATCATCGACACAGATGCCTGCCAGAAAGTTTTGTTGCAAGGTTTCAGTCACAATGGTCTGATTGAGCCATTCCCAAAAAGGTAGCTGGAAAGACTCAACAAATTCTGGCAACCTCTGGAACAGAGAGTTTAAACCTGGGATTAGCCAACTGCCACACAAAGCAAAGAGCACAGTGTAGTCCAGGGTTGAGGAGGAGAGAGGTGGCCTTTGCCTCTGGCATCTGCTCCCAACTGGGCAGGGTCACTTCCCAAGCAAGGACAGGGATCAAACCTCTCCCCTGCTCTGGGTCACCTCCTTACCACAGCCCCAGCAGTCTGGAGCCATCTACACTCAACACAGAGCAGCCAAGAGCTGGGCCAGGGGACAGCAGGGAAAAACATGTCAAAACAAGAAATTTCACTAACAGAGATGGAAGATTGGACGTAGGATGGGGAAAGAGTGACAATCTATTTAGGCACCAAGTGCTGCACGGTGGTTGTGTAGCTGCAGCACTGCCAATGAATCATGTTCAAACCTCTACGATGCCGGTGGACACTGTTTGCCATTTGCTTGCTTCCTGCCTTTTTAATTTGGTGTACCAAAGGTATGTTGCAAGATAGAACACTGATGAGCTGAAGCACTGAAAAAGGGAGAGGAACATGGTAGATGAGTGTTGCCCACTGCAGTTCCTCTCAACCTCTCCTGCTGTGCTTGGCTCACGGGACATACCTGAGCCATGCATGAGGGCTATGGGATTAGAGCACAGGACAACTCTGACAGCTGTTGGCAGTGAAGACAGCAGCCACCCTGCTGCTCCCTGCCACCCCTCTCAGCGCTCAGGCAGATCGAGCCGTGCCTTGGAGAGCTGCCATGCAGCTCTGATGCAGCGACGCTCCAGTCATTTAAACCCAGCATTTCCCAAGGGGCCATTAATGGGAAGTTCCTAACCAACCTGAAACTCTGGCTTCTCTCAAGCAAAACTAATGAACACTCACAGCAGAAGGGAACCGTATTTCCAGTACATGAAATACTGTGTAGCAAGGAGATATCTCAGCGGTGAGGTTGTAAGATCCCCAAGATCCTTTGTCCTCTTGTTTTAACTCTCTTCCTGTAAAGAAGTGGCAACACTTCCCACATCATTTGTCAAACCCTCAAGTCTGACACCGATAAACAGAAAAAATTAGTGAGGAAGTGACAAACTTCTTCAGTAGGATTTGAGCAGTGTGCCATAAACAAAAGCCCAGGAACAGCAGGGAAAAAACAAGATGCTGAACAGGCCGTATGCCCAGGGCTTGCAGCTACTCGGCACTAGGCAGCGGACTTGCAGGAGAAGGGTGCAATCACATAATCAAAAATTGTCCATACATTCACAAGACTTAAAATTAGGTCTGCACAAATCCTTCTTATATCTCACTGAGTCACACTCTAACCTTAGTTATAATATCTTAATGTATTTGTGTATGAAAATAAAATTAACAGCAAATAGCTGAAACTGCCCTAGATACTACGCTGCCATAGACATTCATAGCGTATAACAGAGGATAGGTCTATAGTCAATCAAATGCACAACACAGGAAGACAGACTTTAAAGGTAAATAATTCAGTGCTTGAATTCTTTAAGGTAAATAATTTAGGGCTCTAATGTACTCATTGACTGTAAATAGGGAGTTCCATGGCTAGGAACCCTCCAAACTGCCCTACATCCAATCCTCAGGAGTGCAGAGCAGAAAACTGTCAGCAAAAACATGCCTCAAACATTCCTGGCTACAGCAGCAAGGACTGTATCTAACACAAAAGAAGTCTCGGATAGGAAAAAGCAGTTTCACAGACTGGTTCTGGTGCAATTTCAGAACACCACTTGGACAAGCAGTAAGGTAGTCTGTGAAGCAAGACAGTTGACCCATGCTGTGTCCTATGGAAGCAACGAAAAAAACTTTCAAGGATAAGCAACATAGCAGTTTCGTCCAGAGGTGCTAAAAACACACCTGACTACTGGTGAGGCTTTAAGTTCTTTGCTAGCAAGACAGCCTGTAGGTGAAAAGGAACCAGACAAACTCCCAACTCCTCCTCACTTCACAGTCTCTCTTCCCTACCCTCTTACAAAATTGGCTATGGTCAAGTGCTTTCATCAACACCTGGGAATTGCTGTGCATCTGTCAAAAAGCATCTCAACCAGATGAAATCCATCAACAAACCACGGTATTAACCCTCATCAATTCTTAAATTACCAGCAAGTCTCAGCCTTCCCAGCCTGCATCCTTTAGTTCCAAGAACTCATTCACAAGCAGCAACTACTCCTGACCAAGCAAGGAAACTGTATTAAAATGGAGATACAGTGAATTGTCAGTTATATGATGTTGTCGGTGCTAAAAAGACTCCCGAGGATTTTTATGCTGTCTCACAGATACATAGAGTACTTTGTAAAAACACCCTGCAGTTACTTCACACTCTCTTATGAGACCTACACGAAACCAGACCATGGAAGCAAACTCCACCTTTGGCCGCCAGACATGGGCACGTCAGCAGCAATAGCCAAGGCACTGCAAGGCTGCTGACAAGCCTGGAAACAATGTATGGGAACATGCCCATGGATCAGCAGTTAAAAACGCAATTGTTGTTCTCACTCTGTGCCCAGCGGAGATGAGATCTCATCGCCAGCAGAGATCTGGGTCACCACCAGGAAGCTGGACTTATCCCAGCACTATCTTCTAGGTAATGCTCCCAAAAGGGGAAACAAATCTGCGGCAAGGTTTCATCCAAAAGGAACCTGGGTGTAAACCAAAAAAAAAATCACTGGCAGTTTCTTTGCTCCCTGGCGATACCATCCAACTGAAAAAAACTCCAACAACTTATCACATGATGTCCTGTATGCAAACTGCTTTGCAAAAAAGAGTTTGTTGTAAATACAAGGTTCAGATTGCAGTGTCTCAAAAGCTGGCAAATGCATCTCAACCACCAAAATCTGCCTCCCAAATGCCAGGCTAAAAAGTATTCGTTTGCCTATCCTGTACTTCAAAAATGAAAACCCAACCATGGGGAAGGAGAAAGCAAGAAAGACAATGACATATCAATTTTAAACCTGTGATTTTTGTGAAAAATAAATGTGCTGAGTCTCCATGCAATCAGGTAGCTGATACCTATCCAGGCACAGGAGTGAAAACTGAACCAGCTTTCCAATCTCTGCTAACCAAAGCTTTTGCAATCTTTCTGTATGCCATTTCCTTGTTTATGTCTCATGGTACTCGAGTTCAACTTTTAGAGAAACATGAATGGTGAACTTAGAAAGTGAAACATGGTACTATTTACAGAGTAAGAGAGCATGCCATTTGCAAGGTTTTGTAGCCACACGGATCCCAATCCTGTTCCTCAGTCCAACACCCACTCCTGAAATCCTGTACCAACCAGATTAGCCCATGTGCACATGCTTGCACTCTTGCGGAAACAATAGTCTCTTTCAGTCCATACAATTTTCTGAAGAACCAGGCAAAAACGTCATGGGAAAAGTTAGGAAATATCTGCAGAAAACAGTCTGCAGATGAAAGGCAGAAAAAGTCTTTTAACTTGTACGAAGCACATAACATGGAGGAGAAATGCACAGCTTTGTTACCTAGCCCCTCTTCCAAAGGGCTTATTTGTTTGGTTGGTTTTTTTCCCCAGGATAGAAAAGGGGGTTTCAGCAACTTTAGAAAATAAAACACTCTGGTGGTTGAACAGCTCTCTTACAAACAGAGCGCTATGGGCAAAATCCAGCTTGGGGAGCCGCACAGGAGATCTGGGAGTGGATACCCGCTCCTCTTACACACAGGGATCTCCCGCTGATGGCAGGGATCCTGGCAGGCAGGATGAGTCCTCCTGCTCCCCGTGCACAGCGCTCCTCCCTTTGCTCCCCTCCCAAACAACACTCAGCTGCTGTGCAGGGCACAGCACTATTTTTTAATTAATCCAGCACAAGGTTTGAGCTGCCTCAGGGTTAAGATAAACACTTTCTGTCTTTAAACCACTACAGCAGAATTAACTACAGAGAAAAACACTCTGCCATAAGGGTAGGGAATTGAGGACAGAAAAGGAGCTGCAACAGAGCCACCCCTGACCTCTTGAAATTTTGCCTCCAGAGGACTCAAAATTAAGAAACTGAATTTTTAATCAGCAGGGAAATGGGGCAGGGAGACATGCTCTCAGTAACATTATTGTTGGGAATATCACATAAAAGGAATTACAGAGTTGTACCATCCACCTTCTGTTCCAAACTGTAGCTCTCCAGAAAACCTATCAGAACAAAATTCCCCTTACTATTGGGACAGTTCTACGCACTCAGAGATATTTAAAATGAATACAATTCTAGAAACCTTTGTTTCTCCTCTCACAAGAGACTACATAACTCCTGCAGGAAACAACTGCTCCCGTATCAAAGCAGACTTTCTCAACATGTACTCATGCAATTATGTTTTAATTGTCTGGTATGCATCTTCCTACAGGATTGCTTATGTTAAGGGAACTACTGACATTAGCTCTGCAAAACACACCGGCTCCTGTTCCACACAAACACCACGAAGGTTAATAGCAGCAGTTGTGGCTTGAACTCTGCCCCTGCCTTGCGCTGAGCAGACCATATAACCACTGGTGTCCTACCTCTCGCACGCTTCCCCTCAAGCCATGCTCACTCTCTGCAGGATTTTACAAAGCAGTTCATCTCAACTCGATGGAAAGTATTTTTCAAACTGTAGGAATGAATCAAACTGTAATTTGATGGGTCTGATTGCACAGACACCGTATGAGAATGCGAGAGCTGACCACGGAAGAATACAAGTTGCTTTCTGATTTCACAGCTCCAAGAATCAAAAAAGGTGTGCAGGACCCTGATATATACCAGATGTTTTAAAGTAAAGCCCATCGTGAAAGCTTCCTGACGGCTACCAACTGGCTGTGCTTAGTGAGCAGGCTTGCTCTGTCTGCAAGACTGCAAGCCTAATGGAACAGGAGTATTCACAGCTTTCACGCACATGTATAATCCTGCTCTCAATCCTACTCACTTTTCCTGAAAATAAATTTGACAAGTCCATGAGCATGACATGAGAAAGCCTCAAAACAGAACTCATTTTGTTACATATATTCTTGTACCTATTTAAGAAAAATGGATTAAAGAAAAAAGTTTGGGCCGTAGTACATGTGTGGTTTCACCAAGTTCCACATTCAACCCAAAGCAAAATTTTTTCACTTGTTTGTAGCACGTCCTAAGCTAGTTTCCTTCAGAAATTTTTGTTCAGAATCTGTATTTGGATTTTAAAAATAAATTTAAATGGCTTTCACCTTAGCTCCCAGGGGCCTCAGCCACTACCCTCCCTGCACTAGGCACTCTAAAGATGCATGAGACTTCAAATCTCTGTCCTGAAAAGCCAAGTTTCATCTTGTAGTTATGAGACTGGAAGTGGTTTGCTTTTCTTTTTGAAAAAAAAAAGGGAGAAACAAAAAGAAAACAATAAAAAAAAAAAAGCAGCCCTGCAGAAAAGTGCTATATCTGAAGACCAGATACCTATCACTTACATTGGGCCCTCAGGTAAAGTTCATTGCAGAGATCAAAAGTCTTTCCATGGACTTGGGATGATGTCTGGAGAGTTCAAAAAACTGCCAAGAGCGGACATCACTGTCTTTGTGTGGCATAGGGATGCATGAAGGCAAGACTCCCCCATCAGCCACAGCAGCCCAAGTACTGCTGGAGGCACTCTGCTACCATAAGAGCACACACTCACAAGAGCTTTCAGATAGGACAATGATAGGATTCCCTTAAGATGGAGGAAGACTTTGCTAACTTTGTTGCTGGTGACTTTGCAGCCCATGTTTCCACAGCTCGTGCTGGTTCAAAGAACACCACAGGACATGCATGAAAGAAAACGGAGTATCTTAGGCCAGGGCAGGTAAATACATACACAGCTGAAGCAAGCTGTGGGCTGGGATCTTGCAAGCCTCCCAGATCCAACGCAAAGCAACTTCTTCACTGAACGCTGCCTCAATTCTTTTTCTACATAATGTTTGCGATCCTAAAAGGAAGTTTTGGAGATTTACCTAGGGCTTGTGAGGTGACAAGGTATTTTGCTCACAATCCAACTTAATAGTGTTTAGGTCTGTCATTTTGTTTTTACGTTTCCTTGGGCACATACTCTGTTCCTTCTTTCAGCCTGGCTCCGCCTGGGGAGCAGAACTGTCAACCCTTCTGGCTCTCAGACCCAAGCGCTGCCTATGGCAGCCTCGAGCTCAGCACTGAAATCACTCATTCCCACACAGAACTGTGGAGATAATCCTTTGCCCATTAAACATTCCACTTTCTTCCTTATTGCTCTGGAAATGTAGGAATAAATGAACCACGCTTTTTCTGAACACCACCTTCTGCTTTTGAGTACTTCAGTTACTGGCTCCAGCTGCATCTCCTAGCCCTTCAAGGCATCAGTTAAGGTTGCTGGGTCTGATTTCCAAGTCTCCAGCTATAAGACTCTTCGAGCAAAAAAGGTTGGATGCTATGTATTCTCATACATGAGAAAACATGCATTTAGTTGATGACCATGGGCTCCTGAAACACAGCTGTTAAGTGCAAATCCCAGTTTCTGAAATTTTCTTTCTGTTGCCTCATTATCTTTACTACATCCCAGCAGAAACCGGAGTCCCCACAGGCAGAGGGAGGAAGTCTTTATGCTTCCAGCTGCATCTAATACTGGCTAGTCAACCAGATGCAAAATGTAGCATCAACCTGATGTTTCACTTCAAAGGCTCAAAATTTCTCCTACTGCCAGGGATGAGGTGCTTGTGGTTTGAGATACCACTGGGGAAACAGAAACTCACAGCCAATACTTCAGATTACTGACGCTGCTGGACTGCCCTCCAAAGAAAAACAACCAGAAGATGTCAGACACAAAATGGCTTAAATCAGATACCTAGCAAATACTCTGTAATGAACAAAAAGTGCAAGTAATTGAAATGAAGGTTGACGCTCCCAGTAAGTCATCGTCACCATTTTAATCTTAATAATAGGACAGGATCCCTAAGAAGTAGCTCCGGCCAAGATGTTCTGACCACTAAATTTAATCCTGGAGGTGCTGACCTCATGCCGTTGTTGTCTTCCAGCCAGACCATTCCTGTTAAGCAGCCTTTAGTATTTTCAGCAGAATCCATAGACTGAAACTCCATTTTTAAAGTAGAGATATGTGCAGGGAAAAAAGAAACAAAAACAAAAAACTTGCCAACAAAGAACAGAAATACCAGATCAATGAGCATACAGTCTTGGAAATCTAACTCTACTTCCTCACTTGCTAAGAAATCTCTTTCAAAGAAATGTTTATGTTAAAATTTAAAGTTATGTTCAACATTAATCTTAGAGAATTTTACAACAGAATGTACCCATTTTAAAAGGATTCTACAGTTTTAATGAATTCCTAGAACCCATAGACAGAAATTAAATGGGGGGGGCCTACAGTGTTGGCTAGACATATTTCAATATTTGTTACCATAGAAACAAGCCAGCAGATTTAGGTTTTGGAGTTATCCTTGCTATAAAATATTAAACTTCTTACAGTTTTTGCATATGTATATTATGGCAAGAACACTGACAATCCTGATAAAGCTCAAAGCATCTTAATTATTTAACAGGATTTTAGCTTTTTTTTTCTGTTTTTAACAGAGTGTCTTTTAAGGGTTTTTTTTTTCCTTAATAGACTGTATTTTAAAATCTTCCAATACTCCCAGAATACCAAAGAGACACTTCTGGCTGAAAGAATAATATACAGGAGATGCACAGGAGATAAAGACTTATTTTTCCACGATGCTGTGAAGAAGTGGTAGATAAAAGGAACACAAACATATCCCAATAAAGGAGATTCAACAGCAATGATAAAAATTATACCAATGAGCAACTGCGGCAATTTTACCAGCTAAAAGCACATTAAATGTTCTATTTCATTTGAAAAAGCATCCATACTTCAAATTTGGTGATTTTTTTTTCAACTCTATCAACGAAGAAATGCTGAAGTACAGAATTTAAGTGATTGAGATAACATCTCAACACTTCAACACTATCAAATCTTTCTGGCAGGAGCCTGAGAAGTGAATCAAAAGCATTGTCCTTTCATGCTTCAGAAGAGCATCAACAGTTGTGTTCAAACCACACTGCAACCAGCATGCTAAAGGATCAGCAATCCAAATGAAGAGGAAGGACAGATGTTTACTCCACCAAGATCCTTCAAAAATGAAGGAGAAAAAGCCTGTTTGGACAGCTTGAATGGTGGAGGGGACTGACAGCTCAGCTTGCCATCTAGAGCAGTCCTGAACATTTGTTGTTAGGACGCATGCTCAGCCAGGAGCAGTGGGGAAGATCAACATCTGGGCAAGCCCAAGCTCACCGCTGCTAGGACTGGATGTGTGCAAGTGACTTTGACCCCAATTTCACAGCCAAAACTGGTTGCATGTCACAGCCCTTGTTTTTTGTTTGGATTCAAGAAAACCAGTTTACTGGAGGCTCAACATGAGGCTTCCACATGACAAAAAAATGAAAAACTTGCAAGTACAAGCCATAAGCAACACAGTTGTTTCAATGCTATATTCCAGCACTGAAGGGGACCAGGAAAAACACCAACAGCAAAGCAAACTATAACAAAGAAGAAAAAAATGAGCGAGACTGAAACACCCTCTTCTTCCAAGAATTAAATAATGCTTTTTATGAAGTGTAAAGATAAGCAGTGGTACTACCCTTGCCTAACGCTTCCAAAGTCAGCCCTCTAACACGGGTTCTCAAATAGCCAATTAAATGTACACAGTCCTCACGCTCACATGTATGCCATCATCTTTAAAAAGGCGTAATAGCTCAAGCCTCTTAAAAAAAATGGAAAAACTTATTCTTGAAGGCTTGCAAGACAACCCTTTAACTAATGGAAAATCTTCAACACTTTAAAGAGGAAAATGGTAAGACGGCTTAATTTTAAATGGGTAAGAATTTAAATGTCACTTCCTGCATGTGACATTGATTTGAAGAACCTTGCATTTTTATTTTCTTTGGTGTGGTTAATGGTGGAATCTTTGTAGAGTACATTTCTATGGCATTTACTGCTGCATGTTTATGTTCGGCAACTGCTTTGCATAATTCTAACACAAGAAAAGCAGAAAGTGATTTTTCCTCCCTAAAGAGAGAGATCTAAAAAGCAGCATGCTACTAAGGCTTTCAAAGAAAGAAAGACTGGTGAAAAACTATCCCAACTCTCAAGGGAAAAACACACAATTTCCTTTCACTGACAGGTGCAGCGAGATACAATGAATTTATCTGAGCAGTTATGTATACATGTTGAAGGCAGAGCAACGCTATGTACTATAGAGAATTTACCCACAGGAGTCCACAAAGGGCACCACTATCAACCTGCAGTTGAGAGGCTGGAAGTTAATCAGATATATGAATAAGTGCTGGAATGATAAGGGATGCAGGCAGCACATGTTGTCAAAGATACAGCATTGCATACAGACATTCAAACGCAGAGGTATAAACTCTCTCGACACACCCTCCGCAGGCTCTCTGGGCCAGGTTTGTCCCTTAGGGAGCTGTACACTGCTGGACATGGGATGCTTGGGCTTTCATTCCCAACTGCTGCTGCAGGTGTCAACACCTGAGCATGTTCCCTCATCCTCCCCGCCAAGCGTCTTTAAGTCAGGTGCTGGTTTGAAGAATCACTTAAAAAACACAATGTAGCTTTTATAAAGTTTTCCGTAGAATTCATATATACACAAAAAATAAAGCAGACAGGAGTCTATGTATACACTGCAGGTATATCCTGGAACAAGAGAGCTATCATTCAATCAGACTGCGCAGCTGATAGATACCTCTCCCACACTTTGTTAAAACCCTGCCCCAAGAAACGCATGCCCACAGTGATGGCTTTTAAATCATTTGACAAACACCTCTTCAACTCTAATTGACAGTTTGTGGCACCACTGTCGACGGCTTGGGTGGCCCTCCTGGGGTGGCAGGACAGTACAGGGACAGTGCTCGGTCACCCCATGCCTGAGCTCTGAACAGGGCCACCGCAGCACTGGGTGGCAAGAAGAAAGGGGAGATAGCAAAATGCTTGTAGCAGTGCTGCTGAGCAAGATGAAGGTGTGCTCCAGTTCTAAACAACATGCCCCATTTGGTCTGCTTAAAAGATCTGTTTTAGAAAATCCACTGGGAAGATAAAAGAGATTGTTATTCTCTATCTAATAACACAAGAAGAAAATAGATTTCAACCAAATAAAAACTCATCACATGTAAAAGAAAATACTCTCTACACAACATGCAATCTACCCAACAGTAATTCACTCCCCTTTACACCAGGGAGGCTAAGAGTCCAGTTGGATTAAAAAAGGGGCTAGACATGTATTTCCCATCTCAGCAAGACTTTGGAAAAGAACATAAACATCTCATGCTCCAGTCTTGACCCAATAATTAAAGGGTTAAAACCACCACAGGCTGCCAGGACGTCATATTTGCCATTTGAGGTGGGACAGGAGTACTGCTTCTTCCTCTGGAGCATCTTGCTGCTGGTCAGCAAAATAAAGAGAGGAAACTGGGGTATACGGACAGGGATGTGAATTGGCACAGAAATGCATACAACTCTTCTAATACTGGAAGATTAACGTGCAAGAGAGTTGATGAATGGGAAGGATTAAATATAGAACCAAAAAATAAGTGAAATGATTAATTGCTAGGAAAAGGAACTGATGATTTATGGAAGAGAAAATTAGTAAGATTTAGGAAACTGAAGGGAATAAGCAGCAAGTGAGCTGCAGGGTGGAACCATCTGGTGCATGTGAGCCATGGGAGTGCAGGGCACATGCCCTCAGCTTCAGCTGCCCCTCTCTTCTTCTCCTTGCCTTGGAGTGTTCAGAGCAGACACAGCTGAAAAAGGCAGCATTTAGAGGTTACTGGCTGAAAATAGCTGACTTGAAAAGTGGCAAGCTGCAATCGGTTTTAAATAATATCCTATAATCTGAAACAAAAGCAACTGGTCTCTTCACTTGATTAAACACTTCCATGTGGTCTCACAGTGGGCTGGTAGCACTGTTGACCTCATGTCCTCATATTCCAGTGCTTTCTAGAAATGTCTAAAAATAAATGGATACTTGTTTAATGCTGTTTTCATTTATTTTAAGAAGGGATAAGTAGGTATGGAAATGGAAAGCATTTTTAGCATATGTCTTTTTAATTTGGGGGTTATAACAACTCAACAGTAACCTATGCTTTTGGCCCTGCGCTTCTTTGCTTTGCAACTATTAAGATAATCAAACTCTTTTGCAGTAGGCACTCAACCAACAGGCTCCCCAATGCACACAAACCCAAGCAATAATCCAGCACCTTAAAGTCTATTATGATCGGCCGTTTGCTCAGTGTCTTCAATCCATTTGCTTCTGTGAAGAACAATACAAAGGAAAAAAAAAAATAGGTATGCTGTGCAACCATAAAAGCATTTCACATTTTGGCATAACACCTGCTTGATTTTTTTTAACTTAATGCCATTTTTAAATCACTTACAAAAATACTTTTTTCAGTTAAAAAAAAAAAAAGATACAACTGACTACATCCTCTTTGGGTTACGCTCATGAATGAGCTACTGTCAGCATTACAAACAAGCACCTGGATCAATTCATGGGCATCCAGCAAAGCCTGTTTGTTTCCTTTCCAAATACTAATTTAGAAAAGGCACCATCAAATCCCAGCCTGCAAGCAGCTTCACTATTAAATACAACATCTCAGGGGTGGAAGCAATGACAAGCAGGAGGCAGAGGGGCTGCTCATTGCGGTGGAGCCCAAGGCTCCAGCAGCGGCCGTGCACGGGTAGGAGACCGCTCCCTCCCCCAGAGAGGTTATGAAGACACTGCAGCAAATACTCTTCATACTTTTCTGAAGGTCCATTATGAGATATCGCACCGAAGACTCATTAAGAAACAATTTTGTGCTATCTTTGGGAGATCTTGCATTTCCTCACACAAGTCTTGTGTGAGCTCATCTCTTTTATAGCCAAATACTTTCTGCACAGGGTAAACAGCAGGACCTGGATTCATACAGCCAGCCAGAAAAGAAGTAGTCTGAGACTGTGGAGAAGCACTAGCATGTTTCCATTTGAGAACTGGCATCTTGTTAAACAAAAGACCCAACATTTCAGCAGGGACCCTTCCCACCATCCTTCGGTTCACCCAGTCCTGCTCCCACACATCCCAGGCAGATGTTTCCCATCCTTCATTACCCCAGAGGAAAGGAGAAGCTCAGAAGAGCTGTCGCTCTGTCACTAACACACCCTGGGGGGCTTCAAGCTCTCTAAGAGGGCCGAGATAAAACTCACCACCATCTACACAGCTTTCTGTGCCTGTCACTCCCACTTCACAGTGCCTTGCAACTTCTAAATTTTGCACCGTCCTCTCTTCTCCTCTGTCCTCCAGAAGGAGTTTTCTTCCGGTCATGAGGACGCTTAGCACTGTTTCAGAAGGATTCCAGCAGCTCCTGTTCCACTGAAGGAAGATCCATATAAATCCCAGTCAGGGTTTAAGGTATACATTACCTTGATGCATTTTCCTTGCTGATGTCCAATTTTACTCATTAGCCTATTGAAGGAGCATCTTTGCATTCAACATGACTATGGAGAACTCTATACGCTTTCCCCTATAGAAAGACTAAGATCTAGGGGAATAGCATGTCACCTGCCGTGACAAAAGTCTAGATGAAGAGCAGTAGTAAAATCTTTTGAGAACCTGATATATATAAGAATCAACACATTAACCTCAAGTTTCAAGAAATGCACCATTCTCAGTTTAATGCTGTAGGCTACAGAAGAGTGTATTTTCTACTCAGTAGTGCTATACAGTCTCCTTATTAAGTAAATAAACTTCCATATTTCATTTAATGGAAATCTGTTGTTCTAAAGAAAATAAGGCAAGAAGGTTTACTTAAGCTGCCAAGTACTTAAATGAAACTGAAAAGAAAAATCAGAACAGACGTAACACACTTCACAAAAGGGCAGCTATAACAATAATTTAAGTTGAAGTGACCAAGAGATGAGGCAATAGAAAATTGGAAGCAATTAACATATAATATTCAAGAAATATTAAATCCATACTGAAGACTCAACACAGTATTCACATAAAAAGATGTGGTGATGGAAAGCAGATACTTTGCATAATAAACAACAAGGTAGTTCAAATGTAGCCATCAAAACAGAGGAGACCAGTAATGCCACCCTGAGAAGAGCTGGCTGCAGACCTTCAGTACTGGTAGGGCAGGCAGGGAGGGACAGAGCACAAGTGCATGTGCATCACCCACAGCAGCAGAACAGGAGGTAACAGCTCACACAGCCCTTCAGCTCTGCCCAGGCAACAACAGCATCTGCCTGCTGCCAGCCCAGTAGGTACCGACGACTTTGATAAGTACCTTTCCTGTGAAGAAACACCTTTCAGTAAAACCAGAACTACAACCTGTACAACCAGCAGAATCACGGTGCCTGGGCAGTGCCCGCTCTCACCGCCCTGGGGAGTGAACTTCACCCTCTAGGTTTGTCTTAACCCAAGTAGACACCAACACTGACCTCTTTTCTGGCACCTCCTGAGGTCACCCACCTCCTCACTAGCTTCCTTCAAAATGGGACATCATAATCCAGCTCCCCTTCATCCCCAGACGAGCACCATCCTCTCAGGCTCCCACCAGGCTCAAGCACATATTTAGCCAGAATTCAGACCTAACTCCAGGTCCACAAGTTTACTTCTTTCAAGGCACAAAGGAATAACTCAGACATATGGATCCAGAAACCAACTTTTACTTCAACAGGTAACAGACACCTGCATAGCCAGAGAAAACTGTAGTTCTCTACATACTCCACCCTTTCTTTCAGCTGATACAGAGGGAGATACAGTAAGTACTCACTGATCCAGAATCACAGGGCTCAATCTCTGTATCAGGGCCTAACACCATCTGCCCTACATGCTCGACGTCTTGCTTCAACAATCCCGTGGGCTCAAGTGAGCCCATTTACTACAGAACCACACCTCACAGTTCCTCTCTGGACTTCTGCAATCGCTTACACATTCTCCCAGAGCCTCTGTGAGCTGGGGACTCCATGCTCATGCTACAAGGGAAAGGTAAGGAGCTTGCCAACCACGTTTGAAAGCCACAGCAAGAAGCCTGAAGATAACAAAGTGCCAAGGTTTTCTGAAAACACTTAAGGTAGAACTTTAAGATGACAAAGAAATCATCCGACCCACTGCAGATGCAGATGCTGGGAGAGTCTTTTCCTTTGTTTTTCTCCTATGGTAGCATTTCAAGAGGTTGAAATGATTTAGTTTTTTAAAAACTCAATTGCCATGAGCTTTGAAGTACCACCATGCTTACACTGTGGGGCCTGGCCAACTCAGATGAAAATGGCAGATGAATTTCAGATACTTTTGTTTTGTTGCGCTTCTGTCTGATGTTCACATGTTGAAACCTGAAAACATTGGAACGTGACTGCTATTCTCGCATGATAAAGGCTGTTTCTATCACAGCTCTGAAATACTGCAGGAGTTACACATAATGTGCACAGCACTATTACTGTATTGTATCAAGTCCACAAAGTTGTTACCTGGAGAAAATAAATTCCTACACGGTAGTCATTACAGAACATTAATCTGCACAAGGAAAAAGTGTGTTCCCCCTGTACTTACAAAATTATCTTTTAATATTACAGCCTTTTGTCTTCTTGGGAGGGATGAGGAGCAACCAGAAAAAGGAAAAAAACAAACAAACAAAACCCAGAAATCTGAGGTAATGTGGGAAATCAGGTTATTTTTAACCAACAGATGCAGAGTCTTATGGAAGGCAGGGATGCACTTGGGCATTCCTTTAGTCTCCATAGTGTGGGAGCTTTCTGCACCCTAGTTTAAGACCTTGCTTTTTCTGTTGGGTGTTACCCTGCCCAACTATGTGAAGTTAATCCCAGAGGCTGCAGAGGGGAATGCACAGGAAGGGGAACCAGTTGTGGGGGGATAAACCACAGAGATACCACCAGCATCCCTAAGCAGATGATGGGGAAGCTATTTGGGAGGGTGGCATGGGGCTTTGCCCCCTTGCTGCAGAGGCAATGGGGATGACACAGAGCTCACGAGGAAAGAAATGTGCTCAGCTAAGTGGGAAGAGGCAGGCAAGCATTTGTGCCACTGATTTTGCTATGTGAAGCTAATCTGTCCTGAATCAGGTTTTTAATTTGTCTGGAAGCAGGCACTACGTATAGTTTTCCAAGTGAACACCAAATCTGTGCGAGATCATGTTAAGTGGTGAGGCTTTCCTTTCCTGGCAGGCTTTTCAGAGGAGGTCTGGACCAGGCAGACACCTGAAGGCAGCATCGCCCAGCCCAGGGTATGCACCCAGAGAGGACACATGGACATGCACATGCACACGTCTGAACCAAAGCTTGCCCTGCAAGCCCAGCACGTGCAGCTCCCAGACGCAGTTTGTTTCTCATAAGCTGATTAGAACCAACAGGTTTGTTCTCGTATTTACTGAAACATTCTTGGTATTTTGCCTCCACCTGCTTGCTTTAAAGAGCAGGCTGCAGGCATCCCAGAAGAGCCCGCTAGCCCCACGCAGCTCTGGGCTCCACATGGCCGCTGGTGGCCTTTCCTCAGCCACTGGTGGCCTTCCCTCCACCCCCACACACCCACGCAGGGGCTCTCCTGACCCAGTCCTCACCAGCTAATGCTCCTCCTTCCCCAGGAGCACCCCCGTGCCTCCTCCCTTCCCATTTCCACCAGAGCAAACATACGTCACGCCATCCTGCTTAGTGCTTCTCCTCTCCAAAGCCAGCTGTAAGGAGCAGCTAATCCTCCCTAAGCCCTGGGAAGGCAGGTAGCCTCCATTTTACACATACAGAAATGGAAGAAGGGGTGAAGAAGTTCAGCCTGTTTCTTTCAGTATACCACAGAATCACAGAATGTTAGGTATTGGAAGGGACCTTGAAAGATCATCTAGTCCAATCCCCCTGCCAGACCAGGATCTCCTAGATCAGGTCACACAGGAATATGTCCAGGCGGGTTTTGAATGTCTCCAGAGAAGGAGACTCCACTATCTCTTTGGGCAGCTTGTTCCAGTGCTCTGTGTATCTCTGAAGATCAAGCACAGCATTGGTAAGCATTTTAATTTAAGCTCTTAGGCAATACAGGGGTGCCCTACCAAATAAACCTAACAAGCAGGTGCTGAATGTTTATATTTATGTGACACACAAAAAATTTACTCTGAGCTATTTCTCTGGGTATGTTCACTGCTCTGTAAGCTTGTGTGCTTGCATGCTTGTGGCTGCATCCTCAATGGGAGCTATCCATGCAGCCTTGTGAGCTTCCTTCAGAAATCTTTGCATGGACTTACACGAGCCACACTTCCCAATCTCCCACTCTAACTAGGAGGACAAACAAAAGCTGGAGAATGACATTCACAGAAAACACGAGGTAGCCAGCTGCAAACCTCTCCAGCACAGGAACTCATCAGTCTGCTGCCAGCATCAGCACTGGACATCCCACGGATTACCTGCCCTCTGGGCTTCTCACAGGCATGGTTATTATGTAAGGTCATACGTTCCAACACGTGTATTCCTCGAAGTGATGGACTCCCTGGACTCCATCCAGAGGATCAAGAAGAGCTTTGAGAGAATGCTGCTGCTCGGTAGGTTGTATCCTGTTTGGACACTTAACAAGGATGATCCTACTCTTCTAGGAGGTCCGAGACCTCAGTGGAATTAATTAATTAACGCAGCAGAACTCCATACCCTCATTACATGTTACAGGAGAATGATCTCCAGTACCAATGCTGGTAGTTATTATCCAGGTAGAATATAAAAGTTGCTTTAAAAAGACATAAACCTTTTAAAACCACTTCATAAAGTTAAGATTTTGAAGTGACTGAAATAAATTCTATCTGCTAACAACAACATTTAAAGTGGGTGGCAATCTTGGTTCTAGCATACTTAAGCTTACTTAAGCTTTGCATCAGAACAAAACTATCGTAAATTGGTTAAAAATCACAATGATGTGCAGCTGACACCCACATATGTTATGCTGGTGCCCAAGAACAAATGATACGTGTGTAATATATCCCAATATGCTCCATGTATTATCACCCTTAAGAATAAAACAAAGTACTTAAAATAAAAAAAAAATCTAATGCAGTTGAAAAAAAGATGTAAGCCTCTCTTGCCCAAATATATATTCCTCTACATTCTCTATAAAATTGGTAGTTTACTAAAACATTATTTGTATAGATAGCAAAAGATCAACAAGAGATCATCCAATAAGAGAATATAAATGAAAGGACATTAATAACTACGATGGTCCTCCGGTCCTTTTTCCCTATGTTCTTATTGTAATACATATGTCAAAAAAAGGAAAATAAACATTATTTATAAATATGATACATGGACACACAAATACCACATGAATCACAAAGTATTAAGCTGCTAGATGTGGCCTCTGATTTCGATATTCCAAGTAACTGCAGTGACAGGAAACCAATTAACAAAATGACCTTGCTCAGTAGCAACTGTGCTCAATGACAGTAAGTACTACTGCTGCGAAACAGTGGTACATCATAAAAATCTTCCCTGTTTTTTGCAAAGAATGAAGTGTCATCTAACCCCTCACCTGTAGCTCTACAATAGTGTTATTGTGACTGACAAACTCATCTGATTTCCAGTGTAAAGTTTGCTTTATCTCAGTCTGCAGAACTGCATAGATGCTTCTCCCATGAAAAATGAAATCCAGCCTGCTGCTGACACTTCACTAGTAATCCTAAAAGCATGAACTGTGGACCTCTTGCAGATTAGAAAATTGTGCTTTCCTGCTAAAAGCCAAGTATCGGCTCTGACTAAGTCCTACAAGAAATCATCCCCCTTGCTTGTGGAAGAAAAGCTCTGCAAGCTTTACCCAGCACACACCCCATGGAGTGGCCGAGCAGCCCCTCATCTGCTGCAGAAGCGTTCTCTGCTCTCACTTGCATGCCAAGGGTTTGCAGAGCATTAGCTGCTTCCTTTAGGACCAGAGAACAGATCCTCATCAGAAGAGGTAAGTAAACGAACATTTGTTTTTCTGTAGAACACACCCCAGGCAGGTGATGCTGACACTAAATTTCTCAGTGTTTTAACCACCTGCAAACACATTAGCAAAACAAATGAAGGTGAAATGGCATTTCAAATGTTGGTTTCCCTGGGGTTCTTTCTACCACAGAAGAAAATTTCTCTAGGAGGAAAGAAACCTCTCCATTAGTGCTTGGAACTAAACACTTGGACTAAACCTTGGAAATAAACTTGGATAGGAAAAAACAAATCTTTAATAATCAATTCACTTCATAAACTGAGATTGCATAATCCCAAATTCTCCTCTGGTTAAACAAGACATTCAAGACAGAGCATATACAAGAAACAGACACCCACTGGGACCAAAAAAAAAAAAAAAAAAAGCTAAGGCAAGAAAAAGAATCTTCTAAGAAGACTATTAAATGCACACAAAACCCCTTTTCTCAAAGCCTAACACTTATTTTCCCCGCATTTACTTTCCCACATTTAACAGGTTATTTCCATAACACCCTTGAAAAGATGAACACTAATTCTAGGCATTATTTATGATCACAGACTACATCTCGTAACTGCAATCATTCTAGGCTGAACGTCATGTAGTAAACACTGCATTCCATAGACTGACAAGCCAGCTTTCAAATAAACATGCTTGCTTAAATATCAAGTATTAACGCCCTATGGCAATCCAAGTCCACGCACAGTGACTCGGTGCAATTATTGTGAGTGTAACAATAAGTGGGCAGTCATGCGGATTTGCAACTTATTGGTTTAAGCATGAAATTAAACAAGCAGGAAAAAATAATGGAAACTATTCAATTTTAGACCAGACTGGGTACAAAATATAAGTATTATAAACATGACATAATCTCATTTGAAGAGACTGTATAACACATAGGTTTTACAAATATTTACAGACATTAATCTTGTTAAGTTGATTTCCAGAGTTTTATTTAGTAACAGGATTGATTGGCTGGAGAAACACAGGCTCAGACAAAAAAGAAAAAAAAAACAACAAACAAACAGCTGAAAGCTCTATTTTTGTCAGAATGATGGATTCTTTTCTTAAGTAACTTGTTTTGTTGTCTTTTGTTCCAAGACTATAAACATTAGTAGCAGTTCTCCAATTGGCAAGAGAGGCTGAGATGTTTCGTCTTCACCGTTCTGGATTGCTTTTCGTTTTCTTTCAGTCCAAGAGACAGGGAAAAGGCAACAACTTTGATTTCCCTCCCTTGTAAGATCACCGTTCTTTTGCCTGCAACTGGATCTTCCCTCTGGAGCAGTGCATATACATCTCCTCCATGGACTTAACGCTTGCTCTGATAAGAGATGGGTTGCGGATCCTGATAAGCAGAACTACTGCAACCTACATGAGTTTACGTATCTGACACAACCAACAGTAACATCCAGCTCCCTGTTGTTTATTTGCTTCCCATCATTGCTGACTTCCCACAGCCAAGCCTCCACATGGCTTTCATGTGGCCACAGTTATTTCTGTTTGCACCGAGAGGTCATTTCGTATGCTGCTTTCAGAAGGGATATTGCTTTCTTCTGTGACTTAAGGCAGCTTTTAGGAAACACAAATTTCCTCCTCCCTTTCCAACTAAATACAAAGGTCAGTGAGTCTAACAATGAAGCACAGTGTTGTAGCTTGATATTCCAGTGCTAAAAAATTTACCCACAGAAGCAAAGAGGACAATTGCTACATAAAAATCCACACACTGTACGCAAAACACGTCCTGTCCAAAACGTGCTTGTAGCCCAAGCAGGGATTCGTTCCCACTAAAACAATGCTATTATGTATAGGTTTTCCCAGAAAGATGGTATGTTACTAAGCAAAGATCCAGTACACTAAAACTGGTTCATCTGTTATTTGGTAAGAAATGAGAAGTACAATATATGCTGGACTCAACATCTAATTAATGGTCATGTTCTTGCTTTACTTTTATGTCATGATCTGTCTCAGCCTCTCTGCCATTCTCTTGACCTATCAAAAGCATTACACTGAAGGGGTGATTTTTTAACATCAACATTGCTAGGCCAATTACTCTTCTCTTTTCGCTAATAGGGCTACATCTGATTGATGTACCATCCTACCTCTATGGTATTCCTATGATATTCGGGATCAAAGAGCAAGCATATTGGAAGAGCTTTGCCTTAATTTTTTCTAAGTAGTACAATACTGTCTAGAGCACCAAGACATATTTATGAGCAGCCGATTTTCAAACAACACCCTTCCCAGGCAAAGAAAATAATCACCAAAAAAACACATTGAAAATGTTTTCATTACTTGTGCCAGAGTTTGAAAGCATGGTCTCAGCTGGCCCATACAGAGAATAGCAGCTGTTGTTCTAATGTTCACTGTAGCTCTTCTACCCCATTTGGAGGAGATGGGGCCCTAAATCTGCACAGGTCAATGCAGTGTGTCTATGACCCTGTCAATCAATGGCAAGCCCCTTATCTATTTCACTGGACATAGCTTAGTGGTCTGCCAGGTGTCATACACTGCATTTAGTTTTGCCAGCTTTCATTTCTGTACAAGCTATGCGTTCCTCATACAATGGTACTTTGTGTTCACTCACTTTTTTATAAGACTTCCAAATATATCAGTCAGAGGAAATACTGGCAATGTTTAACAGTAACTGTATGATAGTAGTTTACACTGTACACAAGAAAATGCCTTCTCAGATCATACTCATGGTCCACCCCACCATTGGCTTCAGGCAGCAGAGCTACAGAAGCTTCAGGGCAAGGTGCAAGAAAACTAATACTGGTCAACCACAGGAAAACCTACCCCATCCTGTCTCTTCTGTTCCCCTCACCCTGCTGGAAACCTAGCTCTCAGGAGGGTAATATATGTCCCAAAGCACCAGGCTGCCAGCTAGTAACTCTCTTCAGTAGCTTCTATCACTGAAGGCCTCACTCCTTTGGGTTACTGACCACGATGCCAAAAAGGCTCAGGCAAACCTCCTAAGGTTTCTTCCATAAAAACAAAGCTAAGCCCCTTTCTCTGCCCCAGGCGCTTAGGCACACTGCATTCTGCAGCCTCTGTGATGAACATCCAGCCACTCATGCAGGTGACAAAACTCACTGTGTCGGGTGCTACTACAGCACTTCCCAAAGTGTGGGGTGGAATAAGGATGTAGGCAGAATAGAAATCCAGCTGCTTTTCCTGAATGGCTTCAGCAAAATTAAAACCCTCCATCTACTCCCTGACTTCCTCCATTTAAGCACAATTAGTTAAAATGACACGCACCATTGTAGAAAACTGGTGTGTTGAACCCAGGGGTTAGAAAAAGACAAAACATATTTACTACATAGATAGACTGCCTGTATGAGAAAAACAGACTGGTATAGACTGAATTTGCTTATGCATTAATAGCCAAGAAAGAAGAGTTAGGAATGAATGGGGAAACTTTTATGGTTGCCTCTTCAGCCAGGCAGAAGAAAAAAAGAGGGGCCTCTGGCAGGTTGATCAGATGACTTCTCTTCTGACTACTCTCCAAGTAAGGAGAGAGGCAGGAAAGGAAGCATAAGCCCTGCTGCCAGAAGAGCAAAAGCACATTCTTCTCATGCTCGTCCCTGGAGAGCTGCCGCCTGACCTGCAGCACACCGTTATTTTTCAGTAGTACTCTATCACCCTGCTCTTGCTCTACAGAGACACTGGTTCATGCTCTAGCCCTCAATCCCCACATTTCTTACCCAGCCCCTCCACACCTTGGTTGAAGCAGCAGAGGAAACAGCATGGATGGCCATGCAGTGGCTGTAAAGCACCTAGGATACCTTCAGTGGGACCTGGCAACTGGGAGTCGCTTCTCCAGCCCTGGTGAACCACTGCAGAGTGGTGGCATGGGTTCCCTGAAGCACCAGAAGGTCTGCCAAACTCAGCCTCCACTCTAGCACAGCATTCCTCTGCCCAGGGGAAATAATTTCCCCTACACTGATTCACAGCTGGTTAAATACTACCCGTCCCCTGCCTCCTTGGTGAGCACACACACATACACAAGCACATGGTCTGCAGCTGCAGGGAGAAACCTCAGGGGAGGCAGAGCTATTGATGTGCCATATATGGCCTGCCACCAGTTGAGAATGCTTCCATCTGAAAGGATAAATTGCTTATCTTCAGTGTCAGATGTTCTTCATGCTGTCTTAGAAGAAGGATCAGTCCCATGTCTAAGCCAAACACTTCCCTCTTCATAAAAACCATACAGATCCATAAAGGAAAAAACCTCTAATTCCAACAGACTGCTGCCTGGCCTGCGCAGCACCTTTGCCCCATTGCTGCCCTTCTCATGTAAGTGCTGCGAATCATGTGTGTTTCTCCTTTTCTGAGGACATAGAAAAGCAGCTGACAAGCGCTTCTTCCTATGACCTTTGTTTCAGTGTGGGCCAGGTCTACACTGCTGTCATGGCAGCTCCAGCAGCTGGGACCACTGGAGTGCTCACGGGGGCCAGCCTGGGCTGCAAACCTGACTCCCACTGAACAGTAAGTATTGTGGCCAAACTCCGACAGTACCCAAATTTACCTGTTCTTGGTTAGGCTGGCAATTTCAGCGTAATGCTGCTCCCCAACTTAACTAGATCCTGTTTTCAAGATGAGGGTGATGGTTTTACATGTTGTAGGGACTGTTTTGTGCCAAAGCAGAGAACAAAAAATGTGACAGTAGAAACAGGACAGAAACACTAACTTACTTGACTGATTATCCAACCTACTTGACTACTTATCTGAGGCTAGTATACTAGCTCACATCCTCAAAGCCAAGAAGAGACCCACTGGTTGAGGGTGGATTCTATTATCTCTGGAGACGACTGATGAGAATGCCAACAAGAGAAAAAATGAAATAAAAAGCTAGGTCACTAAGACTACTAAATGCCAAGAGGCATGAGAAACATATGCAGAAAGACTCATTAATCACAAAATACCCTCTCTGCTCCCTCCTGTGCCTTGCACTGGGGATCCAAGATAAACACTGAAGTTTTAATCTCTTTTCAAGAAATTACACCAAACGACATGAATTCTTGATTCCTCCATGTTTGGGTTTCTAGGCAATAAGCCTTTAGTATAACTATATTCCATGCCAGGTACTCGTTTGAAAATGGAAGTCAGACCTCCTTGACATCTGATGGTGGGAGGTCTGAGACACTCCACAAAACCAAATAAGCCTGCTTCTCTGAAGACACTGTGGGATTACCCCCCACTTACATGAGAAGCGGCTGCTTCTTTTTGTTGGTGGTTGTGTGTTTTTAATGTAAATGCATTTCCCCTTCTCCAGAAAATGTTCCCAGGGTATCGTGGCATCCTGAGATTAAGCCTTGCATGGCATCTTGAAGTTTTCTCCCAGAGAGAACTGAGGAGACTCCACAGACAGGGTCCTCCCAGAGAAGACCAGCAACACGCTCCCATGGGAAAGAAGAGGCCAGAAGCTCAGGACTAACCTCAGGATTTTCAGTCTTCCTACCTAATAACAACTGTTATGCTAGCACAATTCCTGTCACCAAGACTGAGATGTAAAAATAAGGTCCCTACAATTAAATGCTAAAGTAAGCTACAGTGAACAATCTAAAAAGGAGGACCCAACTACGTCAGATTTTTGGACAATTGCTCAAAGTGGGTAGCTCCATTTGCCCTTAATGGAGACCCCACATAGGAGACCATTTTCCCCAGCTAGCAAATGGCATTGCTGCAGACTGAGAAAGCAATACTGAAAGGTGCAAGGCCCGCTGCATTTACCTGCAACAGTGCCAGCTCAGCACATTTCCATCTTCCTCTGTCTGCCTGATCCCATTTCTCCTCCACCACAATTCACTGACCCCTTACTTCTACCACTTTAAACTTCTGCAGCCTTGCTTATAAGCAACACAGTGAAATGGCTGAGTTTGAAACACCTTTTTTTTAAAATGTCTCTTTTTTCCCCTAATCTGAATGTTTCATTGATAGGAATTTTATTAGAATCATTTCGGTAGGAAAAGACCTTTCAGATTGAGTCCAACCATAAACCTAGCACTGCCAAGTCCACCACTAAACCATGTCCCTAAGTGCCACATCTACACCTTTTAAATACCTCCAGGGATGGTGACTCCACCACTTCCCTGGGCAGCCTGTTCCAATGCTTAACAACTGCTTCAGTGAAGAAATTTTTCGTAATATCCAATCTAAACCTCCCCTGGTACAACTTGAGGCCATTTCCTCTTGTTCTATTGCTTGTTACTTGGGACAAGAGACCAAACCCCAGCTCACTACAACCTCCTTTCAGGTAGTTGTAGAGAGCAATAAAGTCTCCCCTGAGCCTCCTTGTCTTCAGGCGAAACAACCCCAGTTCCCTCCACTGCTCCTCGTAAGACTTGTGCTCTAGACCCTTCCTTCACCAGATTCAATGCCCTTCTTTGGACATGCTCTAGTACCTCAATATCTTTCTTGTAGGGAGGGGCCCAAAAACACAGTATTTGAGGTGCAGCCTCACCACTGCCAAGAACAGGGGGATGATCATTTCCCTAGTCCAGCTATTAATAGCTCTTCTGGTACAAGCGGATGTACAGTAAAGGGCTCTAGAGAGGAGAGGGTGAAACAGGAGCCTTGAGATGGAAAACTCTGCAGTCCTCTGGAGAAGCCCCATGTGAACCCACTCTCAACTTAAGTTACCAGCTATAGATGACTGCAGAGCCATGAGGTTTTGGCTTTGCCCAGCACAAATACTGCTGCCCTACCTATGGCTTTACAGCAGCAGGTATGATGGTGACAGGGTTGCAATCAACAGCTCAGTGTCAAAGTGGAGACCTGTGACAAGTGGTGTTCCTCACGGATTGGTGCTATTTAACTTCTTTGTTGGTGACACGGACAGCAAAACTGAGTGCATCCTCAGAAAGTTTGCAGATGACACCAAGCTGTGTGATATGGTTGACATGCTGGAGGGAAGAGATGCCGTCCAGAGCAATCTTGACAGGCTTGAGAGATTGGCCCATGTGAACCTGATGAAGTTCAACAAGGCCAAGTGCAAGGTCATGCATCTGGGTCAGGGCAATCACAAACAAATATAGGCTGGGTGGAACATGGATTGAGAGGCGTTCTGAGCAGAAAGACTTGAGGGTGCTGGCTGATGAATGAAAGGCTCAACATGAGCCAACAATGTGCAAGTGCAGCCCAGAAAGCCAACTGTGTCCTGGGCTGCATCAAAAGAAGCATGGCCAGCAGGTCAAGGGAGGTGATTTCTACTCTGCCCTCATGAGACTCCACCTGGAATACTGCATCCAGCCCTGGAGCCCCCATACAAGAGAGACATAGACATGTTGGAGCGGGTCCAGAGGAGGGCCACGAAGATAATCAGTGGGCTGGAACACCTCTCCTGTGAGGACAGCTGAGGCTGAAAGATTTGGGGTTGTTCAGCCAGGAGAAGAGGAAGCTTCGGGGAGACCTCACTGTGGCCTTCCAGTATCTGAAAGGGGCCTACAAGAAGTCTGGACGATGACTTTTTACAAGGGCCTGTAGTGATAGGATATGGAGTAATGGGTTCAAACTGGAAGAGGGCAGATTTGGATTAGAAGTAAGCAAGAAGTTCCCCACTATGAGGGTGGTGAGACACTGGAACAGGTTTCCCAGTGAAACTGTGGATACCCCATCACTGGATGTGTTCAGGACCAGGCTGGATGGGGCTTTAAGCAAGCTGTTCTAGTGGGAGGTGTCCCTGCCCATAGCAGAGGGGTTGGAACTAGATGATCTTTAAGGTTCCTTCCAACCCAAACCATTCTATGATTCTATGACACACTAACACAAGGCATGTTAAGGTGCCACCAGAAGAGCAAGGTGTGTGATGCTCTTACCTCTGGCTGCTGCTCACAGTAAAGCACAGACAGACTAGTGTCATCTAACCAAAGACACATGGAGCAGAAAGGTGGAAGGGCCTTTCTTTCCCTGTTGGAAACCTACGAGAACAATAACCACCTCACAAAGGATACCACAGAAACTTTGCATGCTCACCGATGATGCCTGCACTGCCACGCTTCTGGCTCCTTGGTGTCCTGTCCATGTGTATTTCAGACAGCCCAAAGGGGATACCATTATTTTAGCGACCAGTTATCAATACAGGCACGTTCTATGTTCATCATAAGCCTGCTCTGTATCTGTCACTGGGAAGCAAGGGAGTAAAGGGAGGAAGATATTCCGCATTTATGTTTCCATTAATTCAGCAAGAGAAAAAGATGAAACATTCATTTATTCTGTGTTCCAGGACACTTCTCCTAGACATTATATATATATTCTCAGATACTAGCGTCTCCCTCACCTACATATTCACACTAATCCATATAAAACTATGAGTCATTACACAAAGTTCCATCCAGAAGAGTAAGTCATTCATCCTTTGGGGGAGGAGGAGGAGAGGGGAAATTAAGAGCTGTTTCCAATTTAATTGGCAGACTTTACATTTTGTTCTGCTTCCACTGGAAAGTGTGGTGCTAATTTTTCTGCCACAGCTTGCAACCATGGTAAAATCTCAATCTGCTTAATTTATGTCTACCAGTAGGACCGCTAAAAGAAATAAATTAGGATTGTATTTGCCATGTGTCTCTGGTCAGCATGCTAGTTCTGTGTGCTGAACTAAATGCCTGTGTTGTTTTGGGGACTCATAGGTTTTAAAACTCCCTGCAACTGTTAAGTCCCTTTTTTACCAAGTGGATGGTAAAATGGTAGAATTTAAAAGGTATACTATAACTGTCACTCAACTGCTCAAGCCTCGGTGTCATATCTTGAGAGCACAATACCTTCTGAACTCATTTTGAAAAAAAGAGAGAAAAGTAACATGGATTTACTCATAATGCTCTGCAGCATATGCTCTCCTTATTCTTTCATGCAATAAAGCACATGTATGCCCCACCCTGTTTTTTACTGTATCTTCTAGTCAAAAACATGATTTTCGTATGCAAGCAGCAACTTGGGGTGTAGATTTAATTTTGAAGTGAGGTTGTACAGAAAGCAGCAACTTGGAACAGGTATGTGTTTTAATTTCTACATCACCTGCTCCGACACGGGATTTTTCATTATATGTTCCCCTTTCCAACGTGACAGAGGACAGGGCTTTGACTGTCTTTGCATTTTTTACTCTTTGTGTAATTTCTGATTTTTTTTTTCCTCAGCTGCTTCTTGGCTTTCCACCACCTTCTCTCTGGTTTTCTAAACCAATGATTCCAGTCTGGCAGCTGCACACAACATTTATGGTTATTTCAACACAAACTTCCTCATCTTGTTCCTTTCTGCAAACAGCCCCTAAATCAGTGGCCAATCTTTGCCTTCCAAGCAATTCAGGAGACATTCCAACAGACTACATCACCCAAGAGGTGCAAAGGCTTTGCTGGTGCAGGGACCAGCCGTCGCACTGCCGGCATTGAGATGGGTGAAGTCCACAGGAGCTGCTGAGCCCCTAGGACCACCAGCAAGGCAGCCCCAAGGCAGCATTGATCAGAAAATCCTCTGGAGAAGGACTGGCACCTTCTACCTGAGCTGCTCCTGGATTTCCTGCAGCACTTAAAGGAGGGACACCCGGGAGACCTGATCTATACAAGTATTTTGGCAAGTGGACTGCAGGGTTACAAAGACCAGCCACGTCAAGTCCAAAGCAAATATACACAACAACTAGGCAGTCTTTCTGCAGGAGATGAACTTGAGCCAAAGTGCTTGAGACTTTCAGCACCTTTTCCCAAATTAAATCAATTTAATTCTGTGTGACTTTGCTAATGATTAACATACCCCACTACTTCTTTGTGGGGCATTAGATTTGCTTGCAGTTACTCCTTTCCAAAACACATATCAAGCCTTAACACTTCCACAATGGTTGCATATCAACATTTTCAGAAGTGTCAAACACACAGTCTAGAACTACTATTTGGTCCTCTAGTTGCAGTCTCAATTAATGATGAGACACGAGGTGGCACAAACACCAGGAAGACCACTCTACGCTTCTGTTTGATATCTACATTTGACAGCTCGCTCAAGCTGCTCTGGAGCAGAGCATTTGGAACTCCTGTCAACCATGAGCTGATGCCAAATATTCCAGATTTCCATGGGGAAAAGACTCTTTTATTCAGTACGAGGAGGAGTAAGTAAACTTTATCCTGTCTCATAGTAGAACAGGACATGAACTGAAAAAAAAAAAAAAGTAATCAGTAGGCACTAAAGCCGCACAATCTGCCAAGAAAGAAGGGTGTTACATCGATCAGATGTACATTTAAGTATAGGTCCACTCCCTTCCATTCCTACCTCCTCCCCAAGCCAGCACGTGCTACTTTATCTTCTCCATTAGCATGACAGCAGTGTACCTTGCTAGGTCATTGTGTTTCTTCCGAAACCTAAGGGAATATGAGCACATGTGCAATACACTCAACAAATATTTGAGGCATTAAGCAGTACCTGAACAGTTAAGGAAAATTACAGGCCATCAAGCAAAGATTTCAGAATTACAACAAAATGAATCTGTACTTGCAAATGTTCACACCAAGCTTCTTGGGGTATGGCTGCAGAACAAAGACATCTCGTCTAAAGAGAGAGACTCTTTGCAAATTACAGGCATTGAAGCTTTCTTTCTATTTAGTTCTAAGGCTTACCAAGAGTTTGTATTAGATATTTAAACCTTAAAGGCTATGAAATTATTTTAATCTCTAAAAACTCTTTGAAAGACAAAAAAATAAACACTCATAGCCAATGAGTAACAATCAGGGACAATTTTTTCTTTTTCTTTTGCAACAAAACTTTTGCTTCTTGCCGCCTTAAAGTTGTGGAAACTTTTAAAGGTAGAACAGGCCAAGGCACCAAAAAAAAAAAAAAAAAAGTAAAAGAAGAAATGCAACACTAGATAATTTTAAAACACTTTGCATACCAAAAAAGGGCATATTAAACCACAACCTTAGTCATAAACCTACAACGGCAAATCAGTAGGAGCAAAGCCGAAGCACCGCAGGCGCGACCGGCAGCCGCCTGCCTGGCTGTCGGCGAGGCAGCGGGTTCGAGCACACGACAACGCACGCCAGAGGAAGTGGGTGTCGTACCTCGCCCCGAGCATCTCCTCCTCCGCCCCCCACCCTCCTCTGACCACCTGTAGCAGCCTCAGAGGAAGCAGACATGCTCCCACATACTTTCCAGCTACGCTGCGCCAGCCGCAAAGTACGCACGCAGCCATCGGCACACACGTGAAAATACATACATGGAGTACCAGCATTGAGTCTTCCTGCACTGATTAACCTACTCTGCAGGCAGCCAAACCTTCCTTCATTTCTCGTTTTTTAGTTTGAAAAACAAACTAGAAAAGTAGTCCAAGGGGCAAGAGAGACCCCTCCATCCCATTCGTGCCCTTTCTCTTTCTGCCCTAGCATGCACGGCTACCCACACCTACACAGTGCTGGAAAAAGGCTGTAAGCAGGGCATTACCACTAGCGCGTCCTGGGTATTGGGAACTGTGATTTTGAGATTAAACACCCAGCAAAGAAATTTCACCCTTTTGACCAGAATTTTCCATAAGTGATCGAACATGAGTTAGGAAAATTTTTAAAAAAAGAGAGAGAAATGTCTACATTTCCTTTCGTGCTCAGATGCGGCAGTATGGTTGAGATTACTTCCCTGCAATAAGCTAAAATTAGGGCACATGTCAATTGCCTGAGAAAAGGTTTCTGGCTGTGGGGACCACACTGCTGGGGACACAAGGAGCTGGTGCCCATGCAGAGGGACCTGCCTTGGGGGTTCTCCTCACAGGTGCCAGAAGGTCACTCCGCCTCCATCAGCTTCAAATATGTTGCTATCAGTATCTTTTCATCAGTTGCCAGCCCTTTAAAAAAAAAAATTATGTATATCTACACACAATCACCCCCCTCAAAAAACCCCAGCAGCCACAGAAAAGTTTTACTCCCATAAACTCCAAATACGAAAGGAGCAGAAGGAAACAAATAGGGCTCAGGGAAGGAAGAGGTGTGGGATCTCTGACATTAGGAAAGCAACTCACTTTCGGATGGTCCTCTGGAAACTCTTGAGAAGCTTTGCATATTCTGCAACAACAATTTTCCATTCTTGAGCCGTTTCAGCCTGACAGTACGCCAGGGGAGGGGCCGGCCATGGGTGGGGAAGGAGTTAAAAATAAAAACAAACACTGAAAAGCTATTTGTAAACTGTTTCACCTCCGTGATCATTTCAACTCGTGGTTTCTTTAACCGACTGAGCAGCACACCTGCAGAGCAAGTTGAGGCAGGAGACACCCCTCCATAAATACCCTGGGAGAACCCTCACCCAGCTGTGCCTCCTCAGCACTTCTCTGCACAGCAGGTCAACACCAGTGTGCCTGTCTTCATGGGAACATGCTAATCTATACAGTCAGGAAACAAATGGAAGGTGGGCAAAGAAAAAAAAAAAAAAAGAAGAAAGGAGGGGGAAAAAAAAAAACCCAAAAAACTTCCTCAGATAAAAATCCTCTGAGTAGAATTTCAGCTTTGCAACAGTCAACAGTGTCCTTACCTGTGTTTCAACAACTACAAGAGCTCAGGCATCTCACCCGGTCAACTCTCCTTTACCCCTAAATCTGTTAACCAGTCAAAGAAAGCAGCTGTGCCATGTGTTAGACCAAGCACGGCTGTAAATGCCACAGCCTCCTCTGCCCCATCCAGGTGACCTGAAATCCTAAGTGCCAAACCCAGTAATTAAGTGATCCCCTGAACGCTTGCACTACCCTGTGAAAGGCAGGTGCCTGTCTCCTCTGGCATCAGTTCAGCACTCAAGCTCTATTGCCCAGTGCTGACTGCTGGAGGTCCGGAGCAAAAGGCTGAAGGCAAAGATATTTCTCACAGTTTTGGTTTACTCATAATCCAAAAGAAAGGCACCAGTTCTCACCTCTGGGCAGATTACTTCCTTAAAAACAAACAAACAAACAACATAACCCAAACCAGCTTCAGGCAGTAAATCAGCCATTGGTCAAGTCAAGTGCATGCAAACCTAAGAGCTGCACCTCAGCCCTTGCTCTTCTCCTTCCCTCAAAATGAGCAAGGAGGCAAGCTTCTTCATAGTGTTCTGAAGGTTTAAATCAGAAGCCTAAAAGCGATGCTGGTGTGGGCACAGGCATCCCATGTGGGGCAGGGGAGAGTAGAGGGGGCTCGGCGGCCGATGACTCTGCCAACCAGGTGCCCACTTGCAGCTCCCCCTCCCTTAAGCAGAGGAGAGCCACAGGCGTGGTCACCTGCACCACCAACTGCAGGGGGCTGCGGTGGCCAGCAGAGCCACCTCCCTTGGGCCAATGCCCTCTAAGAGGGTGTAAATTTTGATTTTGGAAAATAAGAGAGCAATTTCATAATACGCTACTCTTACAGAGAGAGTTTCTCGGGCTGTTCTGGTAAAGCTTTTTGGTCCCTCCACAGGCAATCCTACGTGGTTTCGGTTTTTTTGCTTGAAACCAGGTAGGAGAAAAGTGCTTGTACAGGTTGGCTCCTGGATGCCTTTTAACCAAAAGCATATGAAAGCTCTACTTACACTTGAGTCAACTGAGCAGCAGACATATCCAAGAAAATTTTAAATTCCAACCCAGCACCAGTCCTGAAAAGTAACACTCAACAGCTGAAAACAGAGACCAAACCCGAAACAAGTAAGTTTTGAAATGTGATAGTTGCAATCAGTCTAAAGAGGCAAGTGCAGTAACTAATGCTGCTGAGGTTGGAAAATTTGCAGGTAATCATGATGGTCAAATCTCAAAGGCTGGCATTCAAATAAGCATCCCCAGTATGGCTGTTTGTCAAAAGCTTAGTCAAACTATTCAAACTCGCTGGTGTGCAAAGGAAAAACCTTTCAGAAGCCGTAATTCTTCACGCTGCAGGTGAAGGTGGGTATATGGAGGTTTCAGGTATTTACACAGTCTGGAGTTTGATTCTAGAAATGGGGAAATTGATATTTCCCTGCCTCTTCCTCAAGACTGAACAATTTCTCATTTTGAGCATAGCAGAGCACCAAAGACTTCAGCTCTGACCCCACTGCATTGCAGCAGGAGGCAGGCACGGGCTGGCCTACAGACCCCACAACCAAAGGCTATTCCTTCCCATTCACCGGCTTCTGCATTGCCTGTTCTCAGAACCGTGGCATTGGGGACACCCTAAAACCATCTGCACCACAGGATAATCGCACACAGAGACAACTTCTCTGCCAGGAAATGGAAGGAAGTTGCAGTGGCGGGGGGACAACACGCAGGTGACTGCAGAAGGAACAAGGGAACTGTCAGTCCAGACAGACCACTTTTGGTACCCATGTTTACCACCCCCACCTCACCGTACCCCCTGTGCACACACACCCTCCCCATAGCACTCAAGTCTCTCCTGCATTTTGAATTCCTTTGCTGCTGAGTGAGGTAGTCAGCCCTTTCATGTTATTTCAGAGCTGACTGTAAAAACTTTGGTCCTGTAAAGTCCTCCCGTGACACTACTGACCTTATTACTCCTTACACTACTCCAGTTTCCATAAGAAATAAAAAAGTAGTTAAAGAATTCTCAAGTGATTCAACCAAGTACTGTGTTCATCTTCAGAAATGACTGGCATCACCCTGAGATCAAAATATCTACCCAATCGC
Organism: Eurystomus gularis; assembly: GCA_013400335.1. Taxonomy (NCBI): domain Eukaryota; kingdom Metazoa; phylum Chordata; class Aves; order Coraciiformes; family Coraciidae; genus Eurystomus; species Eurystomus gularis. Next base: position 187,779 of record VZZY01021999.1, read on the forward strand.
TATAGGAAGGCTTTATAGCTTCAAGTTTTATATAGATAACACTTCAACAGCACAATCATTTTTTTCCACCAAAAAGAATCATGAAAAGCACCAGAAATACTTGCAGCAGGCAGCTAATACCAGTCCCAGCTTTCCTTGCAAGCTATTTTCACTAAATTAGTGTTGATAGCATCACAATTTTTCGAGGTAGGGAATAATATAAATTATCAAAGTCATGGCAGTCTGGGGAGGGAGGGAAATACTGAGGCAACATTTATCTCTTGAAAGTAGGAGTTGCAAAGAAAAACAAGCAGCATTACACTGGTCAAGTAAATGGGTTGGTGTACAACAGTCATTACATTTGCAACATTTTGTTTTGCTTTAATAACTGGGGCTAGACAAAACAATTGGACTGTAGCTGTATCACACTGCATGTAAGACCTTACTTGCTTTGATCTTACGGAATGTAAAAATCCTGAAGAGAAAGTTTGAAGATGATTTGAATGATGCTCACAGCTTTTTAAGCTTGGAATTTGGTGGTTAGTGCATTAAGCATTACTCACTTTCTGAACAAAGTGGAAAGTTAACACAAATTGGCAGATGACTAACTGTCCAAGAAACAGATTACTGAATGAATCACTGACTCTACTTTTAGTCTAATAATAAGACAAATGAAGAGGAACAAGAAGGGGAAAAAGACAAAACAAAAAATTTCCTTGCAGAGTGCTTATATTTGCACTACCCATGAACTTCCAGCTACCACAAACTATGCAACAATTTAATGATTTACCATGACTTCTACATTGGGGTTAGCTCACTGACGTGCCTCACAATTACTTCACACCATCAATTCTTTTAGATTTTTGTAAAAAGACTTTTGTACCACGCTTCCCTTCAGTACACATTTAATAACATTAATAAATGAAGGGACTGGAATGGAAGTTAAATCACCAAGCAGAGTCAGAAGCATTTGGCAGGTTACAGGTTCAACACACAGAAGTACCTCAGGCACAGCAGATACCTGAAGCTGACATGAAGCAGAACTTAGGTTTCCCAGCTCAAGAGCAGGGCCTAACCAGAAGTCTGGAGACACTTTGATTTTTTTACTAGTCAAGTTTTGGCCAAAAAAAGTTTGCCTAATATGCATGGCCAGCATTCAGCTTTACATAAAACCACCACCGACACTGCAGAACAGTGGCAACACCACCCCTCTTCCAAATAACAGCCAGCTGGCTCCAAGAGCCACACAGGCTGAAGCTACACGGGACAGCTTGAGGTGACCTGGGTTTGCCACTCAGCAAAGGCAAAGGCCCTCTCACTGCTCCCTGGTCTCCCCTGCTTTAGCTCTGCTACTCTTTGGAACTGTGGTCTTACTTACCAAATTGTCTAGAAAATTAGCCAGGGCTACAAAAATGGTAAACTGATGTGTGCTAAGTTAGAAAGCTGGATCAGCTCAGTGAAGTCCAACAAGCACACAGGCAAGCAGGACCTCCTGTTTTCACCCAGCAGCTCAAGGGGTTACCAGCTCCTAAATTCACCCTCTGGTTATGAAGGATAAGGTTAAGACTCCCTCCTTCACCTGCGCAAACTCACCTGATCATCTGCTGAACCTGTTACTCAACATCTGTAAGGGCACACACTTGCCATCATCCCCAGAGTTATAAAAGGCTGCAAGGAAGACCTGAGAGTCTAGGATGGCAGCCACCTGGTTCATAAAACTCTCCACAGTCCCCAGGTCTGCTCATCTCCTCAGCTATAACTTTGGTTTAAAATCTAAACTCTCAAGAGCTCATCACAGCTGGGGGAAAGAGGCAACATACCAGGTCACATAAGGCCAGGAGCAGCCAGAATGAGATGAGAATAACAACAGTTATTTGAATATTTGCAAAAGATAGCACTTTTGCATTTTGTTAATGTAGAAGACTTGCTTGGTTGAGTTCTGTTTTTCTCTAACGTTTCTTTCAATTGTCTGTTGCAAACACAAGCCAAAATTAAATGGCCCAAACATCTCATGCCCTTGCAGAAAGCTTTTGCTGTCAAGCTACAGGTTAGGCTGGGCACAGGCTGTTAACGGTTTTCTGCAGTACCACCACATTGCAAAAGCAAGACAAGAGTGACCTTCAGGAGATGGGGTAGGACACAGTGATGGTCATTGCACTTTGGAGACCAGGTGTCCCATGCTCAGCTCTAGGCCTTTTAACAAATGTTTAATTTGATCCGGTACCCAGGCCCTTGCCAGACCCTGCAGTAAACTCAACCAGAAGAAAACTAACTCTACACACACAATGAATAATCTTCTGCCAATTTAGCTCTCAGGGCTGGCCCACTGTGGCATGAGACAGGTGCCAGGGCAAGCAAAAGGAAAGGAGAAGAGATGATGCAGAGCAGAATTACAATCTCAAAATTCATTAGCAACAGTGTCTGTTGTCCTTCACAGGTCCAGTCTTCAGTGATTTTGGACACAAGTCCTGTTTCCAAGTCAGCAGAGCTCAGAACATGGATGAGATTTAGACACGTTATTTATTTACCATGACACTTCTGATGGTGAGATTTTCTAAAGACAAGCTGAAATCAGAGCACTGAACCCATGTCCTCTTGCACTCCGAATAACCACTGACACTGTATTTTGCAGTCCTTACCTATTATTCTTCTGTGAACTTCAGTAAGAGCTGCTTCATAAATAAATCCTTTAAGTTGGAAGTTGGCCTTTTCTGCTCTGCCAATCTGAAAATAGTAAAATCTGTCCTATTGTTGCCATGTAACAAACAACTGGATTTTCACATTTCAAAGTTGTATCTCCACAGGCTTCTGCGCCTCTATTTTTAGTGTGCCTCTCCCAGTAAGAAGCTACATGACAAAGAATCTCCATCACAGTCTGGTTATACAAGAAACCAACAAACATATCCAAGGTATTTCAGCACAACGCAGATTAACAGCATACATGCATTTCAGTACTATTTAGGGGTAAAAAGTGCCTGTTGACACTGAGGGAGATGGGATAGGTCTAGATTTACTGAGGATTTGTCCCAGAATGGGTTCTGTAAAAAGCACACTCTGCTTTTAAAATAGAATAATAAGAAACAAAGAACCATTACATCCTTATAAGGAATAACTTACTAGTATAAATACTGCAACAACAGAGAAAGTAAACACAGAGGTTTCATAAATGTAAATGTTGGAATTCTCACTCTAACAGGGAAGAAAAGACTAGCTTTGCCTCATTTATAGGCTTAAATCTTTTAACAACACGGGCAACTTGAAAGCAGGCAACAACACCATATGTTAAGGCAGCAGATCAGGAGACACTGACTGGACTACCTTGCGTAGAAGAATTAAAATGTGATAACAGCATGGAGGGCACATTCTCCTTATATGAAAACAGAACAACGTCATGTTCTACAAGGAATTGTTTCTAACAAAATGCCACATGTGCTACGGGTTGGTTTGTTGCACTGAGCACGGAGCAGTCTTTACAAAAAGATTTCAGCCTCACAGGTAAACAGCAAAAATGATGCCAGAACATGTGAAAACTATTACTAGGGGAAAAAAAAGACAAAGAAGAATTTAATAGATCACTTTCTGATTTGCCCTTTTTCAGTATCACTTTCAGTACTGGAAGACATGAGTTTCCTCCTATGTAATGATACGATACATCCTGCAGTTGTCATTTATTCTCTAACTCCTATTTTCTGTTTACTTTCCTCTCCAGACCCTCTGACCCCAGCATAAGCAGCAATGCAGGTCACTTGCAATCTTACTGTCCTCTCTTTACCAGAGCAGGAGAGGTAGAGAACAGCAGCTCGGCAAGACGAGGTAGCGTGCCAAGTCTTCCTCCACTCGACATAAATAGATTATATTTTCCAGATGCACATCTCTGACATTGAGGCTAAGTGTCGGCAACACTCGCTGTGGTGAAACATAAAACACTGAGGAGATAGGAGAGGGGAAGATTTTAGCACTGCAAGAAGTGGCACAATGAGGTGTTTTTTAGAGTGCAAGATCTTTGCACAGCAAATCATTAAAGCTTCCATAAGGTAAAAAAAAAAAAAAGCTTGAAGTAATATTTTCCAACCTTTCACTAAAAGTAGGGGCCAAAACCACACATTTTAAAGGTCTTTACAGTTTTATTATTAGAAGTAGAAACCCTACTGATACTGATGAGTCATTTGTATTGGCGGAAACCAAGAACACCCATTTTCTTCATGTGTTACAAAGCTCTCAATGTGGCTTTCTATTCATTACTGGTCAAAGTAGTTGACTAAAAACAAAACAAGTGACAAGAACTCACCTTGTTGTTATTTAAAGCCTGTTCTATACCAGCTGATTTTGTTTATCACACTTTTAAAGATGGCTTATTTTTCACCCCACTCCACAAAAACAAGAAAAGTACACAAAATACAACTACAAATGTAAACTCCACAACAGTAAATCCAGAATTGCGGATGGATAATTCACTCCTCTTCTGCAAAGGCTTTTGTGAACAACTAAGAAAGGAAAAAGGAAAGAGGGAAGAAAAAAAAACACAACAAGATCAGTTAAAAATCATCAGTCAGCAGAAGCTATCGTTTTAGGATCCTTGTGAGTAATCAGAATAGAGCCTGTAAATAAAGAAGCAGTTGTACAAGAGTGTAAGTTTTCATCTTCACGCAAATGAAGGAATCCTTTCACGCTAACAGCCAGTGATATTGCCACACAGGAGATTAAAAAAAAAACCCAAAACAAAGACAGACGAAGAAATAGCAAAATTCTGAGAACTAAAGATAGCTAACACCTAGTTTTTAATCAGAATTCTTTGCTGGCTTTAAAGATTTCTGCCATAAAAAGGGGTAGACGGTTGGAGACTGTAAAGCTTGCAAGGGAAAGCACAATTCATACACTAGGCTTGCCATATCCAAATTGGGAACAATGTCTCGGGGAATTTTATTTTGTAGTGTCCCATTCACAAAAAAAAAAAAGAAACAAAAACCCCGGAGTTTTAGACCTGCTGAACGTCCACAGCATCTAGATACACTTCGAGCACAAACTCTGCAGCGGTGCAACGGATTTCTCCTTCACACCATACATCTGAACAGCAGCCTGGCGAAACGACGGCGTATTTTGATATTACTGGGGAAGAAAAACCACAGCAAAGCAGTGACCGGAGAACTGAAAATAACCTTTGAACAACGGCTCGGCACTGACGGTCCCTCTGCCTGTACCTCCTATTGTGGACAGTTTATAGCGAGGGTAGCTCCAAGCTGCACCAGACACGTGAGTCAGCAAGAGCAGCTTGTAGGAAACTGCTGACATGTTCAATTGCTCTCGCATATGCTGAACACACCTACCCACTAAATAAAAAACAGGCTGCATGCAAATCGGGGAAAGGAACACCTCCACACCTACAGTTCCTGTTTTCCTAGTTCAGGTTTAAATTTTAAAGTGATCACCAATAAAGAAAAGAACAAAAAACAACCCTCAGTGCTTGCTGGCTATAATAAGTAGCTATGATTAAGTCTCAAGGGGTCATTTTGTCTATTTAGACAGAACTGCTTTTCCTCTTCTCAAAAAACAAAATTGCTGCTTCACAGCCCAGGAGCCCTGCACGGTGACAAGCATAAACAGTTCCTGTTTTTCTTAGCAGGGAGTCTCTTTTTGAACCTATGCACCAAAATCCGTCTACCCATCACCGCCCGGCTGCGTGTATTCAAAGCTCAGGAGCTAAAAAATATGCTTCCAGCTTCCATTTCAACTCCTCCTAGGGGTAAACTGGAAAATTCCCAGGTTTTTCGTTCCTAACAGCTTTTCAAGCATCTGTTCAGTTGATGCAGTAGCAGAGAAAGTTGTGTGCAAATTATAGGTCTTGGGAATAAATCTGGGAGGATCTGACCCTTTAGGTCACCTTTCTCACTAAAAAGATGAGGAAAACTGCATACCTCAGGTCCCAGTGCCTCTCGCCCCTGCAGCCACCACCACCTCCTCCTTCTCTTCTTCCTGTGAGGCACTGAATCTAAAGTGTCTCAGCTTGCTCTGAGGGCAGGTTTGCATCAAGCAGGTGTAAACAGCAAAAGGGGAGCAGAGGCAGATGAGATCGGGGAGCAACGCGGGGTAATAGACCAAGGGGCTGCACACCTGGCAGCCCCCTCACCCGTGCATGAGCTGCAGTTCAACCTCCGCTGCATTAGGAGCTTCTTGCAGGCAACCTGTTTCAAGTCAAATGGGGACACATCTACTGATCTGCTGAGATGCTAGGGCAGCGCAGCTGGTGTTCTTCAGGTTGTTGCTGGGGCTCCTTCTGCCGAAAGATCAATACAATCAAGCAGAGGAGTCTTCCAAGCCCAGTTTTTGATGGATCGACATTCTGCCGTACATGTAAACTTTCAGCGTAAAGGTTTTTCTGAACTTACTCCCTCGTTCCTTTTTATTTACCAGTTCTGAACACGTGGTTGCTCTTTGATCAATACCATTAGTTCGAGTAACTGAGGAGCTCTGAGTTCACCACTAGCCACAAAGACATTTGTATGCATTCTTCTGCTTGTCTGCTTTAAAATTGTAATTCATAGTCCAAGAGTAGCGCAGTAAGTAGTGCTCTTTTCAATCCACTACAAAGATGTTCCTGCCTAACTGAAAAGCAAAACAAACACATTGCAACTCAGCTGGCTATATTCATACATTTTACATCTTCTTGATGCGAGCTTCAAATTAACACGTAATATTCAGGCAGCTGCCAAGGTTAACGTCTTTTGGCCGAATTTAAAGGAATGATGACCATTTTTTATAGAAAGCTGAATAAGCAGTTTGAGCACTATTCTGGAAAACCTTAGGGAGTTACTGGTAGTCAAAATCTACTGCCCATTCAGCTACTACAACAAAATCATTTAGCTATTTACTCAAATATCAGTAAAGAACTGCAGTATCAGAAAGACTCTCTTCCACCTACATTCTCTTAAAAGCATCTGTAGTCAGGAGGGACACTGAAAGCAGCAGGACTAACCAGATTCAGAGAAAGTTTTAAGTTTAAATCCAAATTTTCTTCCAACACATTAACGGAATGACCGGTATATTTCCCTTAACATAGTTCAACCCAGAAACCACTAATATACAACCATCACACCCAAAATGAGGCGAGCTGGAAATTCAGACCCAGAGGTGAAAGACTGAAGCATGTACGCCTTTAAATGTAAGTCAGACCTGCTAAACACTACAGGTATGTTCATGCAACTCGTAAACTGAGAAGCCATTCAGAGAACATTCCTTTGAGTAAAAAGGCACATACATTTTGATTTGGATATATAAACCATGTGCATACTACTTAAATGGAAATCACGAGAGACTCTGTTCACATCACACAATAAACGCTATTCGATTTACACCAACAGTTTATTACATGAAATGTCACTACAACCAAAATGATTGCTTTGCATATATTAACGTTACACATCTCATTTTCCAGCTTAGTGCCATAAACATTTCTTAACTACAGTGTAAGAGGTCCCCTCTTTCTCTGTGCATATGTGAAGTCCTAAGCAAAAAGAGTATCACCAGCACACAATGAGAAAACATCTTTTTTATTCTTCTTGAATTTTTAACTTTTTTTTTAGAAAAGAAAAAAAGGATTGCTGATTTTTTTCCATGGTTGGTGATGTTTTTAGGGAAACCTGAAAGAAAAATAACTAATTGACAATCACACCGCAGCCTCGTTAAGAAAAATTGCTATTACACTTTCAGAAAAGAAAATCAAGCAATGGAAGTTTTAAAGCAAGCAAAGGCAAGCAACTCTGCCACATATTCCATACTACACATTATCTATACAGGGTTTTATTTCCAGCTCTCTTTGTTATTAATTATCCACACACAAAGACACACAATATTGCTACACAGTACGGGGATTTTATTAAACTCATTAATTTCAATGAGTTTCCGAGGCCTTCTACAATGTCGAAGATTTACCAGGATCTGCTCATATTAGGAGCGTCATTTCAATGCCTATTTAGTGGGATTCAGACTCTTATTCTAAGCTAGCAACTCCGGTGCTACCTCTAACTTTCCTTTATGCTCAGCACGTAAGAGCGAACAGCTAATGCTTTCTTGCTGCAAAATGAACGACGGAAAGCAAAGAGGGAAGGAGAGGAGGACGTCCCATCTACATCACCAGCGCATCCTGCCAGTGTGCATGACATTAATACCAACACATTTGAGACGTGCCTCCAGGTAAAGAAAAGGACTCAGAATACCTGTCGTAGCACTGCTTCCCAATGTGAGTTAGCTGGGCAAAAGCAATCGCTGACGATGAACCAGTCTGGGATCTGTCAGCACGTGCATCGGTCACACACCTTCTGTGTGCACCTTTCCTATCCCATCCTCACAATTGTAAAAGTTTTCCAAAAATTTAGTTAAGCACTAATTACACAGCAGAGTTACCCGGCATCACCCAGAAACGCACGCTCTGCTTCTCTGGAGCATTTCTGCAAAAGATCTCTCAAGATCCTGACAACCACCCTATCTCCAAAATCACTAGGGACCTTTCTTGCCCACTTGACAAGCTCGGTGTACTGGCACGCATCCCTCTGAATGGCTCGTCCAGAGCAAGCCAACAGGAAAACTAGACCTATGATCCCGATTTTTCAATCCTCTAGTCTTCCAGCTATAGCCACGGCTTTCTTCCATTTCTCGCAGAGCACTTTCTGAACAGCCTCTGAAACTGGAGGGTCAAGTGTGAGAACCGATGCTGGAAGCACAGGTTCAGTACACCGCAGGGAAGCACGACGCCGATCCGTTTTGCTGCACAAGTGCCCAGATCCCAGTGACGGGGGGGACAGGCGGGTGGATACAAAAGGCAGCGGAGGCTTTTAAAAGAACAAGCCCACATCTGAAGTGGAATTTTATTTCGGTCAGAGGTAAAGGCTCGTAGCACGCTGTTGTAAGGCTGTTGCTACAACAGCCCCACAGACCACGGCTTAACACACAATCTTATCGTTTTCTGCCATCCATCTCAACAAACGCAATTATCTCAAATTTCGGTATTTACATACCTGAAGAAGTCAATTTACCCAAGCACCACCACCACCACCACCCTCTTCAAACTGCAGAGCATTCCACCACCTACAGCAGAACCTCAAGACAATTCCCAGCCTGAAAAAAAAAAAGAAACGACTTGTTCCTAGCTCTCGCCCCAGAAATACCGAATTAAAACGTGCACAAGTTCAGCGACAGTTCCGAAGTCTCTGAAGACGGGCTCTCACCAGGAAAACACTGACACGGCTTCCACTCGAGCCCACGGCAACGCCGTCATTTCCCCATCTTTCCAACACCCTCGGGCGTGTTTCTAATAAGATGTCATCCTTGCCTCACGCTCATGACGAAGGACCGACAGACGCGGCCGAGGCCGGAGCTGCCGGGGCTCCGGCAAACACGGGCACAAACGGCCTGACGACAAACCGGGAGCGTTTTAAGCCCGACACCCGCCGCCTTACAAAAATAGCCCGCTCCACAAAAGGAGAGGCACGATTCCACGCTCCGCGTCGCTCATGACAGCCGAGCGTCTTCGCGGCGCGCTGCCTTTGCCCACACGCGACGCTTTTAACGATCCCACAAACTGTTACCGGGAGCTGGCACCTCTCGCCAAGCCTCGACCGAAGGGGGCCGGGGGCGGCGGAGGGGACGGCGCACAGCCCGGGGCCGCGG